>QRFJ01000090.1:301148-738768 GCA_006176705.1 Cocos nucifera | reverse complement strand
TGTGTATTTAGTGTCTGTGATACATCCTTTGAGTTAATGGTAATGATAATTCATATTTTCAAGAGTTGAAAATTTAAGACATGAATAATCATTATTAACTCATAAACAGCTCCCGACCATAGGATCATCACGAGGATGGTGATTGATCCGGAAGGTTGGTGTACGATCGCTTCTCTTTAGTAGATGAGTCTTGAGTCTACGGTGTGGAGACACCGGAGCGAGAGTACAGGTACTCGTTAGAGAACGAGGGCACTGAGCGTGACCACCTCGAGTAGTCATTAGGAAGTCTACCTTCTCGTCAATGACTGACTCGATGCTGCAGTAGTGTGTCTGGTTCTTTGACCTGAGATGCATCGGCAGTTCACCTTGAGGGTGTTATAGTTTGACTACACCATTACTCGGTCTCCTAGCCATATGGAACCCTGAGGTGTATGTTGGCTATAGCATGTTCATTGTAGGAACTGGATTGCATCAAGATGGGATCTATCTACCTCGGTGGTAGAGGAGCAGCCCTATGATAATCATGAGAATCAAGTCCTGAAGCCCATGGCCATGGCAGAGTGAAATAATAGAAAGAGTTTCTATTTAGATTTTCACATTGGACTCGAATCGAATGATTATATCATATGACAGAGACTAGGGTTTGACGAGTTTACCTTAACCCTAATCTGATCGGGGCTCAAGATAGAAGAACTTAATCACACAGGTAGCTGCACCAAGAGGTTCGCATTCAGCTCTGATGGGTTGCCACCATATACTGCTAGGTGTCACTGGTGGATTTTGGGAGCAATTAGAATGATTTAGATGATCGATCATTCTAGCTGTTCGAATCAGAAGAGTTCTGATCCATCGAAAGGAGTTTCGATGATGTCTATGATAGAGATCATGACATATCCCATTACCATACAGAACTGAACCTAACTGGGTCACACAAACAAGGGTTTGAATCTGGTGATCATCAATTGAACTGATCTAGTTCAATTGATCTGAATGAGATTCAATTAGGTTCAAGGAAAATCGTGCTAGCACTCGATTGAACCTAACGTTCTTCTTTTACTATCACAAATAAGTTGTCCTGACTGAGCCAAAGGAGTTTGTGCTCAATCAGAGGCCTTCATATGGTCTGACTGGAGGTTGTCCAAGTTCAGAAAAGGTTGTCTTATTTTGTAAGACATTACCTGCCATTTTTGGTCACCTGCCATTTCTTGTTCTTTGACTTTGGTCAAAAGTCTACCTTTGACTGGTCAAACGTTGACCATTGACACTTTGACTTTTGACCACATGTCATGCACCTATTGGAGAGCTGGTGGGGGCCTGTCCCCCTGCCAGAACCTGGCAAGGAGAAGGGCGCACGCCAAGGGTGGCGTGAGCCCAAGTTGGAGGCGCCTAGGAGTCCTTGTTGGACAAGGACTCCACCTCCCTTTTGGATTCCAATTAGAGTTCTACTAAGAATCCAAGTTTGACTGGTCTTAGGCACCCTCTAAGGAGGAATCCAGGGGTCTCTATTCCCACCAATCAGATTTAGATCTGATTTCACAAAGGGTTGTGATTGGTTGGGAGGAAGAGGAGTTGGATCACGCTTAGTCTATAAATAAGACCCTGCGCCCAACTCAGATTCTAATGCAATTCAATTGAGAAACCCCATGCCCCAAGGCTGCCTCTCCCCTCCTTCCTCCATGCCATAGCTTCTTCTCCCCTTGCTCTCCACGTCCAAAAGGTGTTTTGGACTTTGGTTGGTGCGATTCAGATCAAGGAAAGGCGATCAAAAGCAAGAAGGCTGCGCTGCTGCAAAAGGACGACTGCAGATCTTCAAAAGAGTTTTGAAGATCCTCCAGATCAGATCCAGATCTGATTTTTGGAGGCGTGATAGAGAAGAAGAGGATCTCCAGATCCAACCCGAGTGGATACCGGTAGAGGCCAGGCGCTTGCGTGGCTAGATCCAGAACCTTCCGCTGCAATCAGGATCATCTACAGGGTAATAGGATTACCCAAATCAGGTAAATTAAATTTGATTTAATTTATCTTATTTTATTTTATTTATTAAAATAATAAGAATCAGATCTGAAACATATCAAGATCTGATTGAGATCAAGAGAAAAATTTTTGAAATATATCTCTTGATCTGATCAGATCTGGACGAACCTGGACCGGGAAATCAGGATTTCCCTTCAACTGGTATCAGAGCCATGGTTCTAAATTATTTAGATCTGATTTTAATTTTATTTTAATTAGAAAATAAAGTGATTTTCAGATGTCACATGAGATGTGATCAGATCTGAAATCAAAAAAATTAAAATTAAATGATTTGGATCTAAGAACATGAAGATATGCATGACTAGTTCTAGAATAGAATAGTTCTATAGAATAGTTTTGCATGTCTTTGATTTAATCTGATTAAATCATATTTTAGATCTTCTTATTTACTATTTTTTGATATTATAAGTGTTATAATAACATCTGATAAACAGCAAATAAAAATTATTTAATTTTAAATATCATATGAGATATGATTGATGCATGTCTAGACTAGTTGTAGAATAGTTCTACATAATTATCTAGATTAGAATTTATTTTGATTAGATCAATTTAAATCTAATTTTTTAGATTATTATGAGATAATTTAGATCTGAAAACATGCATGATTTGATACATGAGATGTATGCAAAATATGCCTTGATTAGATCTAAATTTGTATATGAGATATATGATATAGATCTATAACTGTTTTGTAGATTTACATGTTCCTGATTAAGGCGTTCCTCTTGGCCGTCCGGTCATAAGAACGAAGAAGGGTTTAAAGGCCCTCTCTTCCCATTCGATGGGGTGTTCTTATGACGTGTAGGGGTGCTGCGTGTTCGTCCTTAATCAGAAACCCAAAACTTACTTTCTGCAAAACCCTAGATCCTGAAACCCTAGGATTTATTGTGCATATTTTGTTTATGAACCCAACTTAATTAAGAATTAAGTTTATGGAATATTAATTAGGTCTAAAATTGAGAATTTCAGATCTAAGACATATTCATAATACTGGGTTCGGGCTTGGGTAGCTCAATTAGGTCTAAGCGGTTGATCAAACCGAATCAAGAGTTGGTTAGATGGGATCAACAATGCTTAAATTGACCAGCCTAATAGGATTAAGTCTGGGTCAAGATCGAGTCACGATCAAGCAAGACCTAATTAGGCTCAGAGGTTAGAGTCTGGATTGTAGGCTAACCCAATTGGTTCTGACTCAACAATTTGGTGTCTAAGGTAAGTTTGGCACAGACGACCGACTGGTTTTTAATTGGAAGCTACTCGACCTGAATGCGTTCTTGTGCGAGTTAATGGCATATTCCTTCCACCGGTCTCACTTACCTGGCCATATCTGTTGACACAGTTCTGATCTGAGGTGGTCAATAATCCGAGCTAACCCATGCCACTAGGTTAGTCATAATTGTTATGACTAAGCCAAGTCTAGTTTAATGAGACCTGAATCAATTCTCCCTAAGAAAAGATTAAGTCTGAGGTCTTCCACCATTGTAGATGTGCGGGCCCTTCCCGGGGTTGATTGTTCTCGGCTGGATACAGTGGCTCAGTTGCACCGGGAAGATGCAACCATGTCTATTAGGCATTGGATGCTATGGGCTGGAGGATGAGTTGGGCTCAATATTTCCGGATACGGTGAGAGACCCAATTAGGAACCCAGTCTATGCAAATGGTGGGTCTGACTTAACTAAGGAGTGGATCAATATTTCCGGATACGGTGAGATTCATGAATTAGAGACCAAGTTTGGGTGCACCATGATTAGAGAATCATTGAACAAGAGTTGTTCACTCATTGGCTAACCCATCACCAATAACTGTTAGGTGAGGTGATGAGTCAGTTGGTGAGACCGCACCACCCACTAGAAATCATCAATCATGGAGATTTTTGCATCTCTACAGAGGGAGTGTAGGGATCCGAGAAAATAGTGGGAGCTAATTTGTTTAAAAATAAAATCCCTAAACAAATTGGTCAAGTCAAAATTACAGTATCTAACTAGAATCTTTGACTCTCTACAGGAAAATGTCTGCGTCCAACCCACTGGCACGTATCCTAGACACACATAGACTGACTGGACCCAATTATAAAGATTGGCTCAGGAACTACAAAATTATTTTGGGTTCAGAGAAGTTAACACATGTTTTGGACCAGGACCCTCCCACCTTACCAGCTCGTCCATCCACTGAACAGAGAGCGTCTCTGGAAAAATGGATTGACGAAGATAATAAGGCCAGATACTACATGTTGGGCTCGATGTCTGATGAGCTCCAGCGCCAACATGAAGATATCGGGACTGCTCGCCAAATGTTGGCTCACCTGCAGGAGATGTTTGGTGAACAGAGTCGCGCAGCCAAATATCAAGTCACAAAATGACTTTTTAAGGCTAAGATGCGTGATGGGCAGTCAGTCCAAGATCACTGTCTGACAATGATCAAGGACATGGAAGAGCTTGAGAAGCTCGGTGTGAAGTTGGACTTGGATCTGCAGAACGATATTATTCTGCAATCCTTGACTGATGCATATGGGCAATTCATCATGAATTACCACATGCATAAACTTCAAAATTCCTTGGCCGAGTTGATGAATATGCTGGTTACCGCTGAGCTTTCTATGAAAGGTTCTAAAGGCTCAGTTCTTGCTATGGAACGGACTTCTTCCAAAAGAAAGTCTTATGGAAAGAAAAAGAAGTCTGTGAAAAAGCAAAAGGTGGAAGGATCAAAGAAGAAGAAGGCAGAACCGAAGAAAGAAGGTCGATGGCAAAGGAAAGTGTTTCCATTGCAACAGCGACGGCCATTGGAAGCGGAACTGCCCTACTTACCTGGCCACCCTAAAGAACAAGAAGGAAGGTCCTTCTGGAGGTATGCTCGTTATTGAGTCTAACCTTACGGTTTCTTCTGCATCCAGTTGGGTGCTTGACTCTGGTTCTAGTGCTCATCTGTGCACTTCTATGCAGGGTCTTGAGGATAGCAGGAGGCTGAGGGATGGAGACATGATCCTACGCGTCGGTAATGGAGCAAGAGTTGCTGCAGTAGCCGTGGGAACATACCCTCTTCGATTACCATCTGGTTTAGACTTAGTTTTAAAAGACTGTTATTATGTGCCTGCAGCTAGCAGGAATTTGATTTCTGTTTCATGCTTAGCACAAGAAGGTTATGTGATCACCTTCTTTAAGGACCATTGTAACATTCTTTATGAAAGAAATAAAATTGCAAATGGTTTCCTTATTAATGGTCTTTATCAGCTACATATTGATGTACCTGTTTCTAACTATCGAGCAAAACGTGAATGCCAAACGACCTAGGGATAGTCCAAACGACAGATATCTATGGCACCTGAGATTAGGTCATATAGCAGAAGATAGGATTAACAAATTGGAGAAAAATGGGCTATTGAGTCCATTGACTTTTGAGTCATATCCAACTTGTGAATCTTGTCTTCAAGGCAAAATGACTAAACTCCCTTTTGTTGGACATGGGGAGAGGGCCACAGATCTCCTTGCCCTAGTACATACTGATGTGTGCGGCCCATTTGATGTGCCGGCTAGAGGCAATTTTGTCTACTTCATTACCTTTACCGATGATCTGTCTAGGTATGGGTATGTGTATCTTATGAGACACAAGTCTGAAGCTTTTGAAAAGTTCAAAGAATTCAGACATGAAGTAGAAAAACAAACTGGAAAACCCATTAAGGTTCTTCGATCAGATCGAGGAGGTGAATACCTTAGCCGGGAATTCCTAGACTATCTTAAGGAAAAATGGCATAGTCTCTCAATGGACTCCACCAGGAACACCTCAACTCAACGGGGTTTCAGAACGGAGAAATCGGACTCTATTGGATATGGTTCGATCCATGATGAGCTTCACAGACCTCCCTGATTTTCTTTGGGGACATTCATTATTAACTTCAATCTATTTACTGAATAGGGTTCCCTCTAAAACCGTTCCTACCACACCGTATGAGATATGGCACGGTAAGAAACCAAGTCTGAGTCATCTCAGAATTTGGGGTTGTCCGGCTTATGTCAAAAGACAACAAGCGGACAAGTTAGAGTTTAGGTCCTTTCAGAGCTCGATTCATAGGATATCCTAAAGAGTCATTAGGATACTATTTCTACATTCCAGAAGACCACAATGTGATTGTGAGTCGACATGCCATATTTCTTGAAAAATAGTTTATTCAAGATAGTGGCATTGGAAAGCAGATTAAGCTTGATGAGAAAGTCTCACAAGTGGAAACGAGCTAAGGACCAATTGGAACCAAATCAGGTTGAGCCAATAAGAACACTACCTCCTCCACCTCGTAGATCGGAAAGAGTTTTCCCATCCCCCTGAAAGATACTTAGGTATTATTTCAGAGGACGTAGAGGAAATGTTCCTCATAGGTAATGGTGCTCATGGTGATGATCCCAAAACCTACAACGAGGCGATATCAGATATCGACTCCGAGAAATGGCTTGAGGCAATGAAGTCAGAAGATTCGACTCGATGCACTCAAACCAAGTCTGGACCTTGGTAGATCCACCAGAAGGTATAGTACCTATTGGGTGTAAATGGATCTTCAAGAGAAAGATTGGTGCAGATGGGAATGTGGAGACATTCAAGGCTAGACTGGTGGCAAAAGGTTATAGTCAACGTGAAGGCATTGACTATCAGGATACCTTTTCCCCGGTAGCTATGCTAAAATCCATCCGCACATTGCTTGCCGTTGCAGCCTATTTCGATTATGAAATATGGCAAATGGACGTGAAAACGGCATTCCTAAATGGATATCTTGAGGAAGATATCTATATGGAACAGCCGCTAGGTTTCACATCCAGTGATACTGATCACAAGGTTTGCAAGCTGCAAAGGTCCATATATGGACTTAAGCAAGCATCTCGGAGCTGGAACACTCGTTTCAATGATGTGATCAAAAAGTTTGGTTTCATCAAAAATGAAGAGGAACCATGTGTTTTCAAAAGGGTCAGTGGGAGCGCTGTTGTCTTCCTCGTATTGTACGTGGATGACATCCTCCTTATTGGGAATGATATTCCCATGTTGACATCAGTCAAGATGTGGTTGTCCAAGGAATTCTCCATGAAAGACCTAGGTGAAGCATCCTTTATTCTAGGAATTAAGGTCTATAGGGATAGACCGAATAGGATGCTAGGACTTTCACAGAAGATGTACATAGAGGAAGTACTAAAGAGGTTTAGTATGGAAAACTCTAAGAGGGGATTAATACCCTTCAGACATGGTATTCATCTTTCCAAGAAGATGTGCCCCAGCACACCTGAGGAAATAGAACGCATGAGCAAGATCCCTTATGCTTCTGCAATAGGGAGCCTCATGTATGCCATGCTATGTACACGACCTGATATAGCCCATGCTGTGAGTGTCACAAGCAGATATCAGTCAAATCCAGGTGAAGAACACTGGACTTCTGTGAAATGTATCCTTAAGTACTTGAGAAGAACTAAGGATATGATGTTGGTCTTTGGTAATGGAGAACTCCAAGTTCCAGGGATACACAGACTCGGACTTCATTCATGTCATCGATGCAATGGTAGCTGATGGAAGATCGAAAGTCGAGCAGAATATATATGCATCAGAGGCTGCAGATTCTGGTACAAGAAGTTTGCTGCAGAAATTGGAGTAATGCCATCAGATGCCATTCCTCTTTACTGCGACAACAATGGCGCCATAGCCCTTGCTAAGGAGCCGAGGTCTCACCAGAAGTCCAAGCACATTGAGCGGCGATATCATCTCATCCGCGATTACCTTGAGAAAGGTTACGTTGAGGTCAAGAGAGTCAACTCCGCAGATAATGTGGCAGACCCACTTACAAAGCCGTTGGGCCAGCAGAAGATCGAAGCCCACCTTGAGAAGATGGGACTTAGACTTGTAGCCAATTGGCTTTAGGACAAGTGGGAGATTGTTAGATATATGTGCCCTAGAAGCCAGAATTGGCTGACACTTGTAATACACTTCTAGGGGCAAAATTATAATTTTGACTATAATTAATAAAATGGGTTATTTTCTATCACACCTGTGTATTTAGTGTCTGTGATACATCCTTTGAGTTAATGGTAATGATAATTCATATTTTCAAGAGTTGAAAATTTAAGACATGAATAATCATTATTAACTCATAAACAGCTCCCGACCATAGGATCATCACGAGGATGGTGATTGATCCGGAAGGTTGGTGTACGATCGCTTCTCTTTAGTAGATGAGTCTTGAGTCTACGGTGTGGAGACACCGGAGCGAGAGTACAGGTACTCGTTAGAGAACGAGGGCACTGAGCGTGACCACCTCGAGTAGTCATTAGGAAGTCTACCTTCTCGTCAATGACTGACTCGATGCTGCAGTAGTGTGTCTGGTTCTTTGACCTGAGATGCATCGGCAGTTCACCTTGAGGGTGTTATAGTTTGACTACACCATTACTCGGTCTCCTAGCCATATGGAACCCTGAGGTGTATGTTGGCTATAGCATGTTCATTGTAGGAACTGGATTGCATCAAGATGGGAATCTATCTACCTCGGTGGTAGAGGAGCAGCCCTATGATAATCATGAGAATCAAGTCCTAGAAGCCCATGGCCATGGCAGAGTGAAATAATAGAAAGAGTTTCTATTTAGGATTTTCACATTGGACTCGAATCGAATGATTATATCATATGACAGAGACTAGGGTTTGACGAGTTTACCTTAACCCTAATCTGATCGGGGCTCAAGATAGAAGAACTTAATCACACAGGTAGCTGCACCAAGAGGTTCGCATTCAGCTCTGATGGGTTGCCACCATATACTGCTAGGTGTCACTGGTGGATTTTGGGAGCAATTAGAATGATTTAGATGATCGATCATTCTAGCTGTTCGAATCAGAAGAGTTCTGATCCATCGAAAGGAGTTTCGATGATGTCTATGATAGAGATCATGACATATCCCATTACCATACAGAACTGAACCTAACTGGGTCACACAAACAAGGGTTTGAATCTGGTGATCATCAATTGAACTGATCTAGTTCAATTGATCTGAATGAGATTCAATTAGGTTCAAGGAAATCGTGCTAGCACTCGATTGAACCTAACGTTCTTCTTTTACTATCACAAATAAGTTGTCCTGACTGAGCCAAAGGAGTTTGTGCTCAATCAGAGGCCTTCATATGGTCTGACTGGAGGTTGTCCAAGTCAGAAAAGGTTGTCTTATTTTGTAAGACATTACCTGCCATTTTTGGTCACCTGCCATTTCTTGTTCTTTGACTTTGGTCAAAAGTCTACCTTTGACTGGTCAAATGTTGACCATTGACACTTTGACTTTTGACCACATGTCATGCACCTATTGGAGAGCTGGTGGGGGCCTGTCCCCCTGCCAGAACCTGGCAAGGAGAAGGGCGCACGCCACCCTAGGCGTGTGCCCAAGTTGGAGGCGCCTAGGAGTCCTTGTTGGACAAGGACTCCATCTCCTTTTTGGATTCCAATTAGAGTTCTTCTAAGAACCAACTTTGACTGGTCTTAGGCACCCTCTAAGGAGGAATCCAGGGGTCTCTATTCCCACCAATCAGATTTAGATCTGATTTCACAAAGGGTTGTGATTGGTTGGGAGGAAGAGGAGTTGGATCACGCTTAGTCTATAAATAAGACCCTGCGCCCAACTCAGATTCTAATGCAATTCAATTGAGAAACCCCACGCCCCAAGGCTGCCTCTCCCCTCCTCCTCCATGCCATAGCTTCTTCTCCCCTTGCTCTCCACGTCCAAAAGGTGTTTTGGACTTTGGTTGGTGCGATTCAGATCAAGGAAAGGCGATCAAAAGCAAGAAGGCTGCGCTGCTGCAAAAGGACGACTGCAGATCTTCAAAAGAGTTTTGAAGATCCTCCAGATCAGATCCAGATCTGATTTTTGGAGGCATGTGATAGAGAAGAAGAGGATCTCCAGATCCAACCCGAGTGGATACCGGTAGAGGCCAGGCGCTTGCGTGGCTAGATCCAGAACCTTCCGCTGCAATCAGGATCATCTACAGGGTAATAGGATTACCCAAATCAGGTAAATTAAATTTGATTTAATTTATCTTATTTTATTTTATTTATTAAAATAATAAGAATCAAATTTGAAATATATCAAGATCTGATTGGGATCAAGAGAAAAATTTTTGAAATATATCTCTTGATCTGATCAGATCTGGACGAACCTGGATCGGAAAATCAGGATTTTCCTTCATCTCCCTAGTGCCAAAATTCTCTCCGATGAAGATTTCACAACTATGCCCCCCTCAACACTTCGAAGATCCAACTGCTGATGAAAATCAGGGAACAACTTTCGAGGCCGGACAGGATGTGTTCCTGTCCCAGCAAGCGCGATTCTAATAAGTTCTGTCTCTATCATCGCGATCATGGCCACGACACCAAGGAGTGTGTCCAACTTCAGGATGAGATCGAAAAGCTCGTCAAACGAGGTAGACTCGGTCGATTCCTGCAGAGACGGCCTGAAAAGCGGGAGGGTCGGCCAAGGACGTTACCATCGAGTGAGGAGAACCAGGAAGATCGACCGCCCCTTGGCGTCATCAATACTATCTTGGGGGGACCTCAGCAAGGAGAGACCAGCGGATTCGAGGGATCGGTGAAGAGGCGGAGGATCGCGGAACCCGTGGCCTTCACCGAGGCAGACGGTCAAGGAATCCAATTTTCGCATAATGACGCGGTTGTAATTTCTTTGAATATTGCTGACTATGATGTACGCCACATTTTGATGGATAATGGAAGCTCGGCCGACATATTATTTTACGACGCCTTCTCGAAAATGTCCTTACCAAATGACCGCTTGGGGCCTATGAATTTCCCGCTTGTACGATTCACTGGCAACGCCGTCCCAATCGAAGGCATAATAACTCTGGCTGTGGAGGCGGGGCAGCACCCAAAACTAGCCAGAGCGCGGGTCGATTTTCTGGTCGTGCGGACTCCGTCCGCTTATAACGCCATCCTAGGCCGACCTGGTCTAAACGCACTTCTAGCGGTGGTGTCAACCTATTACTTGAAGATGAAGTTTTCGATAAGTTATGGGGTCGGAGAGGTCAGAAGAGATCAGGCTCTGGCGAGGCACTGCTACTCTATCATCTTACATGAGGAAAAATGGTCCAACCCTTATCTTGTTGATGGACTGGATGCCCGCGATGACCTCACCGAGGAGCGGGGCGAGCCCATGGAGGACCTCGTCTCTGTGCCCTTAAATGAAGAAAACTCGGACCATGCGGTGCAGATTGGCTCCAACTTGGCAGGCGAAGTTCAGGAGCAGCTTGTCGCCTTCCTCAGGAGAAACGCAGATGTCTTCGCCTGGACCCCAGTGGACATGCTAGGGATTGACGCCTAAGTCATGGAACATCGACTGGCCGTTGATCTGAAGCATCGGCCGACGAAGGAAAAGATGCGCCACCATGCCCCGGAGAGGCAGAAAATGATTGCCGAGGAAGTGGACAACCTCCTCAAAGTCGGACTCATCCGAAAGGTTAATTATCTAACCTGGGTCTCGAACGTGGTCCTCGTCAAAAAGGCAAATAACAAGTGGAGGATGTGCATTGACTTCAAAAAGTTGAACAGAACTTGCCTGAAAGATAGCTATCCTCTACCCAGGATTGATCAACTGGTGGATGCGACCTCGGGCCACGAGCTCCTCACCTTCATGGACGCCTTTTCTGGTTATAACCAAATACGGATGGCGCCCGAGGACGAAGAGAAGACCACCTTCATTACTGACCGTGGTCTTTATTGTTACAGGGTCATGCCTTTTGGACTCAAAAATGCAGGGGCAATGTACCAGCGTTTGGTCAATAAGATCTTCAAGGAGCAGATCGGCCGCAACATGGAGGTGTATGTGGACGATATGCTCGTCAAAAGCCGAGCTTCAACAAACCACCTCGCCGACCTTAAAGAGACCTTCGGTGCACTCAAGAGGCACAAAATGAAGTTGAACCCGACCAAGTGTGCCTTCGGCGTGACCTTCGAAAAATTTTTGGGGTTCATGGTGTCGAGACGCAGAATCAAAAAAATCTTGAGAAAATCTGAGCCATTCGAGAGATGACCGCTCCGAGGACGATCAAGAAAGTTCAGCGCCTGATCGGGAAGGTGGCGTCCCTAAATCGCTTCGTATCAAGGTCGGCCAAATGATGCATGCCCTTCTTCCAAGTTCTTAGGCGACCAAAGGACTTCTCATAGACGGCGGAGTGCCAACAGACATTCGAAGAACTTAAAAACTACCTCAGCTCGCCCCCGCTGCTGGCAAAGTTCGAACCTAAAGAAGAATTATTTCTGTATCTAACTATCTCCTCGGTGGCCCTGGCGGTGGTGCTGGTCAAGGAAGAAGCGAAGACGCAGCGGCCGATCTACTACGTGAGCCGGGTCCTGAGGGATGCGGAGATCAGGTACTCTAGATTGAAAAAACTAACTTACTCTCTTCTAGTTGCCGTTAGGAGGCTCCGACCTTATTTTCAGGAGCACACCGTAACGGTCCTCACGAACCAACTAATAAAAGCAGTCCTTCACCGGACGAACGCTTTCGAAAGAATCATAAAATGGGCAATCGAGCTCACGGAGTTCGACATCAACTATCAATCCAGGCCATCGATCATGGCCCAGATATTGACGGATTTTGTGCTGGAATGCACCATTCCGATCGAAGTCGAGCTTGAATCGATCGAGACTGGCACCAAAATGAGACCGAGCCTGGACGAAGCCGAGCTATCGCGGCCGAACCTCCCCGAGGAATGAGCCAACCTCCCCGAAGGCTCCTAGGCTCTGCACGTGGATGGTTCGTCCAACTCCACTGGAGTTGGTGCAGGGCTGGTCTTGGTCAGCCCTGAGAGAGTCGTTGCCGAGTACGCGCTGCGCTTCAAGTTTTCTGCGATCAACAATGGGGCCGAATATGAAGCGTTGATCATCAGATTAAAGATAGCAAGGAAATTAAAAGTAGATCGACTTCAAGTCTACAGCGATTCTCAACTGGTGGTCAGCCAAGTTAGCGGCAGCTACAAGATACGGGAGGAAAGCATGGTGAGATACCTCAAAAAAGTGAGGGATTTGACTCCAGCCTTCGACAGTTTTGGCGTTCAACATATTCCGAGGGTGAAAAATACGAGAGCCGATCTTCTCTCCAGGTTGGCCACTTTTGCTTCGATCGAACTACTCAGAGGAGTATTTTTTGGAGACTTTGAAGTGCCCAACCCCGGAGGAATCTTAGGTCATCCTATAGATGAAATTTAAGCCAAGCTGGATCGATCGGCTGGTCGCTTACCTCAGGGAGGGGGTCCTTCCTCATGATCTGAAAGAAGCTCGGAAGCTCAGGAATCAAGCCTTCCATTATGTTTTACATGAAGGTAGATTGTATAAGAGGTCATACTTCCTCCCACTGCTGAGATATCTCCGACCTTCGAAGGCCGACCTCATACTATGGGAGGTGCACGAAGGACTCTACGGAGGTCACATAGGAGTCAGGTCTCTATCGCAAAGACTACTTCGACAAGGGTATTACTGGCCAACCTTATTCCGTGATTCCATCGAATATGTGAGAAAATACGATCGCTGTCAGAAGAACACCAGCATATAAAGACAGCCGACATTCGAGCTCACTCCACTAAGCGCACTCTGGCCATTTGCGCAGTGGGGAATGGATATACTCGACCCCTTTCCGACGGCGTTCGGACAGCAGAAGTTTCTTCTGATCGCGATTGACTATTTCACCAAATGGGTCGAAGCCGAACCACTAGCGAAGATTACCGAGACCAAGGTGCAGGACTTCGTCTAGAAGTCACTAGTCTGCCGATTCGGTCTATCCCAAACCCTTATAATCGACAACGGATGATAGTTCGCCGGGGCAAGGTTCACCGAGTTCTGCGAAGAACTAAACATCTCCCACCGCTTCACATCGGTGGCTCACCCACAGGCCAATGGGAAAGCTGAGGTGACCAACCAGATCCTGCTACAAGGTATCAAAGTGAGGCTCGACAGGGCAAAGGGGGCCTGGGTGGACGAACTCTACCGCATCCTTTGGGCATATCGAACTACACAGAGGATGCCGACCGAAGAAACACCCTTCGCCTTGGCCTTCGATACGGAGGCAGTTATCCCGATCAAGCTCAAGCTTCCATCTACACGAGTCGTGGGCTTCAACGAGCAGCACAACCCTCAGGACCTTCGAGTCAATTTCGACCTGCTGGAAGAAAAAAGGGAGAAAGTCCGCATCCGGATGGCGACCTATAGACGAAAGGTGGCTCGGTACTATAACTCTAGAGTTAGAAACAAGATGTTCAGAGTGAGGGACTTAGTGCTTCAGTGAGTCACTATCTCTCAGCCTCAGAGTCAGGGAAAACTCGCTCCTAATTGGGAAGGCCCATATGAAGTGGTGGAGGTCATCCGGCTTGGTACTTATCGCCTGAAGAGGCTCAGAGGGATGACGCTTCCACGACCTTGGAACTCAAAAAATCTGATGATGTATTACCAATAATCTCCCTTTAGTAAAGCTGCTTCATTTTCACATTATTATTTTTTGGTACAAAAACTGTGGTGACAGGGATGAAGCAGTCAAATAGTTGCCGTATTAAGAACTGGAGGAGGACCTCATCCTAGCGGGAGCAGGTCAAAGATCTTTAATCTCGACCGCAGGAGATAAGATCTCCCCCGAGGCAACCTCAACCGCAGGAGATAAGATCTCCCCCGAGGCAACCTCGACCGCAGGAGATAAGATCTCCCCCGAGCGTCCGGGCCAAGCTCGACTATAGGAGATAAGATCTTCCCCGAGTGTTCGCATCAACCTCGGCCGCAGGAGATAAGATCTCCCCCGAGGCAAGCCCGACTGTAGGAGATAAGATCTCCTTTGAGTACCCGCATCAACCTCGACCGTAGGAGATAAAATCTCCCCCAAGGCACACTCGACTGCAGAAGATAAGATCTCCCCCGAGCATCTGGGCCAAGCTTGGCTGCAGGAGATAAGATCTCCCCCGAGCGTCCGCATCAAAACTCGACTGCAGAAGATAAGATCTCCCCCGAGACAAGCTCGGCTGCAGGAGATAAGATCTTCCCTGAGCGTCTGGGCCAAGCTCGGCTGCAGGAGATAAGATCTCCCTCGAGTGCCCGCATCAATCTCGACCGCAGGAGATAAGATCTCCCCCGAGACAAGCTTGGCTACAGGAGATAAGATCTCCCCCGAGTGCCTGCATCAACCTCAGCCATAGGAGTTAAGATCTCTCCTGAGGCAAACTCAGCTATAGGAGATAAGATCTCTCTCGGGGCAAGCTCGACTACAGGAGATAAGATCTCCCTCGAGCATCTGCATCAACCTCGACCGCAGGAGATAAGATCTCCCCCGAGGCACACTCGACTGTAGGAGATAAGATCTCTCCCCGAGGCAAGCTCGACTGTAGGAGATAAGATCTCCTCCGAGCGTCCGCATCAACCTCGATCGTAGGAGATAAGATCTCCCCGAGGCACACTCAGTTGCAGGAGATAAGATCTCCCCCAAGCGTCCGAGCCAAGCTCGGCTGTAGGAGATAAGATGTCCTCCGAGCGTCCGCATCAAACTCGGCTGTAGGAGATAAGATCTCCTCCGAGCATCCGGATCAAGCTCAACTGCAGAAGATAAGATTTCTCCCGAGTGCCCGCATCAACCTCGACCGTAGAAGATAAGATCTCCCCCAAGTGTCCGCATCAACCTCGATCGCAGGAGATAAGATCTCCCCCAAGTGCCGGCATCAACCTCGACCGCAGGAGATAAGATCTCCGCCGAGGCAAACTCGACTGTAGGAGATAAGATCTCTCCCAAGCGTCCGGACCAAGCTCGGCTGTAGGAGATAAGATCTCCCCCGAGTGCCCGCATCAACCTCGACCACAGGAGATAAGATCTCCCCCGAGGCAAGCTCGGCTGTAGGAGATAAGATCTCTCCTGAGTGCCCGCATCAACCTCGACCGCAGGAGGTAAGATCTCTCCCGAGACAAGCTCGGCTGTAGGAGATAAGATCTCCCCCGAGCGTCTGGGCCAAGCTCGGCTGCAAGAGATAAGATCTCCTTCGAGCGTCCGCATCAAACTCGGCTGTAGGAGATAAGATCTCCCCCGAGCGCCTGCATCAAACTTGGTTGCAGGAGATAAGATCTCCCCCAGGGCAAGCTCAGCTGCAGGAGATAAGATCTCCCCCGAGCGTCTGCATCAACCTCGACCGTAGGAGATAAGATCTCCTCTGAGGCACACTCGACTGCAGGAGATAAGATCTCCTCCAAGCATCTGGGCTAAGCTCGGCTGTAGGAGATAAGATCTCCCCCGAGCGCCCACATCAAACTCGGCTGCAGGAGATAAGATCTCCCCGAGGCAAGCTCGGCTGCAGGAGATAAGATCTCCCCGAGGCAAGCTCGGCTGCAGGAGATAAGATCTCCCTCGAAAGTCCTGAACAAGCTCGACTGCAGGAGATAAGATCTCTTCCGAGTGCCCGCATCAACCTCGACCACAAGAGATAAGATCTCCCTCGAGGCAAGCTCAGCTGCAGGAGATAAGATCTCCCCCGAGTGCCGGCATCAACCTCGACCGTAGGAGATAAGATCTCCCCCAAACGTTCGAATCAAGCTCGACTGCAGAAAACAAGATCTCCCTCGAGCGCCCGCATCAAACTCGACTACAGGAGATAAGATCTCCCCCAAGTACCCGCATCAACCTTAGTCGTAGGAGATAACATCTCCCTCGAGGCAAAGTCGGCTGCAAGAGATGAGATCTCCCCCAAGCATTCGTATCAATCTCGGTAGAAGATGAGATCTCCTCCGAACTTCAATTTCAGCACCAACTTCATTTGGAGATGAGATCTCCCCCCGAGCTTCGACCTGAACCAGCACAGAGCTCGGAAGAGAACTTCGGCAGTCGCCTTTTCTGCACTCCCTTCCTTCGAGTTTCGAACTTGGGAGTGGGGAGACTATTATTGGGGATAAATCCCGCTCCTGCCGAAGTTCAGTTCGGTGCTCTGCCTAATGCAACCAATATCCACGAAAGAGCTTCAACGAATGAATCTTAGCCGAACCCCTTCAGCCGGCCGAACTGCTTAGCGGCCGAGCTCTTTGGACTTCCAGCGGTCGGGTTTTAGCGGAACTCCTCAGCAGCCGAGCTTCAATCGGACTCCTATGAGAGCCGAACTCTCTCCGCGTCCTTCCAGCCAGACGCCTGCAAGAGCCAAACTCCCTCCAAGCTTTTTCTTCAATCGGACTTCTTCGAAAGCTGGACTCATCCCAGACATCCTTCGATCGGACTTCTTCAGGAGTCGGACTCCTCACAGACACCTCCTTCGATCGACTGAGCTCCTACCGAACTCTCCAGCAATCGAGTCTTATCCGTGCACCTCCAACCAGACGCCTATGGGAGCCGAACTACTTCCGAGCTTTCTCTTCAGGAGTCCAAACTCCTCCAAAATGGGTACACGTCAAAATCCTTCAACCCTTCATTCAGCTCCGAGCAGCTCAGTATCAAGATAGCTACAGCCATCACCATCAGTCCGTCGCAAGTGATAGTGATCCGCTACCAGACGGTGATGACTGTCACCATCAACCCACTACAGACGGCACCTTCTCCTGGGACTGACTCCGTCGGACCTCGAGCGGCCCACCAGCATGCGACTACAGCTATCACCATTAAGCTCCGCCTATAAAAAGGATCCTCCTGATATGCTAACTCTAACCTCTGATCTCTAAGCTCTAAGCTCTAAGCTCTTCTCTTCTTCTCTAAACTCTATGGAACTCATTCTCGAGCATTCTATTTCTATTAGCCAGAGCTGACTCGATCGTCGGAGGATCCTTTCGGAGCCACCCCCCATCAATTTTGGATGAAACTTTATTTTGCAGGTCCCGACGACGATCTCGTCTACCTCCGCTCCAGCTGATTTCGATGACAATCAGATTCGGCATCAATAGTTACCATCTCCAAAAATTTCATACATATGCAATGCATGCCTAACCTAAAAAAAAGATTGATTCACTGATCTAAAATAATATTTTGCCTTTGGATTGTGTTTTTTGTCCAACCATTTTTCAAGAATATCTTTAACATGACAAAGTAAATTAATATCTTGCTACTACATCATCTCATATGGTAACAATTATCCTAGACATAAAAAATAAGTTCAATAAAAAATAAAATATTCTTACTTTATTCCATATCCTAAATGACTGCATGTACGTATACATGAACTATTTTAGACCAGAAAATATTGTATATTATGTGGAACATATGATTAATTAATCATTTGAGTAATCATGAATGATAGCTATTGGAATGTTTTGCATGCTATTTTAGAAGTTACCAATTGTGGGCACAAAAATAGGCTGCTTTTATTATACCTGTTGGTGCAGAAATCCATCTTCGTCGGAGGTCGTCGGAGTCGAGGCTGCTGAGGTCACCGTCGGGGACCTGCAAAATGAAGTCCCATCCAGAATCGGTGGGGGGTGGCTCCAGCAGGACCCTCCGACGGTCAAGTTAGTTTCCAGCCAACAGGAATGGAGTGCTCGGAATGAGTTCCGAAGCTTAGAGATGAGGAGGAGAGCTTAGAGAGTCGAGAGTTCAGAGAGCTTAGTCTTAGCGTATCGGGAGGGTTCTTTTATAGGCGGAGCTTGGTTGATGGTGACGGCCATGTCGCTTAGCGGAGAGTCGTTGGGGCGGCATGGAGTTCGGTATGGAGAGGATGGCATCGTCCAGTGGATCGTGAGGGCCATGCCGGCAAGTCGTGGGCCGCACGGAGTTCGGTATGGAGAGGAAGGCATCGTCCGGTGGATCGTGGGAGCCATACCGTCCGGTCTTGTTGTTGGCGATAGTTCGTCCAACTTGTAGGAGAGTTCGGGGGAAGCCCGAGAGGAGCTCGGATGGCCGAATGGGCGTCTGGGAGGAGTCCATCTCCTGAAGAAGTCCTGCCGCTTGGAATCTAAGGAGCTCGGCCGCTAGGCACTTCGACCGACGGAGGGAGTTCGGCCCGGGGCTTGACGCTGGGGAGTTCGGCCGTAAGACAGTTCGGCCGGTTGAAGGAGTTCGGCCCGAAGCCTGGGAGCTAGGGAGTTCGGCCGCTAAGAGGACTTCGTTGAAGCTCAGCCGCTTGGAGTTGGTCCGAAGGAGTTCGGCCTGAGGGAGTTTGGCCTTGGGCGAAGGAGTTCGGCCGTGGGGAGTCTGAAGGAGTTCGGCCGTGGGGAGTCCGAAGGAGTTCGATCGTGGGGGTCTGAAGGAGTTCGGCCGCCCAGAAAGTTCGGTCTCGACGCTGGGAGTCCGGAAGAAGCTTGGAAGCTGACCAGTTCGGCCTGCTGGAAGAAGCTCGACCGCTGGGAGTTCGGCCGCTTGGCAGTTCGGCCGGCTGAAGGAGTTCGGCTAGACCAGTGCGCTGAAGCTCTTCTGCGGCTACTGGTTGCATTATGCTGAGCGTCGGGCCGGGCTTCGGCAGGAGCGGGATTTATCCCCAACAGTAGCCCCCCACTCCCGAGTTCAAAAATTGAAGGAAGGGAGTACCAAAACGGGCGACTGCCGAAGTCTTCTTCCAGGCCCCGCGTTTGTCGTGGCTGAAGCTCGGGGGAGGTCTCTTCTCCAGCCAAGGTTGACGCTGAAGTTGAAGCTGAGGCTTGGGGGAGGCCTCCTCTCCAATTGATGTTTGGAGTTGGAATGGAACTCGTTCCCAGCTAAAGTCGATGAAGCTGATGTTGAAGCCGAAGTAAATCTCGCCCCCTGCGGTCGAGGTCGGAGTTGAGCTCCTCGGGGGTGACATTGTCTCCATCAGCTGAAGTTGACTCGGGGGGACCTCCTATTCCGCGGCCGAGGTTGTCGTGGTCGCTTGGGGGCGATCTCATCTCCTGCAGTGAAACTTGCCGTAGACTTTGAGGCTCGGTCTCGGATCTTGCTCACGTCAGGATGGGGTTCCCCTTCTGTTCCTAATGGGCTGTGGGGGCACATGGGGACCGTCGTCCTCGCCTCTCCCCCATCTCATTTTAGGTGAACGAGGCCTTCGACCTTGCTCGCGTTAGGACGAGGTTCTCCTCCTGTTCCCAACGGGCTGTGGGGGCACATGGGGACCGTCGTCCTCGCCTCTCCCCCCATCTCGTTTTAGGTGAACGAGGCCTTCGACCTTGCTCGCGTTAGGACGAGGTTCTCCTCCTGTTCCCAACGGGCTGTGGGGGCACATGGGGACCGTCGTCCTCGCCTCTCCCCCCATCCCGTCCTTTGTGGACGGGGCCTTCGACTTTGCTCACGCTAGGACGAGGTTCTCCTCCTGTTCCTAACGGGCTGTGGGGGCACATGGGGACCGTCGTCCTCGCCTCTCCCCCCATCCCGTCCTTTGTGGACGGGGCCTTCGACTTTGCTCACGCTAGGACGAGGTTCTCCTCCTGTTCCCAACGGGCTGTGGGGGCACATGGGGACCGTCGTCCTCGCCTCTCCCCCCATCCCGTCCTTTGTGGACGGGGCCTTCGACTTTGCTCACGCTAGGACGAGGTTCTCCTCCTGTTCCTAGCCGGCTGTGGGGGCACATGAGGACCGTCGTCCTCGCCTCTCCCCCCATCCCGTCCTTTGTGGACGGGGCCTTCGACTTTGCTCGCGCTAGGACGAGGTTCTCCTCCTGTTCCTAGCCGGCTGTGGGGGCACATGAGGACCGTCGTCCTCGCCTCTCCCCCCATCCCGTCCTTTCGTGGACGGGGCCTTCGACTTTGCTCACGCTAGGACGAGGTTCTCCTCCTGTTCCTAACGCGGCTGACTGCTTCTTCCCTGTCATCGCATAGTTTTCGCATCCAGAAATGATTTTATTGAGAGGGGAGAGTTTTACCGAGGAGAAGCTGATCGCAGCACATTTTCGTTCGAGGGTTGTCGGGGTGTTGTTCCTCGGAGTTCCCTCGGGCAGTAAGTCCCGTCCAGACGACCTCCTCTATCTCATGCCGGCCTTCTTAATTTGGAACATGCTTCTCTTGACTTTGTCGCTGGGGGACGACAATCACCGATGTAGCTAGCTCCTAGCTCCTCCCCGGGGTGGCGTTGATGACGCCGCGAGGCGGCCGACCTTCTTGTCTTTTCTAGTTACGGCAGCGCCTTTAGCCGATCTTCTCCTGCTTCAGACTGGCGTCGGAGGAATTTATCCCGTCGTCCCTTTTTGACGAGCTCTTCAATCTCGTCTTGGAGCTGAACGTATTCCTCAGTGTCGTAGCCGTGGTCGCGATGGTAGGGGCTTTACTTGCTTCGATCGCGCACGTTTGGGGAGGCCGTAGTCCTTCAGGTTTTGGCGGCTGGCTCTTAACTTCGCCGAGAATTCGAGTTAGAGGAGCGGGTCGTAGCTGCGGAATCCTCCTTCGAGAGGAAGGATTTCTTCGCGCCCTTCTGTCGGGGCTTCCTTTGCGGTGAGCTCGAGAAGTTCGGGCTTCGCTTGCGTGGAGCTTCATTCCGCTTTCCCGCGAAACTTTCCTTTCCGTGGAAGAACTTCACGCTTCTTTGTCCGGACTTCCCTGCTCACAGAGAGGGGGTCGGCTTTGCTTGCCCTGGACTTTATTGCACCTCCCGTGAATTCGTTGTAGCGACGTACTTGAGGGGGAGTTCGGCCTCGATCGCCCTGGGGCGGTCTCGAGCGCGGCCGAACTTCACCTGGGTGATCTGCTGCGGAGTTCGGCCTCCTTTATGCCGAACTTCATTCCGCGGGGGGCTTCGTTCCATCCTCGCTTGCGCCGAACTTCACTGTGATGGTGGGCTTTAAGGTGGAGTTCGGCTTCACTTGCGCCGAGCTTCATTGATGAGCTCAAAAGGGTGAGTTCGGTTTTGCTTCCGCCGAACTTTATTTCGATGAGCTGAGGAGTTCGGCCTTCCTCCGAACTTCATTCCGCGGGAGAACTTCGCTCCACCCTCGCTTGTGCCGAACTTCACTCCACGGGGGCTTCATTCCGTCCTTGCTTGCGTCGAACTTCATTTGGATGTTGAGCTTCGAACGGAAGTTCGGCCTTACTTGAGCCGAACTTCATTCCGAGCCTCCATGGGAGTTCCATCTTGCTTCCGTCGAACTTTATTCGGTTGATGAGCTGTGGAGTTCGGTCTCACTTACGCCGAACTTTCTGCGGGAGAACTTCGTTCCGCTTTTGCTTGTGCCGAACTTCATTATGATGATGAGGTTCGGAGTTCGGCCTTCCGCCGAACTTCATTCCGACGATGAGTTGCGGAGTTTCACTTATGCCGAACTTTATTTCGATGATGAGCTGAGGAGTTCGGCCTTCCACTGAACTTCATTCCGTGGGAGAACTTTCCTCCGCCCTCATGCCGAACTTCATTCCGCGGGGGAACTTTGCTCCGCCCTTGTTTGCGCCGAACTTTATTTGGAGGTTGAGCTGAAGAGTTCGGCCTTCCACCGAACTTCATTCCACGGGAGAACTTTCCTCCGCCCTCGTTCCGAACTTCATTCCGCGGGGGAACTTTGCTCCGCCCTTGTTTGTGCCAAACTTCATTCCGCTTCGGTGTGAGAACTTCTGCTCTCCGTTTCTCTCCTAGGGGCGATTGGGCTCTTCCTTAAGGCTGATTCCTCGCACCCTCATGTGGGCTTGCTGGTGGAGTCGCCACCGGAGGCTGCGGTATAGCCTGCAATGCCTCTATGAGGCCATGGATCTGTCGGACAAGCAGGCCGAACTGCTTCAAATCCACCGCGGGTGCAAGTGGAACCTAGGCTGTCGGGGCTGAAGCAGGAACAGACGGGCCTGGATGAGATCGGATCACGGAGGCCGCCGGGTGCCATACCGAAGCTCTCCTGGGTGGCGTTTTCTCTTCGGAAGAGAAAAGGAAGACCTCTGGAGAGGGAAGAGAAGGGTCGCCGAGCACTCCTTTAAGAACAAGGGAACGTCGAAGGTTCGGTCCCTTCTTCCAGCACCAATCTGTTGGTGCAGAAATCCATCTTCGCCGGAGGTCGCCGGAGTCGAGGCCGCTGAGGTCGCCACCGGGGACCTGCAAAACGAAGTCCCATCCGGAATCGGTGGGGGGTGGCTCTGACAGGACCCTCCGACGGTCAAGTTAGTTTCCAGCCAACAGGAATGGAGTGCTCGGAATGAATTCCGAAGCTTAGAGATGAGGAGAAGAGCTTAGAGAGTCGAGAGTTCAGAGAGCTTAGCCTTAGCGTATCGGGAGGATCCTTTTATAGGCGGAGCTTAGTTGATGGTGATGGCCATGTCGCTTAGCGGAGAGTCATTGGGGCGGCATGGAGTTCGGTACGGAGAGGATGGCGTCGTCCAGTGGATCGTGAGGGCCATGCCGGCAAGTCGTGGGCCGCACGAAGTTCGGTACGAAGAGGAAGGCGTCGTTCGGTGGATCGTGGGAGCCATACCGTCCGGTCTTGTTGTTGGCGACAGTTCGTCCAACTTGTAGGAGAGTTCGAGGGAAGCCCGAGAGGAGCTCGGATGGCCGAATGGGCGTCTGGGAGGAGTCTGTCTCCTGAAGAAGTCCTGCAGCTTGGAATCCAAGGAGCTCAGCCGCTAGGCACTTCGACCGGTGGAGGGAGTTCGGCCTGGGGCTTGACGCTGGGGAGTTCGGCCGCAAGGCAGTTTGGCCGGTTGAAGGAGTTCGGCCCGAAGCCTGGGAGCTGGGGAGTTCGACCGCTAAAAGGACTTCGTTGAAGCTCGACCGCTTGGAGTTGGTCCGAAGGAGTTCGACCGTGGGGAGTCTGAAGGAGTTCGGCCGTGGGGGGTTTGAAGGAGTTCGGCCGCCCAGAAAGTTTGGTCTCGACGCTGGGAGTCCGGAAGAAGCTTGGAAGCTGACCAGTTCGGCCTACTGGAAGAAGCTCGACCGTTGAAAGTTCGGCCGCTTGGCAATTCGGCCAGCTGAAGGAGTTCGGCTAGACCAGTACGCTGAAGCTCTTCTGCGGCTACTGGTTGCATTATGCTGAGCGTCGGACCGGGCTTCGGTAGGAGCGGGATTTATCCCCAACAATACCATTCTACTAAAATACATAATCAAATATTTAAATTAAGAATTCATCTTGTTGGTCATAATTCATATATATATAAAGATGGATTGGACTTCACTCAACCGAATTCTAATCCATATTCGATCAGATCCTCAACCATTGGATTTGCATGCATTTGCGCGCACATGCCTGAAAAGATGCATCTAAAAAAATAAAAAAAAAAAGGCACACCTGCATTTAAAAAAAAATAATTTTTTTTTGGGCCTGAAAGCACCTTCAGGCCCAAAAAAATTTGAAAAAAAATCCTAAAAAAAAGAAAAAAAACACCTTCAAGCATCTTTTCTTTTATTTTTCTAGGTGCAAGATTTTTTTCTAATTTTTGTTTTAATTTTTTCGGTCTGAAGGCGTCTAAAAAAAATTGAAAAAAAAAATTTGGACGCAGGCACATGTCTATTTTTTTTTCAAGCACGTCTTTTTAGGCATATGTGCATAGATGCATGCTGATTCAACGATCGAAGATTCGATCGGATATGGACTGAGATCTAATTGAACGAAATCCGATTGGATATGAACTGAAATCCAATCGAACGAAATCCAATAAATATATAAATATATATATATATATTAAAAATTAATAAATCTTAATATTTAAATCATAATAAAAATCGATACATTAAATTTTTGTTATAAAATATTTTTAATAATATATATCACAATCTTCTATGCATCTATTTAGCAGGCCCACTAAGTCGTCACCATTTTCTAATTCAAATAGAAAAATTTTTTATGCACTGTAGATGTACCCTCATGCACCATTTGTGATGATTGGCCATGCGCATGAGATAGCTAGAAAATAAAAATTTTGAGCATCATGCTTTAATCCCATATATAAGTCAATCATCATAGATGGTGCACATGAGACTACACTGTCTGCGATGTATAAAATATTTTTTATTCAAATAATACGATCATTTGAATGTTTGATAGCAATCAGATATCGCAAAATCTATTATATATTATGAAAGTAGAAATCGAAAGAAAATGGAATAGTAATTTAAGCTATTCATGTAAACATAAATTTATTATTTATGAATGTCATATAGATAAAAATATATAAAATATTATTTAATTAGATAAAAAAATTATTATAATATTAAAAAATTGAATTGAAGCTCGTTTGAAAGGAATGTCTGCGGGCAAAAGAATGAAGATCATGCCCGCGGTTCACCTCGGGAAGGCGAAGCAATTGATGTTCACCCACGTGGCTTCCGTGTGTGGTGATGGTCATCTAATGCAGACCGTGAAGCCGTCCATCCATAGATACATTTATAGTAAAAGTTGCATGCATATAAAAAGCAATTATAGATGCATGTAGTTCAATTATTCTCAGTAGAAAAAAATAATAAATAATCAGATAAGAATGAAGAAATATGTCTGGACTTATTTAGGAATTATTCAAAAATCACAGCAGAAGTGTGATAGGTATATAGGCAGAAAGAGAAGTCTTCATTGGCCTTTCCACCATCACCATTAAGGATATAAAAATTTATTTGAAGTAGATAAAAAAAAAAAAAACCTCGAATATGGAATAGGAAACCGATAAAAATTTAATTTGCAAACCAAAACAAGCTTCAATCCTTTCTCATTAAAGGAAGGAACAATCAAAAAGCAAAACAATACTCTAATAGAAACATAACTTCTATATATCTAAATTTTATGCCCCCCTTTTCTTGACTTATAACTTGAAATGGCATACACACTTCTATCCTTCCTCTAAGCCAAGTCCTGCAAGCTATTCGAGCTGTACTCGGTCGTTGAGATCGATATCTAGACAAGAATGACTTGCATTTTAGTAGTCTCTAACGAGGGTGCAACAGAATTCTCCGGACCCGACCAATGCTTCCGCTTTTGCCCACCAAGACCCTTGCCCTGTTGGGAACGTTGGGCTGCAAACCAACTTTGTGGCTGGTTGACCTCCGAGTGCTTGGTGAGAAGAGTGACTTGTTACAGATGTTGCACAAATATTGCTTTTGGTCTGAGGCCAATTCGGTCACCATCTCCAAATCCTTTATCTTCTTTGTTGGCTTATCAATTGCTGATGGACTGCTTGATATGCCTACTGTTCTATTGTGGTCAATCGTCGGATTATTAATGTTTTGATTCAAGCCTTCAGTCCTATCTACATTCATTGATGTAGAATTCCCATTCATGGAATCTAGCTGAGTGTTGATTTTTAGATCATGACTCTTGAATCCTATGGTCAAGCGTCTCTCTTTTGTTGTTGCCTTGTTAGAGTTGAAATCAGAGAGAAACCTCCAATGGACAAAAGAAAAAGATTGTTGGCAGCATTGATCAATGGATCCTCCGACCTCCTGTTCTTCATACTTGGTATTGGTAGCTGCTTTACCTTTTCTATCTCTCTTTGCAGTCACGGATCACTTTATCGGTCGCAAAACTTGATTGGAATAACTATTAAAATCAGCAGCTGGTAGGCCGGAACTTTGCATGTGTTGGTGTTATTGGCACCAATGTGCTCTCCTCGGTGGACTTTTAATCCTCCATAGTTTCTTGTATATATGGCATCTCGTATGACCATGCAATGACTTCATCGATTGTTAGTTCTTTCCACAAAGCCTGCAGGTGGTATCCTCCATCTGTTCTGTTTTCTTTTTCTGAGATCATGAGAGACTGCTTCGTGATCAGCAATTTTCTCTTTAGTTCTTCAAGGAAGTCTATTACTGTACCGTTGTTTTGATTCAGTTGCACTTTCTTCGGCGTCGCTCCAAGGTGTTCCCCAACTATTTAAGGCTGTTAAGCTCCGGTCCAAAGGTGAAGCATCACAAACTACTTCTCCATTGTGGCGTTTATCCTTTGCAAACTTTAATCTTATCTGAAGCCCTTTGCTCGCCGAAATCACTTTCTTCTTCTTTACACTTAACAAATTCACCAATCCACTTGTCCTTCACCCATATATAATAAGGGATGAATCAAAGATTGTAACAAAACAATTTGTTACACCTTTCCCTCGATTAGTTTCCGGTACCATGGAGCGATATATCTAAAAAAGAGTAACAATAATTAATAGCTCGTTATGCAAACAATCCACAGGAGAGAAACAGTAACAGCTTGTAAAAACTGGGAGTAAAAGCAATGGACGTGTTTGGCACTGTTTAAAAAAAAAAAAAACACTTAATAGTCTTCCTAAATGTTAAGAGGTTGCTTTTCTGGGTTGATTGAAACTTATGCATGAACACGAAAGATATTGGATGCGTCTTAGTAAAGCACAAATACATTAGAGAGGTTTATTTGAATGAATTAGGCAAAGTCAAATTTAAATCAACCTATCATGCACCCAATCAAAACCAAAATAATAAAAGAACAGTCTTATCGTATTTTTTATCTACACACAAACACCAAACAATTGAAAAAAATGCTTTCTAAAGCACTTTCTCAGAACCTTCAAATTTATAAAGAAAACTATTTTTAAAAAAAACAGCAATGCCAAATATAGCAGATGCATCCTATCTAAATCCTCATTCCTGGCTGCTCTTTTTACGTACGTCGTTCTTTTTACACCATCTATTTTAGAGATCCAAAAGAAAAGTTAGCAGAGATTACCTTAGTTGCAACCTCTCCAACGGTGGTCCCTTCTCGCAGCTATAAGATAACTCTCAGAGCAGTATGCACAATCTCGATAATGTTTAACTCCAACTCATCCTAGGAAACCAAGTGATCCGGTGTTGAAGACAAACAAACGAACAGAAGCTATTCGGATAGCTAACCAATATATAGTAGCACAGAAAGAGAGAGAACTTTATAACGCTCTCGAGCCATGCCAGAAAGCTCCCACACAAGATTGCAAGACTGGGTGATCGGAACGTACTCGCTCTCACTCTGGGAACAAGATAGAAATGAGAAAAAAAAAAAAAAAAGAAAGCCTAGAGAGTTATGATCAAGCTCAATAACTCTCCAACATATTTATATTATCTATATTATATGATTTTTTTTTTTTTGGTAAGATATATTATATGATAATTCACCATTGGATCAAAGCTATATTTAGCATTTTCATTTTTCATTCTTAAAATAGGATTGAACCAAGCTTGAATTAAACTTGAAATCAAGCTTTAACTCAAGCTTGAATTGATCTCAACATAATTTAGAATTATTGATCTTCTCGATTAAGCCCAACATTATCATGAACAAATCAAGCTTGATCTTCGAGTTCTTGATCAGACTGATTTCAAACCAAGCTTGATCAGATCATAGCTCAGTCATCTTCATTACAATCTTGGTGGTACAAATCTGTTATGCACAAGCAACTAACCAAGACATTGATGTAGCAGCACATCAATGGCAGTTCCCAATTCGACTTCCAACATTTTATATACTACCCCTAAGCCTGAGAGGAAATCCAATTCCCAGTTGATCAGAAGTCATTAACTTCATTGGATCAAATTCTCTATTAGCCCTCCCGCAACTCCAAGCACCGGTGCCTCCTTCCTTCAAGACATAGATAAGCTATGGATTGACTAGTAATGGGATCTTCTTTGGAGCTATTTTTCATACGGGTCAATAGATGCGGTATAATTATGATTTAAGGTTATGCTTCTTCTTATCCTTTTCTTTCTTTGAAGGAAAAAAAAAAAAAAAATTTTTTTTTTTTTTTGCCCTGTTTTTGGTTGGTGGGATTGATAGATGGACAAACTATGATCCTTGGATGGGTAAACAAGGTTGAGAAGTGCTCATCGGAAGACTGGTTAAGCTAAATAAGATTGATATTTGAGGAGACAAAGGTTACTGTTATAAAAATAGGTGTAGCTCTATGGACACCCCACCCATGGTGATTGATGAGCGCATGGGCCCGTGCAGAAAGAGAGCACAGCATCTTATAATTGTTTTTTTTTTTTATCCAGGCCTACGGACTTGTCAATCACCGAGCTATACCGATTCACCCGCGGTATAGAAAGCATTTTCCTACAAAATAAGTCTCCACACGCGCCCGCAATTGTCATATAATAAATTTAAGTTATTTGGGGACCTTTTATGATTAATGCTGTACGATAAATGCATTTTTTGCTGTAACCCAGTGCCTACTTTTTTCTGGACCTTCTAACTCCCCACTTGATTGCTGGAAAAGAAAGTTGTAAGAAAAAATGATCATTGAAAGGTTCATTATGTGTAGATTAGCCAGTTTTATGCCTCCATCTCCATGAGTTTTACTGTCATCATCCAAAGAGAGTGTTAATGCACCAGGATTTGAGATATGAGCTGACAAGATGAGTGGTAGCGACAATTACAAGCAATAAGACAGATGAGTGGTAGCGACAATTACAAGCAATGAGAGTTTTATACGTGAATTATTAGACATTGGCAAAGAAACATGGCCAGCATAGAGATCCCAGTGTAGAAATAAAGCACAAAGCTTCAGAATCTAAGGAGGGATTGGTTCCATTCCATTCAAGTGACTAACTTGGGCTTTTTTTTTTATCTTCCACTGGTAATTTAATTCTCTTTGGTTGGCTAATTGATCATTTTTAGAGAGGGAGAAAAGAGCAATGTAAAACCCAAGATAGCAGTCCTTTATAATCTTTGGTAAATTATAGAACGACACCATGACGGTACTAATATGTTCAGTAAACCAACATTGCGCACTGAATGAATGAATGGCAGAAGGAATTCCAATTCAACAATTCTATAGGCTGCAGTAAATAACAAACAGTGGTAGATACTTAACCCAACGAATATTTCACTGACTCCCACATGCTATGAATCTTGATAGCTTTCACCAGTCACAAACCCTTTTGTTCACGTATTTTATAACTATCCTGTTCACGTATTTTACAACTATCGCTTCAAGGAACTGTTTCTCTTCATTTTTTTCTCTCATTCTAATATGATCCTCTTAATGTTTTCTTCCTTTAAAGCTTTCCTCACATTCGGCACCCAATATAATTGCCAATCATTGGTGTCTTTCTATGACTTTTACCCCACCCTTTGGCACCTTTTTTTCCAGATTTGTTCACTTCCCATTTACCTTTAATATTTGTTTTACCTTCTTTTTTCTTATATGGAGAAGGGAGAGTTAAAAAGATTGCAGTTATTTATACTTCTGATGTCTTTGTAACAATCTTTGATTCTTAACAATGTCCTCATTGAAGCTAAAATAAATACAAAACTAATCCTTGGAATCACCATCCTCTAAGCAGTAGATAAATAGATTTCAACCAAACAACATAACTCAACCTTCTCCAAACAAACAGAAATTTTCATCGTAATCCAATAACCTACAATCACGGTTAATCAATAAAACTAACGCAATCCACAAAATCAGAGCAAGTAAAATAAAATAAGTACCAAGAAGACTAAAGAGTTTTGAGTCAAGAAAATAGCTAGTTCAAAGACTTGATATATAGCTTTGAAGCAAAGAAATACCTGCACCACATGTCAGGTGTTCTTGAAAAGTATATAACAGAACCAACACAAAATTCATATATGTCACAGTGATCCAATTCCAGAGTGATATACAGAAACAAGCATGCCACGCCAAACTTCTTTTCATCTGGCAAAGCCATCTCAGACATCATAAGATTAAAAACTAGACCGTCTTGGTTCTCACAACATGATGTTCTTTTACCTCTCAATTTTCTTTCCAGATTGGAGGATGTCAGCCCATGGCATACTTCTGGGTCCATGCTCTGGCCGTCTCCTCGTAGCGGGACCTCTGTGTCTTGTAGATGTGGGCAATCTCAGGGACAAGAGGGTCATCGGGATTGGGGTCTGTGAGAAGAGAGCAGATAGACAAGAGAACCTTTGATATGGTCAGGGCAGGGCTCCACTGCTCCTTCAGGATGTCAAGGCAGATGCTGCCATTGGAGTTGATGTTCGGGTGATAAACCTTCACAGACCCATAAAGAAAGCCAACATCTTAACATCAAGAATGCAGAATATTTTATTCAAAGAGATGCAAGCAGGTGGCAGATCACATGTACGAATATAATGTATAAAGACATTCGAGCAATTATCATCCATATTAAGATTCCCGGACTCAATACTGGAACCCATGCCGACCAGCAGGCAGTATAGGTCAATACAGATCCATACCGGATAGGACCGATGTGAACCAACACAGGCAAAGGAGACGAACCGAGAGAAGAAAAAGAAAGAGAGAAATAGAGAGAGAGGGGAGACCGAAAATGATGGAGGGGAAGTCGCCGGACGGCGCGTGCAGCACCGTGGAAGTGAAACAGGGATGTTTTTGAAAAAAACTCGACAAACAGTGAAGCACTGGATTTGCCAGCTTCACTGTTTTTAACTTTTTTTAAAAGAAATTCAAAAAATGAAACCGACAATAGGTTTGCTGGCTTCGCTATTCATCAGCGTTTTTTAAAAACGCTAGTGACGGAACAAGGGCGACCACCCTTGTTCTGCGGCCATGGCCCCGCCCATGTTTGCCTGGTATCCTCTCTCTCTCTCTCTCTCTCTCTCTCTCTCTCTCTCTCTCTCTCTCTCTCTCTCTCTCGTTTAAAAGTCCTATTGGGCCATGATTGAGCCGCAAAGGCTTTCGTGGCCCTGCCACCGCCAGCCTCCTCTCCTCTCCTCCTCCCCTCCTCTCTTTCCCTCTCCTTCCTCTGGTATATAAATTTCTCCAACCGAACTGTCCCGATTCCCTGTTGGTACGACTCAACACATGATGTACCGGCCAGCTCAGGCCAGTAGGGAATTCTCGAATCCATACCCTAGAAGTGGGTAGAATTTAACACAGATTACCATCCGGTAGCTAAAGTCCAGTTCATTCCTCAATCAAATGGGCAATAGTTTAACTAAGAAATTTTTATAAACTCCCTCATCATCGAGAACAAAATCCACATTTTATGAACCTAGAAATTTGTGATTCATCGCAAGCGAAACATGCACAAACATGACTTGGAGTATGCCAGTTATTGCTGTAATCTTGTTACTTTATTCATTTGAGGCTGTTTCAAAGTTAACCAAGAACAAAGTGTTATTCCAACCCCCAGCATCAAGTCTTTGACATGCAATAATTCTAGTTAGTAGACAACAGAAAAGATATTAATTTCATGCAATACAGAGCCCCAGGTAAACTTTCTGATGTCAGTATCTTAGCATCATCAATTTCTCAATTTAATAATGATACAGTGAGTTGATCATTAAGATAACTATAGGTCATCTACAATCCTGGTGATGTTGAGGAACAAGCACCTTATAAATGTTTATGATGACCACCAAAGAGCCTTAGGGTCTCGGATTTTAAATATTGTTAAGTATCCTTCTTGAAAGTGAAAACCGGGACCTAACAATAATCAACAAAAGAAAAGTTATTCCGAAAGTCAGAAGTGGCAGGACATGCATCGCCGTTAGTTGCTCTATCAAAATACATCACAACAAGTGAATGCTGCTAAGAAATAATTAATCAGAAGGAAAATATGATAACACCTGATGCAGGCTATCAGCCATCATAGTCATCCAGTAAGTGGTGATTCTCTTGTGGGGATACCAGACAGAACAATTTCTCTTAACATTTAGTTGTAGAAGGTAACAAGGAAAACTAGAATTTAGTATAATTGTATAATTACCATCAAATTCAAAATATCAATATTTGTTTACCATGATGTACTACTAAATTTGCTGAAACCTATAAAGTAAGATTTATATATCATAACTCTTTCATGGATGGTAAATTGAGTAGCAATTAACCAGCAAATAAGCATATATGTGCGCACACATGTTTTTAAACAAAACTAGGCAACACTGCTAGCAATGTTTTAAAGGACTCTAGGCAGTAAAGGGAGCAGCTAGGTGGCACCTCGTACCTAGGCACCAAGCATACTCCTTGAGGCCAAGGCAGCCCAAAATTAATAAACTAGAAAAATATTAATTATAAAGAGAATCTAAAGAAACATAACAAAACTGAAACATATCACATTGAATAAGACATGTTATAAGATATTGGGAAGTATCAACCTGACAACATTTGATACTAGTTCATGTATCGGGTTTATCCTCATACTCAAAGATGATGGAAAATATAAAGGTAAGAACCTAGACAGGCCTGCCTGGGAAGCCAATGCAGGCATCTTTCAAAACATTGACGGGTAACATATTGATATGCTTCAGTTCTGTATTTTATGCACCCAGGTGTTAGTCTTCTAAAAAACAAACAGCTATGGAAACTGTATATCAAATACAAGCACCATAGATTCAGAACAAACAAAATCAAAAATTAAGACATCATTAATTTATGTCCGCAATAAAACTAAACAATTGACTTAAAATAGTACTCTGTCTAAAGGCCGTCAAAGAAGACTGCAAAATTGCTTCTAAAATGTATTAATCTTCTCTAAGCTATTAGTAGTTAAAAGCATGCTATAAGTCAAATCATTTGGCAGCAAGATGCAGTCATATGTTTACAACGTATTTACCAACTTCTACCTGCAAACACTACCTTTAACAAACTCCCTGGACAGATAAATTAATAATTGTAAAGTTTACTCAAGAAATTTCCAGCCATCTGCACCACCATACACGGTTCAAGTCACTTATATGCAAATTTAGGCATTAAAGTCATTGCTATCAAATTATCAAAGATAATAAATTTCATAGCAAGAAACAATCTCAATCCAAAAGTCTGAAATATTTAACATGTTATTATTATGTTATTGCAGTACCTTGTAGATTTTATTTTTAAAATAAAAATTACAGACAACAATTTGCACAATCATAACCTTCCAAAATCATCTTATGAGTCACATGCATATCAACAGAATATAGAAACAGTAAATAAAAATTTGGTAACAGAAAAAGCAAAAACATAAAGGCACTGGAACCTTTGTACCTTGGTCTGGAAGTTGACCTTGGGAGGCTTGAAAGGATAGTCAGGAGGGAAATGAATTTTAATAAAGAAGACCCCTCCTGAATAAGGGCTGTCGGCTGGACCCATTATCGTTGCCTGCCAATGGAATAGATCCTCCCCAACAGGTCCTGCACTGCACGATGTTGGAGGATCTTTTTGCAAATCCAGAAGTTCCTTTTGAATTCGTTTGCTAGCCATAATACCTCCTGATTCAAAAAGAAAGAAAGCAAAAGGAAAACATCTTTAAAAATATTATCATAAAGAAGATATCAGAAAAATATGCAATGGATAACCTTGGTACCAAAATTTCAAGAACACTGCAAAAGAAGCAATATAAGATAAAATTAGATGGCAAATCATTATAGATAAAAAAATCAATTTTGTACATGATAAGCCACACACTATTGTAAGTACACAGGAAAGGAAATAGAAGCAAAAGTTTAAATGGTTGTTCTCTGTAATTCTACATGGTTATTTTCTGTAATTTAAATATTCAACTCATTCACCTTCTTAACCAATAGAAGGGATTTGCTGAGATACTAGAAGCTTTGAAGTTTGATCTTTCAACCATACATGATGAGTGTTCTTGGAAATTTTTGGTTAAGTCGAGATCATCTATCTTATGGCCCTTTGGTTAGGCTAATTTATCTCATTTCTCAAGTGAAAGACATTAGCTAGCTACGTGACTTGCCAGCTTTGGCAAACATTATGGGGGCATTGTTATGGGGTAATAACTCCAAGATCAAGGATAATGTGGGTGGACGTAATGAGATCACCATGTTTGGTTGCCCCCCCCTAGTGATCCTACATGGTAGTGATTTCAAACCACCCCCACTCCTAAAAGCACCACCCAACCTAGTGACCTTAAATCCATCCTTTAGGATGGGTTTCCAAGATCACCGCAGGGCAGTGATCTTGCGCTAAAATTTAGGGATAAAAATGCCTCTCAATCCAGAGAGAAAAAATGATATATCAATATACTATTAATATATTATATCAATATTATATATACTATATTCTATTGTTATTACATATATAGTATTCATTATATATAATATACTATAACATATTATTAATCATATTATTATCATATTATCATTCAATTATACTTTCATAATTATAATAGAAATATATTACTATAATTTATATTTATATTTATATTATGAAATTATTTAATATATTACTTTATCTGCTTATTTTCCTAATCAAAATATATATTATTACTAAATAATATAATATAAGTATAAATAAAAATATTAATTCCATAATAATAATTAATGTATTGTCATAGGATTAATAATTTTGATGGCAAAATTATAATGGATCTCTCCAAACAATTCTACATATAAATGGCATGGACCCACTAGCCATTCATTTTTGCTTTCCTATGATTTATTTAAGAGTTCTGTTTAGTAGTTGCAAAATATATGGAATATATCAAGATAGTTTTGGTATTATATGATTAATGATCTTAGATTCTCATGACTCACCAAATAGGTTACTTATGAATAACTAAAGATCTTTAATCACTAGAACATAGTATATCAAAGACGGTGATCTTAGATCATCGAGGATCAGCTCACCACTGGATGAGGATCACTAGTGATCTAAGATCACAATAGTGATCCCATTAGAGTCACCAAATGCCACCTATGGTTGTTCCCCATTACTCACAGATGCGAATATATACATGGATAACATACATGTACAAGCACAACATGTAGCAAAAACATGAGCATGCACACATTGCAAAGAGAATAGGAAAAGAAATAATACTTGGCAAAAATTAGTTAAGTCATGCTTTGCGAACCAGATTACCAAACTTTAAAAGCACACTAATTTGTTAAGCAGTTATAGAAAATCATAAATTACCAATGCAAAGACTTTTTTCACTAATAAGATATACAGATACATATGTAAGTGCAAAGCATATCAGAGGGCTTTAACATTCGCAAGGTATGACCAGCAACATTAACCGCAACAGTCAATGTTAAGATATCCAGATCAATGATCCACAATGTCCATCATGATATACAACATGAAAAAAATGCCCAAAACCAAAATTTCAAATGTTTCCTGGACATGTTACCTATGCAAGAAGCAGTGATCACTTAATCACAACTTAGTAGTTGGTCTTTCAATCAAGAAGAAATATCTGTTTGGATGGTTTAAAAAACATTAACAATTGTGAGGCATATTAAATTATACATTTACGACAACAATTAGCTGCTGAAATTCCAAATCAATCTAAGAACAATCTAAACAGTTGTGGAACTAATGTTTGCTAAAAATTCAGAATTTAAGAATACTACATATTAACCAATCATGTCCAATTTTATGACGCCTAACATTTGTATGAGGCATGTCATTTAATCTAGAGTTGATGTTTAAGTAAAGTTATTTTATCACATTTTCAAGCCCTTTTTCTTCAAGTCTTCCTAGTCCCTTATTCAGGTTTTCCTTGGCCTCACCTTCCTCTTCCAACCATCTGGTCCAAATTCGAGACATCAAATATTCAGGACAATCACTGGTCTTTGCAGCACATGACTTAAAAATCTTCATCGTCATTATTGCATTCACCATTTCTGCTAAATATTTCATTTATATTTTTAATCATATACAAGCAGAAGCATCACATGTAACTCAATGTTCTAACTACCATCAATCTATGCACATGTTCCCTTTTTTCACTTTTGGATTATCCACATGGAGCAACTGGCCTCTCTTAGATCACAAAAATTTGTTCTTGTGTCGTTAATGGGGAGTGAGACAATCATCAAACTCCAAAAAATAACATTCTCCACATCAGCACCTTTCTTTCTAAAGGTTCTCAGTCATCTCCAACTCTTTTCGTGTAAATATATTGAAACCATTTCAGGATGTACAAACAATTAGATTTGGAATGAACATTTATTAATTTTCCACTACACTTACTGTTGGTGCAGAAACTGGTCGTCGCCAAAGTCCGCTGGAGTGGAGGCCGATGAGATCGCCGCCGGGGACCTGCAAAACAAAATTCCGTCCGAAGCCGGTGGGGGTGGCTCCAGCAGGACCCTCCGACGATCAAGTCAGCTCTGGCCAATAGAAATGGAGTTCTCGGAATGAGTTCCGAAGCTTGGAGGAGAAAAGGAGAGCTTAGAGATCAGAGAGGTTGGAGTTAGCATATCTGAAGGGTCCTTTATAGGCGGAGCTTAGTTAATGGTGACGGCCATACCGTCTTGCAGAGAGCCGTTGGGGCCGCATGAAGTTCGGTACGAAGAAAAAGGCGTCGTCAGGTGGATGGTGACAACCATACTGGTAGGTCGTGGGCCGCATGGGACTGGTTACGAAGAGAGTAGTGTCGCCAATAGTGGCGGCCATATCGTCCGATCTCGTTGTCTGTTGCAAACTGATGGCGATAGTTCGTTCAGAGGAGTTCGAACTTGTAGGAGAGTTCGGCTGAAGGGAAAGCTCGGGAGGAGCTCGGCTGTAGAGGAGTTCGAAGAAGCTCGGCCGACTAAAAGGACGGCCGCTTGGGGAGTTTGACCGAGGGACGACCGCTGAGGAGTTCGGGTGCTGGAGGATTCCGTTAAAGCCCGACCGCTTGGAGTCCAAGGAGCTCGGCCACTAAGCAGTTCGGCCGGCTGAACGGGTTAGAAGAAGCTCGGCCGCTGGGAGTTCGGCTGAAGCCCGTCTGCTGAAGCTCTTCTACGGCTACTGGTTGCATTAGGCTAAGCATCAAACTAGACTTCGACGGGAGCGGGGTTTATCCCCAACACTAGCACCCCACTCTCAAGTTCGAAAATCGAAGGAAGGAAGTGCAGGAAAGGCGACTGCCGAAGTCGTCTGAGCTCCATGCTGGTCTAGGTCGAAGCTCGGGGGAGATCTCATCTCCAGTTAAAGTTGATATCAAAGTCGAAGCCCGGGGAAGATCCCATCTCCAACCGAGATTAAGGGAGGCTTCGTCCGCTGCGATCGAAGTCGGAGGTTGAGCTCCTCGGGAGCGACATTGTCTCCTACAACCCGAGGTCGATGCGGACGCTCGGGAGAGATCTGATCTCAGGGCAAGGTTATCTCCGATCTTATCTCTGGCCGAGGTGAAAGTTGAAGCTCTCCAGCCGAGGTTGGCCCGGTCGCTCGGGGGGAGATTTTATCTCCTTTGACCGAGGTTGATGCGAGTGCTCGCGTTAGAACGAGATTCTCCTCCTGTTCCTAACTTCGACTTTGCTCGCGTTAGGACGAGGTCCTCCTGTTCTAACGGACTGTGGGGGCACATACGGACCGTCGTCCGCACCTCTCCCCCCGTCTCGTCCTTTATGAACGAGATCTTCGACTTTGCTCGCGTTAGGGACGAGGTTCTCCTTCTGTTCCTAACGAACTGTGGGGCACATTCGGACCATCGTCCGTCTCCTTCCGTCTCGTCTAAGGTGAACGAAGCCTTCGACTTTGCTCGCATTAGGACGAGGTCCTCCTGTTCCTAACGGGCTATGAGGGCACATACGGACCGTCATCCGCGCCTCTTCCCCATCTACATCCTTTGTGAACGAAACCTTCGACTTTGCTCGCATTAGGACGAGGTCTCCTTCTGTTCCTAATGGGCTGTGGGGGCACATTCGGACCGTCGTCCGTCTCCCTCCGTCTCATCAGCAGTGAACGAGGCCTTCGACTTTGCTCGCGTTAGGACGAGGTCCTCCTGTTCCTAAACGGACTGTGGGGCACATACGGACCGTCGTCCGCGCCTCTCCCCCGTCTCGTCCTTTGTGAACGAGGCCTTCGACTTTGCTCGCGTTAGGACGACCCGCACATTGTTTCTAATGTGAAACGCTTATCTCTAGCCGAGGTTGACTCCGTCGCTCGGGAGAGATCTTATCTCTAGCCGAGGTTGTCAACGGTCGCTCGGGAGAGATCTTATCTCTAGCCGAGGTTGATGCTCGTGTTAGGACGAGGTTCTCCTCCTGTTCCTAACCGAGGTTGTTGACTCGGTCGCTCGGGAGAGATCTTATCTCTAGCCGAGGTTGTCGACGGTCGCTCGGGAGAGATCTTATCTCTAGCCGAGGTTGATGCTCGTGTTAGGACGAGGTTCTTCCTCCTGTTCCTAACCGAGGTTGTTCACGGTCGCTCGGGAGAGATCTTATCTCTAGCCGAGGTTGATGCTCGTGTTAGGACGAGGTTCTCCTCCTGTTCCTAACCGAGGTTGTCCACGGTCGCTCGGGAGAGATCTTATCTCTAGCCGAGGTTGTTGCTCGTGTTAGGACGAGGTTCTCCTCCTGTTCCTAACCGAAGTTGACGGTCGCTCGGGAGAGATCTTATCTCTAGCCGAGGTTGTCAACGGTCGCTCGGAGAGATCTTATCTCTAGCCGAGGTTGATGCTCGCGTTAGGACGAGGTTCTCCTCCTGTTCCTAACCGAGGTTGTTCTCGGTCGCTCGGGAGAGATCTTATCTCTAGCCGAGGTTGTCGCTCGGTAACGAGGTTGCTCGGTCCTCGGAGAGATCTTATCTCTAGCCGAGGTTGTTGCTCGCGTTAGGACGAGGTTCTCCTGTTCTAACCGAGGTTGTTCCTAACCGAGGTTGACTCGGTCACTCGCTCGGAGAGATCTTATCTCTAGCCGAGGTTGTCAACGGTCGCTCGGGAGAGATCTTATCTCTAGCCGAGGTTGTGCTCGTGTTAGGACGAGGTTCTCCTCCTGTTCCTAACCGAAGGTTGTTCGGTCGCTCGGGAGAGATCTTATCTCTAGCCGAGGTTGTTGCTCGCGTTAGGACGAGGTTCTCCTCCTGTTCCTAACCGAGGTTGATTCGGTCGCTCGGGAGAGATCTTATCTCTAGCCGAGGTTGACTACGGTCGCTCGGGAGAGATCTTATCTCTAGCCGAGGTTGTTGCTCGCGTTAGGACGAGGTTCTCCTCCTGTTCCTAATCGAGGTTGGCTCGGTCGCTCGGGAGAGATCTTATCTCTGCCGAGATCTCGCTCGAAGAGATCTATCTCTAACCGAGTTGTTGTCGCATTAGGACGGTTCTCCTCTGCTCCTCTGAGGTTGATTCGATCGCTCGAAGATCTTATCTCTAGCCGAGGTTGTTGCTCGCGTTAGGACGAGGTTCTCCTCCTGTTCTAACGAGGTTGACTCGATCGCTCGGAAGAGATCTCTAGCGAGGTTGTCCACGATCGCTCGGAAGAGATCTTATCTCTAACCGAGGTTGTCAACGGTCGCTCGGGAGAGATCTTATCTCTAGCTAAGATTGTTGCTCGCGTTAGGACGAGGTTCTCCTCCTGTTCCTAACCGAAGTTGATTCGGTCGCTCGAAAGAGATCTTATTTCTAGCCGAGGTTGTCAACGATCGCTCGGAAGAGATCTTATCTCTAGCCGAGGTTATTGCTCGCGTTAGGACGAGGTTCTCCTCCTGTTCCTAACGCGGCAATTATTGACTGCTTCTTCCCTATCATCGCATAGTTTTCGCATCCAGAAATAATATTATCGAAAGAAAAAAATTTTATTGAAAGAAAGTTACTAGCAGCACATTCTCAAATTCTGTGTTTCAGGATCGTGGTAGCGTTGTTCCTCCACGTTTCTTCGGTAGTAAGTCCCAGGCCGGATGACCTCCTCTATTTCATGCTGGTCTTCTCAATTGGGAGCAAGCTCTTGGCTTTGTCGCTGGAAGACGACAAATCGCTGATGTACCAAGCTCCTCCCTGGAGTAACATTGATGACGCCGTGAGGCGGCCGACCTTGTCGTTTTCAATTACGACAGCGCCCTTGGCCGATCTTCTCCTGCTTCAAACACCAGTCGAAGAAATTTACCCGACCGCTCCATTCTGACGAGCTCCTCAATTTCATCTCGGAGCGGAATGCATTCCTCAGCGTTGTGGCCGTGGTCGCGATGGTAGAGGCAGTACTTGCTTCGATCGCGCTTGTTTGGGGAAGACTGTAACCCTTCTGGTCTTGGCAGCTGGTTCTTCACTTCAATGAGAATCTGAGTTCGAGGAGCGTTGAGGGGGGCATAACCGCAGAACCTTTCGGGAGGAGGGCTTCTTCGCGCCCTTCTGTCGAGGCTTCCTCGATGGTGAGCTCAAAAAGTTCGGGCCTTGCTCGCGCTGGGGAGATCGTGGACGCGGCCGAACTTCATTCCATCTCCTTCTAAAACCTGCGGAAGAGCTTCATGCCCCTTTATCGAGGCTTCCTTGGTGACATACTCGAGCGGAAGTTCAGCCTCACTTGCGTCGAACTTCGTTCTGATGATGAGATTTGAGGAAGGAGTTCGACCTTGCTCGCATCGAACTTCGTTCCGATGATGAGCTTCGAGGTGGAGTTCGGCCTCACTTGCGCCAAACTTTATTCCGCGGGAGAACTTCGTTCCGCCCTCGCTTGCGCTGAACTTTCCGCTTCTTTTGTCCGGACTTCCTTGACAACGAGCTCGAGGGGGAGCTCGGCTTTCCTTGAGCTGCCGAACTTCCTTCCGCCTCCTTGCAAAACCTTCTGTGGGAGAACTTCTTGCTTCTTTGCCCGGACTTTCTTGACGACGAGCTCGAGGGAGAGCTCGGCTTTGCTTGAGCTGCCGAACTTCGCTCCGCCTCCTGTGAATTCTTTGTAAGGGGTTTCGTTAATGACATACTCGAGATGGGGGGTTCGGCCTCTCTTGCGCCGAACTTCACTCCGCCCTTCTGTGAAGCTTTCGTCGGAAGAACTTCATGCTTTTTTGTCGGGGGTTCTTGATGGTGAGTTCGAGGTGAAGTTCGGCCTCACATGCGCTGGAGAGGTCGTGGACGCGGCCGAACTTCATTCCGCCTCCTCGCGAAACCCTCCTTACGAAACCCTCGAGGGGGAGTTCGGCCTCGTTAGCGCTGCCGAACTTCGTTCCGCTTCTGCGGTAGAGCTTCTGCTCTCCGTTCCTCCTTCCTTAAAGCGATTGGTATGCTCGAATGCTCTTCCTTAAGGCCGGTTCCTCGCGTCCTCATGGCGGGTTTGCTGACAAAGTTCCCATCGGAGGTTGTCGCACAGCCAGCATCATCTCGGTGGGGCCACGAACCCGACCAGCAGGTTGAACTGCTCCACGTCTGCGGTGGCTTCGTGCGAAACCTGGGCTGCTGGGACTGAAATGGAAGCAGATGGACCTGGCGTGCAGGCCACCGATCGCCGAGTCGAAGCTCTCTCTTCGGAAAAAAAATCTAGTGAGGAAGAAGAGAGATCTCCGAAGAGGGAAAGAGAAGTCATCGCCGAGCACTCCTTTAAAAACAAGAAAACCTCGGAGGAAGGGTCCTCTAGCGCCATTCTATTGGCGCAGAAACTGGTCGTCGTCGGAGTCCGCTGGAGTGGAGGCCGATGAGGTCGCTGTCGGGACCTGCAAAACAAAATTTCGTTCGGAGCCGGTGGGGGTGGCTCCGGCACGACCCTCCGACGATCAAGTCAGCTCTGGCCAATAGAAATGAAGTGCTCGAAATGAGTTTCGGAGCTTGGAGGAGAAGAGAAGAGCTTAAAGATCAGAGAGGTTGGAGTTAGCGTATCTAGAGGATCCTTTATAGGCGGAGCTTAGTTGATGGTGACGGCCATACCGCCTGGCAGAAAGCCGTTGGGACCGCATGAAGTTCGGTACGGAGAGGAAGGCGTCGTCAAATGGATGGTGACAGCCATACTGGCAGGTCGTAGGCCGCATGGGGCTGATTATGGAAAAAGTGGTGTCGCCAGTAATGGCGGCCATATCGTCCGGACTCGTTCCTGTTGCAGACTGATGGCGACAATTCGTCCAGAGGAGTTCGGACTTGTAGGAGAGTTTGGCTGAAGAAAAAACTCGGAAGAAGCTCGGCTGTAGAGGAGTTCGAAGGAGCTCGGCCGACTGAAAGAACGACCGCTTGAAGAGTTCGACCGAGGGACGACCGCTGAGTTCGGATGCTGGGGGATTCCGTTAAAGCCGCTTGGAGTCTAAGGAGCTCGGCCGCTAAACAATTCGGCCGGCTGAATGGGTTAGAAGAAGCTCGGCCGCTGGGGTTCGACTGAAGCCCGTCTGCTGAAACTCTTCTGCGACTACTGGTTGCATTAGGCTGAGCATCGAATTAAACTTCGGCGGGAGCGGGATTTATCCTCAACACTTACATTACACATAATCACGACTTAAATAATAATAATAATAACTCAAATTCAAGCAGCTCTGTAAGCATCACAAAGTTATACTATAAACAAAAATAAATCAGAAAAGGCAAAGCTTAGCATCTAAACTCTAGAAATTTAGTATTGATTTAAAGGGCTTTTCTTCGAGAATGCATTCTAAATTTCACTGGAATGTATAGGAGACCTGGAAAAAGAAAGAAATGGAGCAAATGTTAACGAACCAAATAAAATATTAGAAACAAATGGAAATCCAACAAATCTAACGAAAGGCTAAAGAATTTCCAATATACCATTAAACAGGAGCTAGATCAACTAAAATCAAAGGAAAAGGAAGAAGAAGAAAGGTGCACAAAAAAAGAGGAATAAATCATCAATTATTTCAAACAACATCAACCTTAAACAAGATAGAGTCCTGAATTCTATCTCAATAATAAGAGTCAAAAATAGAAGAATATAATAACCAAACCCTAGATTCCTTACATCAATATCAGTATCCGATTAAGATCCGAATGAAAATCACATCGTTTCCATCACATAAAACCCGATCTCAATCTAATCCAACCATAAGCTTGTCTTTTGATCTAGAATAGGAAATCATTCAAAAACATAAAAAATAAAAATATACAGAGCGGGTGCGTGAAAACAACCGATCCGAAACTACAGGGACTGAGCCAAATGAATGATGAACAGGAGAGATCTGCTTACAAATGGGAAGATTTTCGATCGATATGAATGACAGGCTGGAGGAAGCGCTCTCTCTCTCTCCCCCCCTCTCTCTCTCTCTAGACGGAGACAGAGAGATAGCGCAGGCTAGATGATTGCAGAGGAGAGGTCCAAAAATGTTATGCGAGAGTATTTATACGAGGAATTCGTGGATCCGGTCACCTCTTAGGGAAAGCACATGGATTTCCGCGCCGCTGCTTAGCTGCCCTCCGTGGGCGATGAACGCGTCAAGGCGGTTGCCGGCATTGAGATTCGTATATACAATGATCCTGCATACTAAGATCTGTGCACAAGAGCCAGGGCAGACGAGAATTGTGATTATCTAGGAGGCGAATAATCGAAAAAATATTATTTAAATTTTTAATTTTATATAAATATTTGAAATCTATGTAATAAATAATAGATATAGAATTAAATATAAGTCCAATACTCACAAGTGATTCCTATCTCATGGTAATTTCCTTTTAAAGAGCTTTATGATAGCCAAGTCTGACATTTTTATCTATCGCTCTAGCACTTTGATAAATTATAAGTGGACATTATATGTATTTATCCAATATCATCTTTTTTAACCATCATATCTGCTTATATAAATAATATGGTAGTGTAAGGGTAATATAAATGTTGGATCCAAAGTTATACGAAAACTTTATTGCATGGCCCATACTTAAAGATTCACTAAGGACACATTTGGTTGACGAAAAATGAAGGAAGGATCTCTTATTTGACTAAAATTTTAAGAAAAAAAAATTAAAAAAGAAATTATGAGAAGATATTTTTTATGTTTTATAGAAAATAAAAATTTATAAAAAAAATAAATTTTAAAACTTCTCATAGAATGAAAAATGATAGCTTTTTTTGTTTCCCTAAAATATTCTTTTATAAATATATGATCATAGAACATACAAATTCTCAAAAATATTATTAAATATTATTTTTATAAATATTAATATTATATTTATATTATCTTAATATTTGCATCAATATAATAAATTTTTATATTAATATAACTAATATAATATTTATAATATTTTAATATTATTTAATATTGATATTAATATAATATTTTTATTAATATTAATATAAAATTTATATATATATTAACATATATATATTAATGTAATACTATATTAATATTATATTTATATTAATAATATTAAAATATTAGTATTGTATTAATATAATAAATTATTATGATCTAATATTATATTATAATATATTTATATTATATTTATATTAATATAAATATAATATTATTATTTATATAAAATTTAAAAGTAAAAATATATGGCCTTATATCTATTAAGAATATAATATATATTTTATATATTTTTTAAAAAATAAATATTTAACCAAATATAAGCCACTTTTTTCATAATCACTCAAACATGCCAAAATTATACTTTTAGAAAATTATTTTAAAAAAATTTATATTTTGAAAAAAAAATTTCAAACCAAATGAGTCCTATTAGAAAGCTGTTAACCTACTGTCCGACTCACCAATCTACGACTGACTGACCATCAGACACTGATGGATGATCACCAATCGATGATCAATGATAGATGATCGACAAACCATCGATCGATTAACTCAATGATTGACGTTCAAATAATCCAGTCGATTGAAGAACGGTGATTAACATCCGACCAATTATTGATATCAAGAAAACTCACCGAAGGATCATCATTTGTCGATACATCAACTCTTCCACCAATATAATGCCGGGAGGGTTGACACATACCATCCAACGGACGATCGGCTTGGCGAACGAAGATCGGATTGCCTCTTCTAGCCGACTAACCATCGATCGAGAATCAATAGTCGATTGATTTCAGGCCTTTTCACTAATCAATAATTGGTCAATGCCAAACCAGCTGACTCACCGATGGAGATTCCCTAAAATAACTCATCTGGTACATGATTAGCTCTACAAAATCACTTTTGAGAAAAGCAGACAACGACGATTAGTGGATAGTTCTAATTACCAACCTACGATCGCACTACATCAAAAAAAATGAGACTTACGTGCCAAGCGATTATCATTCTGACACCTATAAAAAAGAGATAAATTTATCAATTTGATAAGATAAAAAATATTTTTAGAGCAAACTTTGCTACCGTACTATTCATTTTTCTGTTCGATCAGTCTATTTCACTAACTTAAATATCGAAGAATTTTCATTTGAGTCAACTTCGATTGGAATGAATTTTTTTTTATAAATTTTCTAACATTCATTTATAGATGCATATGGATTGACCGTAATAAGTTCCAAATGTATCACCATCTTTCTTAACAAATTTGTAATCAATCAGGAGTTTTCGAGGCTTATGAGCTTTTATGTTAAAAAAATTTTGTACAATAAGTTACATGACTAGCCGCTTCCAGGACATTGTTACCGCCATATCTCCATGGATTGCTTTCTCCAACCGTTGATCAATTGCAAATATTTACAGCACGTATTTACGTATGCTCATACATGTCCACATAAAGAAGATTAGAATTTGCATCCATTGACCCCATGATGGTGCTGTGCCCGGAAGCCTGCCGAACGGTAGATGATCTTTAATTTCCAGACGGGCATTAGGATGCAATCCCTTGCCATCGGTGACGGGATCCAAATCTCCCGATGCGCGGAGAAATCCAGCCAGATGTCACGTGACCGCGACCACAGGGGAGGTAAGGGTGATGGACCTTATTTTTCCTTTTAAGAAAAAGTACGACACTCGTGAAGCAAACCTAAAAGGAAAACTGAGGATCCCGCAAATCCAAATCCAAATAGATTACATTAGCAAATAATCGACTTTGAGTGTGCCTTTGGGGCTTCGCTTTCGTCCGTCCGAAGGAGTGCTGTGTCGTGCCTACTCGCCACCACTCTCTCGCAACAATTTGACGTGGCACTTCTCTACCGGCGGCGACCGCAGGAAGCTCCGAACAACTACTCTGCTGCCAGCGAAGCGTCAGCGAGGGAATTCTTCCACCGAAAGCACCCCCGAGTTCCCCTTCATGTCCTCAGCTTGCGTCGCCGATAGTGTGTGAGATGCGTACAGCGGACAGCGCCTAGATACACGCCAGCATGCCGGACGGCGACTGGCATGGAAGACCACTCGCACACGCGGTGATTGGCGCGTACGAGGGTGAAGGGTGGGTGGGGAAGTAAAAAAGGAAAAACGCGGCCCCACGTGAGCGCCAATCACCGCGTTGCGTACTGCTAAGGGGAGCACGAGCACCGCGCGCGATGATTGACGCACATGGAGACGGAGGGTGATAGGAAGAATTAAAAAAAAAAGAAAAGAAGACGTGCCTTTCGTGCCAAATACCGTACATGATGCAAAAGAATTTTTCTTACCGAAGAAATAACAGTAGAAACCCCAAAAACAGGCCGCGCTATGAAACGAACCAACGTTCTCGTGAAGGAAAATTATTGATTAGAATGATATTATTATGTCTTGGATCATCCGACAACAGATTAGTACATCATCTATTAGTAAAAAAAATATAATTTTATCTAAGTTTTTATATATAAAAAATTTCTCAACTGGTAAATTTTGCTATTTTAAGTTTACTTTCTTAAATCAAGAATTTTTCTTTTGCAATAGCAGCACCTATTACAATTATATTATATAGCACTCAATATCTATTACTTAATCATGCCATTTCCCAAGAACAAATTTTATTTAGTACAAAAACATCGACAAGTACATATAGGTATTAACCATAAACAGATGGCAGCAGCTATAATGATACTTGTCAAAATCATGGCTCTTTATAAACTTACAGTTGGATGAAAAAGAATTAAAAAAATATTTAATATTAGCGCAGGGAGTAATAGCAACTATTTGCTGAAATATTTGGAAGAAAAAAAATAACTAAATATTTTTGATGAAGACAAGCTTAATTCGCACCATATTGCAAAAAATACTTTATCTTTATCAATCTTGAGGGTATCTTTATTAAGAGGAAAAAAAAATTATATATATAGCTCGAGGACCAATTTACTTCATTTCCTACCAGTAATTCTGCACATTCATCTTCAACTCTATCCAATATCATGATTTGATCACCATTTTGATTCTTTTTTTAAATTTTTTTTTTGGTGCTTATGTTCTACTTGGCCATGTCTATTCCTTGAAACTTCCTCTGTTTCGAGGAAGATAAATCTTGTAAAGATTTTTTTTTTATTTAATAATACTAGGAGGAAGTAATTGCTTCTTTCCATTTCAATTTTTTTTTTTTAAAAAAAAAGAAGAATCTCATTGTGAACTAACAATCAAAGCCATAATTGGAAAATGAGCTCCACACTAATATCATAAGAAATCAATTTGCACCAAATATGAAAACATACATCCATAAGACTAGGGTGCACCTGGTTCATGATTGAAATCAAAACAGTTATATTTTTCGATATATTTGATTTATGATCGAAATTAAAATAAAATTAAAATATTAAAAAAATTAGCTATTAGATTTTGAAGAATTAACTATTGAGACGTTCCTATTATCTCATAAAATTAAAATAAAATAAATTTTTTCCCAACCAAACTATTGAAATAAGAGACTCATTCCTATTCCAATTTCAGAATCCAACTCCCTCCAACTAAATATGCTCCTAATACTTTCCATTACGAAGCTAATTGATCACATTTTCTAATACATCACTGCCTCGACCTTCCAAACCATTCAGCAAGGATCAAATCCATTGCTGTGCCTTATCGACAGGTAACAGGCACTATAGCTTAGGACAAACAGTTGGACAACAAAATATTACTATAGAACCAAGATTACATCACTACCAAGCTAGTCTGCTGAATTAAAAATGGCAGTCCCTTGCGCACAGTGAGAGCTCCATACAAACACCTCAAGTTAACCTCACAGGTGCAATCTTGGAAGCAACCGTACAACTCTTCTTCATGCGCTCCATCAGGAGTCCATTTTTATTGGACCACAGCCTGGAAACATTCAAGACCCATGAACTTAGGAGATGGGAGTCGTTTCCAGTTTCCAATGTCTAGCATAGGGCATCAAAGCAGATGGAACCACAAGATGTGCGGCAGAAGAGTGATGGCTACATCTAATTAGTGAGTCGAGGTATGACTGCTTTCGCCAGTGATTGTACCGAAGGAGGCTGCCACATGTGCCAACAAAGAGATCCTCCGCGTCAGGGATAAATGACATGCCTGATACCTCACCAAAGAAATCCAATTCCTGTTGCTTGTTGTACCCACTTCCCATGTCAAAGATGCGAACAAAGTCTGCGGGCTCAGCAAGTGTCCATGCAAAACCTGGATGGTCTGTAAGAACCTGTGTCAGGAGATGCAATTTTTGGAGTTCATATCTCTCCACTGGGGATGGTGACCGTGGCCGAAGAAACACGAACAAGCCAATTACCTTTCCAGTTTGAGCATCAACCAGTGATCCCCGGGGGTCGTCTCCCGCAATGACAAGAAGCTTTCTATCAGGGCTGAGTGCAGGATGCCGCAAAAATAATTGCAGGAATAACGACAAATTCCGGAGATATGCTCCACAACCATTAATTAAAACAATGAAAACGTATTGGTTCCACACCTCAGATTTGACAGCAATCCAGACCAAGATGGCAAGACTCAGAATTGCCATTTCGCATTTTTTGATCAACCATTTTTATTCACTTTCCAAAATAGGAGTTGATCCCTATCACGGTATCAACTCGTTCTGATACCAATTGATGAAGATTTCGTACAAGACAAGAAGAAAGAAAAAAATAAAATAAAAATACAACCAAGTACATGGATCAACCTAAAAGTTTACCTCTATGAAATATGCAAAACTTCACTATGAAATATAATAGATACTAGAGGAGATTACCCATTCGCAACTAGCGTATACAATCCTCTCAATAAGAAGCTATCCTTATCAAACTCTCTTGGAAACCCTCCGAAAACAATCGTAATCTATATATCGCTATCTGCCCGAAGCTCCTGCTCATGCTATCAGCTGGCATACTCAGATCTACTCCCAATCATATCTTAGGTCTCTGCCAAACCGCCACAGTCAGCATACAACATCTCTCGGTCTGCTCCAGGCCTTTTAAAGGCCTCAGTCCCTATCTAGCTCGAAGATGACTTTCCGATTCTAATTCTAACGAATCCTGGTTTGTTAGATTGCGACCGCAGCCCTCGCTGACCGCTTGATCGTGCAAATAAGTTTGTGAACCCCGTAAAAGAGCCTGGTCCATGGGTAAAGAGCCGTAGACCTCGTGGAAACACTTCCGTGCTTGTGCTTGTCGCTTGCATTGGGCGCGTCTTCGTGCGCACGTGGTGCGCTGTCGCCGCTTGAGCGCTCGAACTAGAAATGCCCGAGAGGACCGCCCGCCTTCGCATGGCCGCCTAGGCTTGGGCCGTGCGGCGTGCGTGCTTGGCCTAGGCTTGGGCCGCGCGGTGCGCGCACCTAGGCCTAAGCCACGCAACGCGCATGCCCGGCCTAGACCTGGGCTGTGCAGTGCCGTGCCCGACTTGGACCACGTGAGAGCGAGCGCCCGTGCGCTGGGCCTGGCTGGCCCATGCGGCTTGCTCTGTCTTATGCCGACCGTGAGCCCACCCCAATAATCCGTGGACCATACTTTCTGCAATGATCTTTTTTGTTCGAGCGTATTTTTACCATCTGGACTATTTTTCGGCTCGTTGAACTTCGTTCATCATCTTGGACTCGCCGCTTATTGTGGAAGAGTTTGAGGCATTTTTTTCTCCACACCTTCTAACTTTTTTTTTTTTTTTTAAGAAAAAGAAATACCAAAGCATTCAAATCAAAACTAACAATGAGGTCCTTTCGCCTGGATTGCCACTTGTAACCAGGTATACACATCAAGGCAAAAAAAAAAAAGACATCTATGGCTTACATTCACTGGCCACTCAAAATGGAAATGGTTGGAAAGCTGAAACTTCTCGATGTCAAAATCTCGAACTCCACGGTCATTGTTTGAAGTCATAAAGTGAACAGCACCGCTGAAAAGTTTTAAGATGGATGGGCGACTGAAGTATTCTGAAGGGAAATAGCAAACAGAATGCAAAGAATGATGAGTCACCTGGAACTCTCATAAGTCTCCACAGCATTGGTGATTGCATTGTCATCATATGTTGTCCGGGAACAAAAGCTTACTCCAGCTCGTTCCGAACACTACACTTCCCATGTCGGTAACACAACATGAGTAAACAAAAACATTTTCCAAAAGCAAATAAGGGGAAGACCATTTGAATCTTTACTGCCAAAGTGCCAATCACCTAAATACTTTATCATCTATGTCATACGATGCACTTATGTTTCAAAAGACAATAGCATTGAGTGTATCCTTATGTTCCATCCATGTCTACCTCATGGTTTTACATGCCGGCACATATCATGTCAGGCCAGTACTGGCACCTAATACTAGGTTAGAAAGATAAATATTAAGTTTTTTTTTCCTCGACTGTTTTAATTGAAAAAGGGTTTATAAGTCCTATTTGCTTCAGCATGGGACTTGCCATGCTGCCACGCCAGCCACTGTGGGCACACCCCTGTGCCAGTGGCACTCCAATCCTTAGTCTCTAGTATAGAGATATCACAAAGTGAATAAGTAAATTCTCCGTCAGACATGCTTCAAAATTGTAGTAGGATCAAAAAGACATTTAAAGCTGGCTTAGATGCGAAGGACGGCATTTACATATTAACACGACGCAGGTTTATGACCTTCCAGCAGTGATGACATTAGTCAAAAACTTCACAACTTAATGAAATAGGTTTTAGTAAAGATGGATATTTGCGGATATCCAGATTCTGGACTGGACCACCAAATGATCGGATGATCGTTTTGTATTTTGGTGTGATAGTAGCAGGATGGCAATCAAAACCTCAAATGTGACAGTCTAAGAACCGATCAGGGCTGTAGTCCACAGCTCAGACGGTCACAAATATTTGCAACTTTATGATAATAGGTTTAAACAGCTTTACCATTGAAACTAGAGAAAATATCTCAGCCATGAAACTCTTCATCGGATTATTTCGCATCAGCTAAAAAAAAAACTCATTATTTGTTATGTAAAAGAGCCTTGGAGATACTATTCTTCTTGAGGGCAGATAATTTGCTTTATTCATATAAATATAAGTTAAAAATGATCGACAAATTTACACTACATGCAGCAGGGAAACATAAAAGTTTAGCTAGAGGTGGAAAAATGTCGTTTCAAAAAAAGATTGCCACCGATCAATCATAGAAAAAATAACTAGATAAAGGTGAGCAATGCTATTACATGCTAAAGAAAATAGCACAGCTTGGCAGATCTGCACACAATATTCAGAAATTCCTGCATCTTTCTAAGCTCTTATAAAGCCTTCTAAGGTAATCTGAGTCAAGTGATGAAAATTACCTTACAAATAAGTTCCCCCTGAAATCCACCAGCTACAAGTAATTTATCCTTTACAGCTAAGTACTAACTTGAGTTTGAGAAAAATCCTTCCAGTAAATTACCTGGGTGTTTCTGTTCCAAAACAGAACTCACTAATATAAAAAATCCTACACACAAAATGATCTGAGAAAAACTTTATAGTAATTGGAAATAAATGAAAATGTTCAAAGCAAGGTTCCTCATCTCGGTACTGGACCTCGTACCGATAAAATCCTATTATAGTATCGGTATGCAGTTCGGTATGGTACGATAGCATCGGTACGGGTGGTACGGTGCGCCAATATAGAGCGGTATAGCAAACTATGGTTCAAAGAAAATATTTAACAAAATCATAGGCAAAAAAAGTATGCACCTCACATGGTGCCACATGCCCTGAAACATTTAGAACTTCAGACTTGTCATAACTTGATGCTGACCAATGAACGGCCAAAAAGTGTGACATAAGATAGACAGCATGCTTCCATGTAGCCCAGACCTAGTTCCTAAGGTGCAAGGAGGAAAAGAAACAGAAGAGCACGTCAATTATGCATTTCCCAGAGTATGGAATTGAATAGCACATAAAACTATTATTTTCTAAATAGAGACGGCCCAATGCACAATTCTCCCACCATTACGGGGTCTAGGGAGGGTCAGATGTATGCAGCCCTACCTCCATGTGAGGCTTGCCCCCTATCTAGACCATTATTTTCTCTTATCATGGGAAAAAGAATTCTGAAGTATGAACAATTACATTCACAAAAAAACAAATATCATGTCAACCTTCTGATTGCCACTGCACCAAAATTCCAAAGGGATCATGATCTTGGTGAGGATCATATAAGTGAATTTCAGATGAAGTTACATGGCATTAGAGTACGTTCATTGAATTGAGGTAACTACCACATAGATTGGAAGGCAATAATATATTGGCAAAATAAAAAATAAAAATCTAACAGAATTTCAACAAGCGTTGATTCAGGAGGAAAAAAAAAAAATCACTTGTCCAATCTGGGATCATAACCATGGGATCAAGTATGTTGTCTCACCTGGAGGGGGAGGGTGGGGGCTACAGAGAGCAATGCACCAAAAATGGCACCAATTACATGCACCCTCATCTAGAACATACAAACTTGACACTTCATACTGATGACTACTTCCAGGATTTTGAAGAGATTTCAAATGTCAAATGAAACTAACCTAATTTAGACACCATTGATATGAAACCAAGATTAAGTCATCATCGCTTACCTGAAAATGAAGAATAGTTGATTTCACAGATGTTGTATTTTTCCACAACTCATAGTACAATCCTCCTTTCTTGGTTGGTTTGCAATCCTATATATAAAAAAAGGAAATAACTAAATTCAAAGAAAAGGTGAGAACGAAATAATGCAAGAATGAATATAAAGATATGTCAAAATATATATATCTTTTCAGATGCTTCTCCAGAATTGAACATGTTCTCATAATTCTTATATCGTTCCAATCTAGTTTCTCTATATTTTTCCCTTGTTGTGCTTAGCCTATCCCAGGGTACTCCTTGTATATCTGTTCGTTTCCTTGCTTGTGCAGATGAACTGCCTGCCACCTTACTATTCTGTATCAAAATAGAAACCTTGCTTTACCGAGTCATGCGAATATTACCTTACTGGATAAAATAATGAGCTAAAATTATTAATGCTATTGATCAAGAAACAAAGAGATAGGAAAAAAAAAAAAAAAAGGATCTAGACTGCTAAAGATAGATCAAATTGAACTAAGTAGTAGAAAGCCCTTTTTAAATTTGTTTCGGAGGCAATTGTAGCACCTAGCAATATAGGACCATCTTTTAAGAAGATAAGCATGCACACCAACTGGTCATCATCAGAATCTGAGTCTCCCATGCCTCTTCCATGAGATTCTTCATCCATGTCATCATCCACGTTACCCACTTTGTACCCATCAGGCATCCCATCAATTTCGTCTCCTTGGTAGTGAGAGACATGTCCTGCTTACCATAATGTATGTTAATGCAACACCCAAGTGTAGGTGATAAACCTCAAACATTCAAGACGGCTAGAAAGCGAGGTAGGCCTGCCCATGCATGCATATGAAGGATATGAAGATCCACTCAATGGGAAGAGCCACCGCATCATTTTTCAAAATTAATAGCTAGTAATGTGATCAGCACAACAAAAATATGTTGACAAGAATGAGCTCCTAGAATAACAAAACAATTAACCATGGTCGCTGAGGATTTAAAAATTACCTACATAAAAAGCAAAATCTCAACATGCGACCGAAGCAACATGAACTAAACTTGATTAGGAATGACGAAAAGCTTCTATGGCAATTAAGATGTTTATCGAAGAAAGAAAAGAACAAAAAAAAATGTTTGACTAACAATTCAAGCATTAAAACTGATAGTAATAACTGCCTTTAATTTGGTATTTAGCAAAGGGATACTTTTGGATTCATTCCAGAAAGCTTCCATAATTGACTGAGATCCTGCAAATCCTAAATTAATGTGCATACCATACTTACCATTGACCTCATTGTTTACAAAGTAATCAAGTTTTTAGGAACTTTTTTCTGCAGTATTCCGAGTCCTAGTTTCACTAGATGGAGACATATTTCAGCAATAAATTGGGCTGATGAAGTCATAGAATTAATTAGGTTTTGTTATTAAGTGTTTCATGTATATGAATTTATCGGGCTCCATGGTGATCTAAATCTTGTACCTTATAAGTTGATTGTTCTCTGTCATTCTTAAGCAGAAATTATGTCGGCATCATGTTTTTGGTTCTTTTTTAGCATTCAGCAATGCAGAAATATCTCCAGTAAACATAGAAAACTTAGTCAATACATTGCCAAGGAGTGAATACCGGACAAAGGCTTTGATTGAACTTGTGTTTCAAGATTTTGAAATGAATTCCAAAACGATAGATACCAAAAAAAATCTTCTTGTGCTAATGGCCGGTCAGACAACGTCGGGCTGATAACAGCTATAGAACAGACAAGGGTGGTACAAGATGTGGGATTGGCATGCAATAGTGATGTCGGAAGGATATCCTAACCACAAAGGTATGACCATAGAAGGAAGCTTGTAAATCTAGCGAAGAAAATTGGATGCCACCTAGGGTTTACATAATCCATGTCATGATAATGTAATAACATACTGTAAGAGAGCCTCTAAGGTTGTATGCATTCAATTGGCGTCCAAAGTCAGAGCAATTGGGACCAATTAAGATAGCACGAGCTATAGAAATTTCCAAGCCGAAGGGGGAACATGTAAATGAAAAATGATCCATGAATATAGTTTAAACATCTATAGCCACAAAGACAGGCCTTCACCACATCCATTTGACCATGTCCAACAACAACAAGACCATTAAAGTCAACGCGTTCAACAATGTCATTCATGCAATAACATTGAAAAAGAATATAATCCATCTAGAGGCATGAGCATTTGCTTTCGAGAGAAAATGAGAAAGAACAAGAGATCACCTTCCTTCTAAGAAACCTTGATCCAATCAAAGATTTCCCAAAGCATTCTCTACATCAAGAATCACCATCCAGCTTCCACATAAAGAGACCGAATAACAAGATCACAGAGCCTTTCTGTATTTCATCTCGTAGCATGAAGAATCTTGCCCATAATATAGAAACAAAGGCAGCATCCTGTTGAAAAATGGCACTTAGGTTTAAAATTAGCCATTTTAAGTGGAATGACCTCAAAATGCTTCCTTAAGTTGGACATGAAATAATTCTAGGGTCTACATGCAGCTGCCCAAAAGATTGCAAGGGTCAGTATGCAAACACATTGGCGGTAATATACGCATGCTCATACGAATGTTTCTAGGTACCGATGTCGTAGAATAAAATCCTATTATTCGCACCAAGTGACCTCGGTCGAAGCACGTTATTTATCAGCATTAGCATTTTATTTGTTCATCCATCCACATCATATATATTCCCAAGTCAGATAATTGTTTCAGACTCCTTCACCTCTTTCCTAGGATGAAAATTAAGAATCCCCTAAGCAGAAGCAAAATTCACATTCATGAGAAAAGGTGCAAGTTTGACGGTGTTATTTTTAAGAAGTGAGACCTCTAGCTTCTTACCAATGTTATAAAGTTTATTAGTTGATTGCAAATATGTGTTTTGTTCAGGCAGAAAAAGTTGAAGCATGTGCACGTACATGAACGAACAAGAGAAATAAAGGTGGGTAAGATGTTCAACGTTTTATCTAGAGTGATATCTTTCAATTCTACGTGCCATCAAAACCAATATCTAAGACCCCAAGCCATAAGTCTTAGAAGGCATGGACATGCACATCTAATCTCTCTCTCTCACACACACAAAAGGAGGAAAAGAAAAGATCATTTACACTGAAAAGCTTCAAGTTCGCTGAATGTACAAGACTTGGGACGCGGATGAATGATCATCACCAACTGAAATCTAAACAGCCACTGGGAAATCAACAGAGTATGACCACGGAGAGACATGCAAGAAAGTTATGCCTCTTGTGCTCAAAAATAAACCTTCTAACATTCAATATAGCAACCTTAAAATTACTATGAAACCTGAAAAATCAGAAACAAAAAAAATAATGGCGTGTGTCGCACTGCTTTCTTCTAAAGTTCAATGTAGGAACCTTAAAATTACTATGAAAGCTGAAATATCAAAAAAAAAAAAAAAAAATCAAAACATTCAAGAATCACCCCCCACCCCCCACACCAACCCAACCAAAAAAAATAAAAAATCCTTGCGCTAAACTAGCTTGACACGACACCAGAACCCCTCCAGAACTAGAACTCTGGTAATGCAACAAGAGAAATACTAAAAACATTATCACAGTTATTTGTTTCAAACTCTCCTATCAAACATTGTCAGCTGCAGAGGAGGTCCATGGTGGTAGGCAATCTGGATGGTCAACATATGTTTTTTTTTTTTTTTTTTTTTCCTTTTGCACTTGATTATGTTCTGCTTATCTACTCCGGTACTCTTCTTTTACCTATAGCTGGTTATATGGCTCTTCTTCATTTCCAACCGCAGCCCCTGCAATCATCCAGGATGCCGCTTATATGGTCTTGTCAACTTTTCCTATTGTCGTGTTGGGGCTGCTGATCCTTGCTTCAGTTTCTTCGGCTGCCTCAATCTTTAAGATATACCCTTCTCCCTCCCTCAGTGACAAATTTTGAACTGTTTATGTACTTGCATACCTTTTGGTTCTCATGTGGTTAACATTGTCTCTGTTCTTCTTGGTTCCTTTTTACATTTGGAACTCAGCCTCCTCTGTTTACCTGAACCTTTGTATTTCGATCGTACGTACGAATGAATGTCTTATCTTTTACCAAAAAAGAGAAAAAAAGAAAAGGACAGTTGGCGGCCGGCAAGAGCATGAGCGTCTCACGTGCGCGTCCAGTCTTCTGGCGCGGTATGGACACGCGTCCAAGCACGAACACGTTAGCGGCGCCCCCGTTTCCTCCGTCAACTGGCGCAGCCCTATCCCCCATCTCATTGGCCCTCCCTCCTTTTTCTTCTCCCCTGACCCCCTCTCTTCCTTCCGAACGCTAACCCTGGAAATTCCCGGCCTTCCTGCTCTGAAAACCTTAACCCATCCGATGGCTTCTTAACCACTGCCTTGACGAGGCGAGGAATTCGCCACGGTGCGGTCCAAGCATCAGCTTCTCCACCTTGATTCGCTTCAAAGATCCAAGTTTTATATAATTCTGGGTCATTATCTGGTCTTTTGGTTCTTGAATCCGCGGATAGCCGGAGGCTCCAATGGCGTTGCTGATGAGGAAAGTGTGCGGATCCTTTCTAAGCCGCTTAGGTTCGACTTCGGGTCGGAGCTCGTCGGAATTCCCGGCAGATTACCCCTCGATGGGCGCCTTTGATCAGCTCCCAATCGATGTCTTCATGCAGATTCTTAGGTTCCTCGGACCGAAGGAGGTCGCAAGGACGAGTCTTGTCTGCAAGTCCTGGAAGCTTTTGGCGTCGGAAAATAGGCTCTGGATCTTGTTCCTCCAGAACGGGAAGGGGCCCTGGGATTCTATTCTTTTTTCGGAGACTCACTTGAGATTGGGCATTCCTTCCATGTAAGTCGCTGTCACTTCTTTGATGTTAAGAGTCTGTGTCACTGCCCACGAGGTTGTCGGAACCAAGTTAAAATAATGTTTCCTCGTACAGGTTTTAGAGAAACCAATCATTGATTCACTTTAGCCGTATAGCGAGTAATTTTATGTTTTTCATATTGGGATGGAATACTTTTATGCTTTTTGACTATTTTTTTGTGCTTAACTCGGTTTTATTATTCTGTGTTGCTGCGAGTGCTGCTAAAGTTCTTATATCAGCCTATGTTAGGTGATTTTGCTCAAGTTTGTATCACTGTTTTGAATTATGATCATCAGATCATTGGATAACATCGATAAGGGATGATTTGTACAAATGCTGAATATACATCCAAATTACCTGCTGTCATGCCAAATCTTTATTCAACGCCTTCCAATCTTGAACGTATTTTATCTTGGGATATAGATGGCGTTCTGATGTTAACAGGGAGAGCTTCATGGACCACTTGACTGTTATTTTTCATGATTTAGTATGATCAACGTGTTAGAGAAATGTTTTGCCAAAATACAGCAAGCATTGGCAATTCTTGTAAATTTATCTACTTGTATGTGGTCAGCAAAAAGGTAGAAAGGGGGCAAAATTAGTTGGAATAATACTTATAATGTGGTTGATGTGGGCATATTTATTGCTCAGTGAAAATAATCTGATTGCCAGATGTGAAAAAAAATCAATTTCCATTAATGCATATGGAAAATAACTTTCAAATTTGGAAATTTTGAAGTATATATCACTCTACCAGGAAAAAATAGTAGTAGTTGTCACGAGATTATAGTTGTCACCCCTTAAATAAACTGTGCTCACTTCCGCTCCTTGTACTACTTTAGACTGTGTATATTAATAATTAAAGATTATCTGTCATTCCTTCAGTCTACATTCATTCCTGCTCCTGCCAAATATCCCTCAGTCTACTTTCATTCCTCCTCCTGCCAAATAATAAGACCAAAGACTAGGTGATCATAGTCTATCTTCTAGCGGACTGGCTCTATCATTGCCTTATCCACCTTACAGAAAAGGGCAAGGATTGTTGATGATCTAGTGTTCTGCATTTGAATAACCATACCGATGGCTTTCTTTGATATGAAGTGGCAAAGAAAATAACTCTTTAAAGATGATATGGTATGTTCCATGTCCCAATTGTGTAAATCAATTGAGATAAAACCATGCATTCTGGGATCTATTCAAACATATAACAAAGCATGCATTCATCATAAATCATTGTTTTCACTTGGTGAGTTTAATTTAAATATATTCATGAACATGATGGTTCGTACAAGCACAGTGAAATATGCTGCCACAACATGCATATAAAAAAAACAGTAATATCAAGTTGTAATCTGTTTGGAGGTTGCCAATCTAGTTCACCATTCATGTTCAGCATGGGAGTTTTTTTTCCTCCTCTCACAAGGGAATTATGAAGTGTTTTTTAAGACAGGATAGAAGGTTATCTTGTTTATGTGGATTCGATAGTTCTTTTTCACTTCTTTTCTGTATTGACTTTGAGGAATCTTGTTATCTTGGTCTTAATACTAATGAACATCAAATTATGGGCAGCAAGGTAGAAGATACATATCAGAAATCCTGATATGCCAGGGTGGGCTTTACAAAACTCCAAAGAGAGAGACTTTTAAAATATCTGGACTACTTTGTGCACTTAAATTCTCTGCTCGTTGTTTTTCTCCTCACCTACTCCAGGGGAAAAGAGAATTCTTTTAACACCATTTGTTCTCTATGGCAGGACATACTTTGATCAGTCACCACAGTTATCATTCATGAACATTTATGCAATGCGTGCCATAGTTCCAGGTTCTGTTATCATTGATGGTAAGGGTTAAAAAAGATTCCTATCTTATGGTTCATCAGTATGGCTGCTTTTTTCCTCTATATCATCATGATTATGTTTTATTTTATTTTATTTTATTTTTGGTTATTTTCTTCTTCCTTTTTCCTTTCCTTTTTTCTGTGCCTGTTCATCTGTGGGTGGGTGGGGGGCTGGTAGATTGGGACTGATGGTACCCTGTGTGCATTGGAGGTAAGTACTTAGTCTATGCTCTAATACTTCCCTGGCAACTTTCCATGACAAGAAAACTATGCAACTGATGCAGCAAAAGTGGCATGAACTTTCTAAGTGGACTACATTTTTTCTTATTTGTTCATTTGGAATTTGGAAAGTCTCTAGTGAGGTTAACTTTGAGAGAAACAAAGAATTTAGATATCATGGCAGAATGATTCCCATTAGTTAGTAGGATAGTTATAGTAGACTAGCCCTTGTCACTTTGCAGGACTTTTGTACAGTGCTGGTTCACAAGTTACATTATCTGATTGGCTATCTGAATATACCTTCATGTGTCAGTTGGAGTATCTAATGTTCCTTCTGAAAGTCTCATAGTTTCATTATCTTTGTCCCATTAAACTATGCACTTATCAAATATTTTTTCACTTGAACAGCTTACTTAAGTTACTTCTGGAGGTGTATTTGTCAACATTTAATAAAAAGGAGATTTAACTTAGACATATCATTGGTAATTTTGCAAGAAGAAGAATAATTAGGTTGGTTGAACATTCTTCTAAATAATTCATTTCATGTACTCTGTCAAGGTGGATCAGGATATTGCAAGTTTGGCTGGAGCAAGTATGATTCTCCTTCTGGACGTTGTGCTACTTTTTTAGTAAGCATTGGTCATATTATTTAATGTTGATTAATAAGTATCTCTTAAAAATTCAATAGTTCATTTAAGGTTCTTATCTTTATATTCTTACTATATTGCATAACATCTAAGATTACAAGCGGACAAATTTTCACCTGTGGTTAATCTTCCCTTTATGCAGGAATTTGGTAACATTGAGTCACCAATGTATGCAAGACTTCGTCATTTTTTCATGACAATCTATAGAAGGTTCTTCTTCTTCTTGTTGTGTAAAATCTGCATAGTCATGTACTACAAGTCTTTTGCCATGTTAGAGGCAGCACCATTTAATGTATATGTTACTATTTAAGGCATATGGCCAGTCGCTGATTGCTGATTTTGAGCTTTGTGGTTTTCTAGTTTTGAGTTCATCCTAGTATGTTCATGATGAGGCTGAAATATTGATTTTAGCACCAGACCATTCTACGAGTTTGAGTCATATATAGAAGATCTTGGTTGCTTTTCAGTTAAGAAAGCTTATGATCAATACATGAAGATTTGAACGATGCATGAATACCATACAAGTTGGAGAACAAGCATCTTTGGACTTAGATGTCTGCTGAACTCCGAGTTTGCCTATGAGATGATTAAATCAAGATATGTGAAGAGATTTGCAATTTGCTCAATAAATAAAGTGGCAATCGATCCTCATATGCTTTGTCTGATCCTGAAATCCAGGTTATTATCAATATGGATTCTGCTATGCCTATCATAGTAGAGTGATGTGTAGCCAATAGTGCCAAACCAAAGTGGGAGATAAGGTGAGCTAAATGCAAGCAGTTAATTACTATGGTACATTGGGGCCAGAAATAACATTTGATAGGCTTGATCTACTGCATACAAGCAATGAGCACTAAGATTCGTAGACTCGGTATCACAACCCGTACCGATTGCTGATCGGTACCATACTGTACCATACTGCCCCGTATCGTGAATAAAAAAAAAAAAAGAAAACTCATCCAACAGCCAAAAAAAAAAAAAAAAAAAACTATACTATACCGGTACGTACCGCCCCATACCGGTACCATACCATCTCGTACCAGATCAAATCGTTCGGTACTGGTCCGTACTATACCGAATCGAGCGGTTTGGTGCAGTTTGGGGGGTTTACAAGACGATTCGACCTGGTACGGCATTCCATGATGGGCACATATTTGAATGGAAATATAATGCATGCACGCGCGCTCGCGCATGGATGGTATCTTTGATGCATTCCAATGTCAACGGGGCCTATACATTTTTAACATGGACTTCCATGTGGATTGTATCAGACACTTGTACATTGTGTAAATTTTGAAGGATATATTCTTTTTCTTGCTATAAAACATGGTTAACTATTTATGTCTTGTAGTCTGGGCAGAATATTAGAGGAGAATACATTCTCAAGCTTATGCAATTGTTGTTGAAGACAACTTAAATTCCCATTTATAATTGTTAAATTGATTTTCGTGAACTTTAACAAGGTGTTATTGCAGGATGCAGGTGAAGCCATCATCCCAGCCAATTATTGTCTCCATCCCAATCTGCCATTCTGATGGTTAGTACATTAGTTGACCATGATAAAAATATCAAATGACATTTTTCTACATATTTCTTGTAGTCAAAGAACCTTGTTATATAAAGACATTTCCTGTTTTCATTCAAAGCCACCATTGATACAGATTGAAGACATTTACTGATTACAATAAAACCACGACTTTTGGATAAATGATAATATGAATGATTTTGTTTTGTGTTCATGATGAGCGTGCAGTGTCTTGAAGTTGTGAAAAATCAAAATTCCAGTAGTTACTTTGAAACTGGAGGAAAGGTGAGATCATAATGAATACCTTGACACACTTTCTTGTTACTGGCTCTGTGTAGTTTTCCAGTTTGTGTTTCACCAAACCCTGACTCAGAAAGTTGGTTTTCTAAAAAGCTGATGACTAAAAATCTGAGGGAGAAAAACATGTTATCAAACTAATAATGGGAAGATTGGTCTTAATGATTCATATGATGTTAAACTGAAAGGAAATCTCATGTTGTTATATAAAGTTTCTTTGATAGGTCTAATTGTTATAAATTTCATCATCATGTAACTGCAGCTCTGCAATTCTTTGAAAAATTATGGAAATTTTTCTGAAACCTGCTCAAAATTTGATGATACTTCTTAGAAGCCAGTTAACTAATTGATTGGTCCTGTTATCAAGAACCCTCTGTCATCTGCTATCCAAGGAGTAATTGTTGCTATGGTTTATAACTGTTAGAAGAATGAATGAAATTGCTGGAACTGACAAATTTGCATCTCTTTTTTCCCCTTGTCCAGATACCGAATCTGCTAGGGCTTCTAGAAGACAATTGAGGGAGACTATTTATTCAGTCCTGTTTGATATGAATGCTCCAGCTGTTTGTGCCATTGATCAAGTATGTATTTTAGTTGTTTGTTTTTATTTCCATAGATGATTATTCATGAATTTAAAAAGCTTAATGTAGGGACCATTTGGCATGAATATTTTGTCCTTGTAACTTGTAACACAGCAAACATTTCAGTTATTATGTTTAACTCTGGCCCTACCATAGTAGATTAGCCGATCCATGGTATTATGCCTTGTATAGTTTCTATGACCCTATCTTATTTTTTTTGATGAATTCATTCATAAGTTATTGTGGAGCTGTATCCATCGGAGAAAATAATCATAATGTATTTTGATTGTTGTCAATGTTATCCGAAATTTATTTTGTTTGTAATGGAGACACATTTATCGTTAGCTGAACATAGCAAAGTTGCTATGGATCTTTTGTTCTTTGATGTTCATTCTTACATCCTTGACTTGGCTTCAATTCTTTGGATATAAGTTGCAAGAGATTCTTAGTCATCATAGCACATGTATAAAACCTTTAACCTGTCATTTGACAAATTGTTATCATCACTCCTCTTTTTCTGCATGTAACCAAACTTGTTTGGCCTCTCATTTCTTGTATGGAATCAAAAGTGACTAGTTAATTTTTCTTTGGAGGCTCTCCATGTGGCTTTCAGTCATGTCATTCCTTTTCTTGAGTCATAACCCTTACTAAATCTACCACGAGTCTTCTTGTGCAGATGTTTATTATCCAAATTTCAGTCTTCATTTGTAGGACTTGTCCCTTAAACAGTAGATATATCTGAGATGGCTAACATGTTCTGGACAAACAGGTTCTTGGATGGTTGTGGTGAGGTTTTGTTTCTTTTCCTAGCCGCATTTTTTTCCTGCATGTTCAATAGTCTGAGTACTTGGCAATAATTAGCCAAATTATTTTTTATTCATTTTCCTCTCTCATGGCTGACATTTTCATATCCTGATCTTCCCCATTTGTTCCCACAATGGCACTTGAGAGATTTTGAATTATAAGCATGAAACAAGCTTGAAGATCAAGCTTTTTAGGCTGGATAGCATGTAAAATGTCAGGCTAGTACTGGTACTAGATGGGTACAACACTTATTGTGTCCTTCTCTTTTTGGTTTTACAAGTAATGAAAAGCTTTTATATTTTCTATCTTTTTTCTACTATTTCAAATTGCAGCAGACCCACAAACTCTCTGTTGCTGGCACTTGAATTAGACCTGAGCATCAGCTGGACTGCACTGGGTTTGGTTGGCTTTGGTTGGACCTTGAGCTTAGTTTCAAGGACTTGCAAGCATTATTCAGCTCGAGTCTGGTCTGACCTGACAGAATATACATCAGAATTTTGTTCCCTTCTTCCTTGAAGAGGTGCACCAAATCCAGTGAGGCAGCAGGTGCAAATAGTTTTTTGTGCGGCAAACAAGAGAGAGAGAGAGAGAGAGAGGCAAAGATCTGGTGAGACTTTGTCAAATTTATGTGGAGGGAGGGGGAGAGAGAGAGGGATGAAGCAGCATACAAGATCTAGTGGCTAGGCATGGCCCTTTGTGAGTGCATGTGTCTGTTTTGTGTGTGTGAGAGAGAGGATACAATGGCGAGGAGATAGTGCAGGAGGTGAGGGAGGTGGGGTTCAGGGATGGGTAGAGGGAAAAATGTGAGCAGTTAATTCATGTGTTGAGGGAGATGATATTAAGGGATACAAGTATTTGATAAGTATTTTTTATGTTGTATTAAGATAAATATATATGGTATATCACTATATAATATAATATGTAGATTATATATTTCTTGAGTTTTGAGTTGGGCCATGTTGGGGTTGTGTAGTTTTCAGCAAGCTAAGGCCTGGCTAGACTTGATAGGCCAGGAGCCCTTGCCTAGGCCCACCTATAGTTAAGCTGGTGGGCTGGGTAAAGAACACGTAGATTTGACTTGAATCCTTATTTAAAATCCTTTGTGGATTTTAGATTATACACCCCAAATTATGTCCATGATAGGGATTTGCCAAACCAACTTGAACATGATAGTTTAAGTTGTACAGAATCATACCTATGCTGGCTCGAGATGGCTTGGCCGCTTGACTATAAATTCCTAATTCTCTTTCGATAGTTCACATCTTCACGCCATCCCCCCGGTCCTCCCTTTTAGGGCTCATTCTTTTATGGGTAAATATCATGGGAAAATTGGTCTACTTTTTCTTGACTAACTTACCCATGTTCTTACATTTTTTAAAGTGAGAAAGTTACTTTTCCTTGGATAGCATTTACTCATGAAATAAGAAAAAGTTTTACCCACCTAGGGAGTGGCTAAATCATTTTTCCATGAGCCAGTAAAGTAAACATTTAATTTTATACCTAAAATACCCCATTCTCATTTTCAATATCTCCATCATTTAATGCTCAATAACTTAGCCATCCACTTTCTTGAAATCTAAAAAGCATAAGGAATATTATTGGAAATATGAATAAATTTTAACAACTTACCTAAAGAACATGGGTAAAAGATTTTGGAGTAACTTGCCCATGCATAAAAGAACATAAGGTAAATTATTTTCTTGTCTAAATATTACCTGGGAAACATTTACCTAGGAAAATATAGATTCCTAGGTAAATGTTTTACCTGCAAAAGAATGACCCCTTAGGGTCGCTCATTGGCAAGTTACCAAGCCATCCTCCGCCACGTGCTCCCCTTTCTTCGACCTAGCCATCATGATTAGCCTCCCCCCTCTCTTTCTTTGCTAGGGTTAGGGTTAGGGTTTTGTCATTTGGACCTGGATTTGGCTCTCTTTAGCTACTACAAGATTGGATGAAGACCTCCTCCAAATCTAGCCATCTCCGGTCCAAGTGAGTCCCCTCTCTCCTTCTTGCGCTTCCCCCTCTCCCTCTCCTTCTTCCTCTCCGGCCCTCTCCCTCGCCCTCGCTATAGTTTTGATATGTTGCGATTCAGTATGGTACACTTTAGTATATTATTGTACTAGTTGCAGGCTAGCATGCTTGTTGGTATCGGTTCTGCTAGCCTTGGTCCACGAGATGATTGTTGCTGTCCAAGAGATTCGATAGACATATATATCAAGTTCGTACTTTTTGAAATCCTATACGGAACTGTCGTGCATGCTATTCACTTTAAGGCTGTTATATGAGAAAAGATACTTCTTGTTTGCATATGACAAGATATGGAGATACTATTATGATAAATCTTGAGGAAACATGATAAGATATGACTGATAAAATGCTATGAATATATTATTTGTTTACACATGCATAAGAGTGTCCATAACGTACAACAAGGTTATTGCACTAATGTGTTTGCATGCTTTTGTACATTAGCATCAATATCCACATTCCACAAACATCATCATTGAGTCATCATAAAAATTCTTAAAGGTAAATTATACTCCATAGTCCATACAATAATATCAATATCACAAACTCGCAATAAAAGGAGAGCTTTGTTTCTTATCACTGAAGGTATTGAAAAAGTGCTGAAGCATATTCTACAAGAATATGCAGTCTTTTCTGGAAAAAAAAAAAAAAAAAGATGGTTAAAAATAAGTATCTGACATGGACCCTAACTGTATCGTCGAGTGACCAGTATAGGTCTTTGATATGTCCAGCACGTAAAATTGAAATATTCATTATTCCTAGGATCTATCATGCTTTTGCTTCATCATTAACAAATAGTAATATAGCATAGTTTTGAAAATTCTAATGCTTACTTGGATTCAGTCCTGCTTTATCTCATAGAGATTTTAGGTGGCACTTTTAGAAACTAAAGTTTGCTTAAGATTTAAGAGAAGCTTTGACCACCTTTTAGTCACTGTCAAGATACTAACATTTGTGACACTCTTTTAATTTCCTTTTGCTAAAGCATGTGTCCAAGGGCCAGTGTATTTGATCTGAAATATCAATATATATGAATTTACCAAAGCTTCAAGTTTGATCTAGTGGAATTGGGCAAATCCCCAAAGTTTGTTTCTGATGCAAATTTTTGCTTTTACATAGATGAAAGTATGAGCATTTGCGAGCTATTTCCTTCTCATGGCTCTTAGTAAATGACAGTATGGTTTATATTCTGACATCAAACATGTTAGACCATCATTAATCTTGTATCATGAAAATTGCAGGCTGTTTTGGGATTGTATGCTGCAAAGTGCACTTCTGGAATTGTTGTCAATATTGGTTTCCATGTCACCTCCATCGTCCCGAGTAAGTCTTCTTTTACCTTGTGCTGTCGATATCTTTTAGGTTTCTATTTCTGGTTCTCTGGGGTTACAAGGCCTTAAGCACTGCAGAAATGCCCTCACAAATGACTTGTGAACCAATCAAAATGTTGTTTAAGGCATAAATAGGCTAAACCGATGCTTCTATAAGCCACTCCTTGGTTATTTATTTGATTTAGGCATTGTTTTGTATGCTTCAGAAAATCCTAGGTGGGATATTCAGGTTTTCTGTTGATACATGCACATGCGTTTGTGTGTTTGTGCGTGCATGCTTGCTTGTGCTTGAGGGTCTGCATGTGTATCTATGTGCATGCCAACCATTTGAGAGAATATTTTGGATTCGTATGATCAGGTTTGTTTAAGTACAATCATTATCTTGCTTCTATTAGTCATGAGTATATGTACGTATTGATATGGATATTTCTTTTCACATTCATGATCTTGATCTTGATCTTGATCTAAATATGATTACAATTAGTGAACCTTGCGATGCCCTAGTGATTGCACCCTTCCTCTCCTTGAAGAAGGTTTTGGTTCTAGTCTAAGGTGGTGAATCATCAGGCATTTTAGAGGACCATCCTCAGTTTTTGCAAACAACACAAGTCATTTCATGTTGAACAACAAAGGATCATTTAAGCTATTTTGTGAAATTGGTTCTGAAACATTAATAGACATCACAGCCAGCAATATGGTGCTGCTGCTAAACTTATTACTAGAATATGTGTTCCCTGATGGCCTTAACATATTTGCTTACAGTTACCTTTTTTTAGCAGTTCTTCGAGGAAAGGTGATGCATGAGGTGGGTGTTGAAATTGTGGGACAAGGTGCCTTAAAACTTACTGGATTTCTCAGGGAGCTAATGCAGCAGAGAAATATAGGTTTTGAGTCACTATACACAGTTCGAACAATCAAGGAGGTATGTGCACTCATATGCACCGCAATAAGTAATTCTGTCTACACACAAGCATACGCTAACCCACATGGCCACACCCCACTGAGGTTATCCAACATTTTTAGGATGATGACTGGTAGATCATCCCTCAAATGGACTGCAATTAAAAATATGATGTTCGGGTGTCTTTGACTACCTGATAGATCATGAATGTGGGATCTCTTTTAACTGTTACATGTAAATGTGATTTATGACCTGATGATATTGATATTTTCCGACCGTCCAGAAACTATGCTATGTGGCCAGTGATTATGAAGCAGAGCTATGTAAAGACACACAAGCATCATGTGAGGTTGCAGGTGAGGGTTGGTTCACTCTATCAAAGGAGCGCTTCCAAACAACAGAGATCCTTTTCCAGCCACAAATTGGAGGGATGTAAGTTAGTTTTTTGCTGTCATGCATCATTTCTACGGAATTTTTATGATGCTTGTCAATAAGTTCTGCAACTTTGTTGTGTGAAATTGGATATTAAGATGTATTTCCTACTTGAATGTATGTGTCTCAATCAAGGAGCTTTTCATTCTTTGGTTTAGTGAGGACAATGCTTTAAATATTGGTAACAGGCCCTGTATCGTATCAGCATCTTACTGATATTGGTACAGCATGGTTTGCTCCCACACTGACACATGTTATGATGTTGAAATTGTCACAACACCTGTACCATGTGTTGGTATAGGGACAAACTGAACCCTGATACTAGATACTGGTATGGTACCAAGTTGGTACAGTCCACCTCATGCTGTCTAGTATAGTTTGGTATGTAAATCCCTGAGCGAGGATAAACATGTTTAGTCTGCTTGTCATGTGGTCATTCGAAGTCCTAGCATGTACAAGTTTCTGATAGCTCATTCCTTATGCTTATATTGATAGTCAATACTTATGGCAGAGTTCTATCAGTCAGGGGTATATAAATGAATTTTTTTGTGGTGTTAATTAGAATTTGACTCTAAGTGGTAATCTACGTAACATGTCATCAGGCTGGAACAGATTGATTGCCGTATTATCTCTACTTCGATATGTGATTGCTAGATGTGTTATCTTACATTTTTTTTCCTTTTTTTGGAGATAGATAGATAAATAGATAGATAGAGAGAGAGAGAGAGAGAGACCCACCCTCACTATAATTACCTAGATCTCTGTATGTGAACATGTGTGATGATGCATTAAATTGGAAGGAGAGAGGGTACGTGATTGTTGTGAAGAAACTCAAGTTTGTTGGTTGAATGGTGAAAATAGAAATGCGATATTTCTGGTCTACTGGTTTTATGCTTCTGAAAGGCAAAATTCATAGCATTGGTGGAACAAGAGTCAGTTGTGATTTTAGATCCATTTCTTTGTCCCTAAACTGAATCAGCAGCTCCTCCTAGGTTTCCTCTAACTTAATACTTATAAACTGCTTGATGGCTAAACTGGTCTTTAATTTCTGACATTACTGGAATAATGAGTGATCTTATTGCAGTGGGAACCAGAAACAAAGTGATGTTCAAAAGTTATATTCGCCATACCGTCTTTTTTGTGATCTCAAGATTAACTCAATTGTTGCGCAGTGTCTGATTTAATTAAAAACGAGGATCAGATATGGTGTGTATTGTTTTACTTGCTAGCATTAAGCAGACAAGCCCTAAGATGCTAGGAGCATTGAGATGTGAAGATTTTTAAGATTTTAGCTTGATAGCCTTGATTTGTTTGTACAAGATCATCTTGGAAGGTTCAATTTGATCGCTGAACAGCTGAGCTTAGATGCTCGATTGTTTTATTTTTCTCTTATGGTGCAATTATGAGATACATAAAAATTCTCATGGTGGTGTCATGGCCAAGGATGATAATTTCTTATCCAGAAATGCATAAGATTGCTTACCAATCCATCATGTTCAACATGTTGAAGTCATTTAGTGATGAATAAAGTAAAATATATGGCATGCGCTGCATTTATGCTACGCTTGCTTGATATTTATTGATGTCTTTCTTTTTGAAGTACTCAATAGGCTTTGTTTCAATATGATCTTTTTCACCATTTTATATATATTGTTCAATTAAACATTTGTATATCAACCCTTACATACCTTCAACTTATGGATAAGGCAAAGTCGTGGGAGAGCATTTTATGTTTTTTGAAAGTTATTCCCATGCATGATCTTAAATCAATGGAGAGCACTGACATTGAAATATATATGAATGCTGGGTGCATGATTGGTACCTAGGAGGAATTCATTGTAGAGCTTTGTTGAGAACTTCTTCGCGTCCAAGTATAAAACACTGAATTGTGATCATGATGTCTGCTCAAGGTATTGGCATACATGCAACGAACTACACCTATGCACATTTCAGGAGGTTAATCTCCTGAGTATTTCATAGGAAGATTCGTGCCTGTGAGACATGAGAAACTGTAACTTCTAGGCATCGTCAGTGCTTTTGTGCAGATCATTTTTTGAGTTTAGATATGCTTCCTTACATTTTGTATTTTCTGCATCACGAATTATCTGCTTCTTTGAAATGGATCGGTGGGTAAATTCTTGTAATGGGTATGCGATTGATGTTGAAAACAAAAATACAAAAATTCACAAGTCCAAGATATGTAGTTGGAATAAAGCTTGTTTATGTCTGTGATTTATTTGTTGTGGTTGCAGGCGTGCAATGGGTTTGCATCGAGCTGTAGCTCTTTGTATGGATCATTGTTTTGCTGCAGAAGTGGCCAGTGATATTGGATGGTTTAAAACTGTGGTTTTAGCAGGTGGATCTTCATGTTTACCTGGACTGCCAGGTATGTTGTACTATTTCTTGTATATTGAACTGAAGTTGTTCTATTAAATGGGTGATGTTTCACCAAGTTATTTCATAATTGTTTGATCACAGAGAGGTTAGAGAAAGAGCTGTACAAACTTCTTCCACCATCCATATCTGATGGAATAAAAGTCATCCCCCCACCGTATGGCACTGATTCTGCCTGGTTTGGAGCAAAGATTGTCAGCAATGTAAGCTTGCTTAACCTTGTACCCAAATGCAGATTATAATGCATTAACGCACACATGTATACGTACATGCTCATATTCATGTCCAGATATGGAATTAAATGTTGTCATGCAGAGCACAAAGATTAGAAAAACCATTCTTTTTATAAAAAACTCTTGTTGACTGTGATTAATCCAAGAAAGGGGTTGAACATATCTAAAAGGGAAATGAGATGTAGCTATATTACAATATCATTTTGCCCCCCCTCCTTGTGAATAGGTGAGCTGTGAGGCCCACTGGGCTAAATGGATATGTATGTGTGTATAGAGATATTAACTGCAAGAAACTGCACCTGACATGCATGGCTTGATTTTGATAGCCAGAAACAGCAAGTTGATTGCTGTTGAATTGCAGCCTTATAGTATGGAACTATGGATCACTTGAAAAGTTATGCAGCAATGCAACAAATTTCTTGCATCATGGGCAGCTTAGGAGGCCATGGGGGTTTCCTTTTTCAGCATTGCAGATGTATCTTCACCCACTGTCATCTCACCGTAGACCAAGCCTGGTGGCTTCTGTTTCCAGCTTGTGGTTTCTTCCTTCCAGTATCAGTCATCATCCTCTTAGTAGGTTTCCTCCGTGAAACTTTGACATTCCCAGAGGTTGTGTTGTAATCAGTGTGCCCCAAGAGAAGCATCCATTTTCAAATAACGAACCTAGGTCTCTGCATTGCCATCAAGTAGTGAGATCGCCATGATGTCAATTCTTAAAGCTTCTCTCAATATCCTGAGCTCCATGCATTTGTTGAAGTAACGCCATACTTTTTCTGTTTGCTGAATTCATCATCTTATCCCAATATCCATTTCTATGTATGATTGTCTTTGGGTTCATCAGAATTTCTTGGTTAGATGCTTAGTATGCCAATGTGATCAAGAAGCAGCATGGGGATCATTTCATTTTCCCTCAAAAAAAAAAAAAAAAAAAAAAAAAGGAAAAGAAAAGGAGATGGCTTCATAAGTGATGCTTGCAACATTGTTAGCTTTGGACTGTAATCCACATTCTCGGATATCTAAACAATCTATTTTGGATCTCCGTTTGGTTGCGGATATTGTCAAAATGATGGAATAGGTGTCTGCCATTCAAGAAATAAATTTAGTCAATAACCCTATGTGAGTTTGTCCGAAGCCAACCTCCTAGAGTGGTGGTTGTGTGTTTGGCATCACATGAGGCGGTTATTGGGAACATTTGAACACCTTCGCTGACCAGGTTGTATGATGTATGTCCTTTATGGTGCACTCAAGGCACAGTTTGGGAGTATCGTGGGGCATACTTTAGGTGATCTGGATGGGAGCAATTTGTTGGTTGGTCAAAGGTCTGTGGGTGCTTGCCCACTCCAACAGCTTGTCCACAGGCTGAGGAGGTATCAGGTTGAGCCGTCTTGAACTGGCCTATTAGCACTTAAATTACCAAAAGGAGAACATTGTCGATATCTTGCAGCATCTATGCTGTTTCTTATTTTATGAATTTCTTATTCTTGCTATTCTGTTCCATTCCATATGGTTGGTATATTATGGATTCCCATGATATGGAATTGCTATTGCTTTATAATTATAACTAGCAACTTTTCCACATGGTTCGCATGCGGAGAGCATGAAAAACAGTTGGAAACAAGCCATTCAAGATTTTTTTTATGCATGTAAATTTTAAAATAATACAGAATTACAGATAGTAACAATTTATATCGAGATTATTCTGATGCTATATAATATAAAATCACAAGCCCTTGATTATATCATAAATGAAAATGATATCTATTGATAATGGCTAGTGTTTGAATTTTTCTACTAAATGCATTATTCCTCGTTGTGTCATGTTTTTTATTAGTAACAAGACGAAGTACCAAAAACTTCGAACAGCTCTAGTGTGAAACAAGGAAATCATTTTGCCGTTATCCAAATTGTCAGTTATAATGACTCTGAACAACATTTAGAGCAATCATTATATTATTTTTTTAAAAAAAAAATTGTTAAGAATTTGAGGGGGTCCTAGCTTACATCGGTTTTCTAAGGATCCATGTATCGGACACCATCAAAACTTTCACAAAACCATCAAATTTTAGATACTTAGCTTTGTAATGTTCATTTATGGCCAGAAGTTTATTTGAAGATATTAATCAAATATGACTTATCTTTGCAAATATAATTAAATATACTTATAAATAATCTATAAAGGAATAAATCCCATTATTGGGAAGGATTAGATCTATTGAAAATCAACCATCCCAAGTAATCTGCATAAGGCACAAAGTTGCAATCTAGTGAAAGTCTACTAGGTGCAAGGTTTCAATAATGGTGTTATTCCACCATAATAGACCCCTACCAAATCTATTGTTGATTTTTATAATGGTTATAATAGCAGAATAATTATATTTTAAACTTATGATAGTATTATAGCAGAACATAACAATAATAATGGAAATTTAGAAGTTTTTAAGATCAGTGATCAAAATTAGTACCAAAAACTCCCTACTTTTTAGTCTCCATGTAGACTATGGAATTGGGATGCCCCATATATTTACTTTAGGCTTTTTACCCTTGGTAAGGGAATAAAGAGGCCTTTCTTTCATTCACATTTCATGTCGTAGTACATTTTTATAGAGGAATAATTTCAAAGAAATTTGAATCTTAAAAAGAAAAACTATTTTGTTAAGAGAATAGTATATATATCAAATAATGATCATTATTTATATTTTATTGGATTATTATAACAGTAAGTAACCTGTTATAACATCTACAGTATAACAGATGGACCCTGAAACCATTATAACAGCCCTTATAATGCTATAATGGTCGCTATTTTAAGCCTGGACCATAAGTCTGGCTGCAATGCACGGAACAGGAAACTCAAAGTTGGCATGGAGCTGTTAGCAATGACCAGACTCATGGAAGAGTAAACAGGCAGAGTAAATCTAAAAAGCTAAGGACGTGGGAAAGAGGAAACTGTAGGGAGTAAAGAAAAAGAAGACAAAGTCTTTAAGACATTGTACCGAATAGACCCTCTATATCTTTTTTCAGTTTTTTGTCTCTCGGATTAGGCCACTTGGTTTATAATGCTAGCTTTTCATTAATTTTACATGAGCTGATAAATGGATTGATAAAAAAAAAATGGCAGTCCAAATCGGGATGGAAAGGTCAGGAGAATGCTTCATAACTGTATGGCAGTAGATATGTCCATGTGCAGAAATTTTCCATTGGCCATCTATAAGTAGTTGTTTTGCATGCCTCGATGATTTCTGCTTGAGTTGATTGTGCTGCTATTGCTTGTTTAGGTGAGCACTTTCTCTGAGGCATGGTGCATGACAAAAAAGCAATTTCGCCAGAAGTTCCGGCGCAATGTGACATCTCTCATTGGTGCATGGTGACAAACATGTGATTTTTTCAAGCCCAGACTTGGTAGGTCAGTGGCTTTCCTTGTTTGTAGACATAAAGTGATACTTTGGTAAAGCTAGAGTCTCAAGCTACGACATCATAAATGGAGATTTGAGAATGTTCTCAGAGCTATTGCACTCTCCAATCTTGAAGGTTAGCTAATTCTCAATGAATGTCATTACTTCACCTCATCTTGTGCCATTTTATTGTGAAAATGGATGCTGTTGCAAAGTGTTGTATATAATGTGTGTATAAGACGTAAGAAAATAATTATTAATCGTGCTGTATCAGTAGCAGCGCTCCAGATATTGACATAAAATGTTGTGTAAGAAATAAATAATAAAACAGATTCATTGCATTTCTTTCAAAGTGTAATGTTGTAAGTTTTGTTTTTTTTGACTGACCATACGGTCTCATGGACTGTTGCTTTGTGCAGAGATCCTTGTAGCTGAAGACCAATTTGACTCGTGCGCTTATTTATCTTTTTAATGCGTTGCTGTTCAGTCTAATCCAAAAATTCTTCCAAACCCCGAAACATCCTGTTACCTTAGAACTAGTGTGCTTTTTCTCTGGTTCCAGTCTCATTTGCTTTGGTAACCGACTCCAATGTTGCTGCATATAACTATGAGTTTATGATACTAGTTGATATTAATCATCTTTAACAAAAAATTGGAATTATGAATTTCTTTGCATTATCTGGATCATGCTCATACTTATTTTTAAAAAGATGATATACAATTCGTTTCTTTTATATGCTTTTTATATGGTGAGATTCTTTGTTTTTTTTTTTTTTTTTTTGCTTTGCAAAATATGGTCTGCAGAGATGCTTGCTGTACAAGAATGGCCAAGTGCTAAAGTTTGTTTCTCATCGGTCTCTTTCAAAATCTTTAGACGGCTCGAATGCCAATCTCTGCACGCCCACCATTTATTGGCAACTGATACCTGATATTGTTCACCGGCGGTGAGATTGATGCTTTAACCGTGAAAAGATTGACTGCAGACTTTAACTACAGAATAGGTTTCAAGAATGATATAATGCTGCGGCTTGCGGGCGGTGGAAGGAGCAAATTTCGTGCCATATGAGGTCATTTTCAACGAGGTTTTCTATAGGCATGGCTCAGGTCCATGTTCCTTTGCGTTATGTGTAACCATGTCAGACTTAAGTTTACTAGCTCCGTCCGTCCATGTTCCTTTCCATTATGTGTAACCATGTTAGACTTAAATGAGATTTTACAATATTGGTGCCTGTGAACTGTGTGCTTGGAGGATGGGTGTCAGATAAGGCAGCGAGGTGATGGATTCTTAGAAATCCTAAACCTTGATATTGCTGTCTTCCACCACCTGCCTAAGGCCCTGGAAAATCACTTTTAGCTAAATTTTCAACCCTTTTTTTTTTTTTTTGATAGAATGAAGGGAGTAAGATGCTCCCCTCGTTATATATTAAAATAGTAAAAAAGTTACAGTAGAAAATTTGTTTGAAAAGAAATAGGGGCTCATGATGTAAACAGGGGTTAAAATGTCGAAAGGAAGCTGCTCCAGCGAAGGCAACATGAGGGATGGCTAGAGAGTTTTATGTCAACGTCCCATCGTCTACGGTAGAGAAGAGAAAGGTGGTAATACGGTTGGCAATACAAAAGCCACAAGCATCGAGATTAGCCTGTTGTATCCTTAATATGTTGAAATTCCTCGGTGGTCAGCATTGTTAACTCTACGACGAAGATCTCTTATGAGCATAAAAATAAAATAGCAGGATGAATTCATAGTCCACTTGATAAAGAGAGAGAGACTACCATCTTGAATACGACCAAATTAGCGTGAGCTATAAATTAGAAAACACGCCTATTTCTCTTTTTCCAAATGCACCAGCAATCCACTGCAATTAAGGAATCGACTGACGAGATCATATGTCTATTCCTCAAATTATTCCTCCATATCCGCCAAAGATCGTAAAGGCTTGAGGAGCTCGACCCCGTAGAAGAGCGGACTAGATTTTTCTTGAAAATACACCATCAATGCTTTCCTTTTGGCATTGCCTGAGACCTTCTTGCACACCTTTTTTTGCAAGAGTATCAACCGTAATCACTTTATCATGGTAACAAAGTTAGTTGAAGATGTTCACTTTCTATGAAATTTTCGACTTTTTCGAGGACTACGCTCCTTCACGCTCTTCTTTACTCGACTAAGGTCCCGAAGAATTTTTGACAATGGACAATTTCAACTTTTATCCTACATTTGGTTGGAGTTATGAGAAGAAAGATTACTTCCATCTATTGTATGTTTTAAAAAATTATAAGAAGGATGGATGAAAAAAAAAGATTATCCATCCATCCTAGTCCATCAATTTATATTCTCCTAAATTGAAAAGATACAATGAAGGATAGATAAAGTATTGATAGATGGATATTTTGTATTGATAAAATTATCGCTTATTATTATTATTTTAATTTCTTCACTTTGTCATTCATATTATATATATATATTTATATATATATATATATACTTTTAATCATATACTATTAAACTTTATTATTAGTTATTTTAATTTTATATATAATTTTTATAATTATAATTAAATAATTAGAATTATTTTTTCTCTATTTTTATTTACTATTTTAATTAACTTTTTGAATAATATTACTTAATTATTTAAATTAAATTATAGATCAACTACTTATTTACATAATTAATATATAATTTATTTAGTAAATTATTTACTAAATTAAATTAAATTAAATTTTTATATAAATTTTATATAATTATTGATTATAATAATTATAAATTTATATATTATTTATTTTTTAATATGAATAAGTGTTATAAATTAATGATAATAATAGTTTTATTAAAGAATATTCTAATAAAAATGTTATATAAACATTATCCATCTTCTCTTTCATTCTTTCTATGCCTAATAAAGGAGAAAATTATTTCTATTTATTCTTTCATATTTCACCAAAAATATAAAAGGATGGATAGATTTTTTATCCATCTTCTTTTCATCCATCTTTTTTTTCTCTATTCATCATTTTTTTTTTCAATCCATCCTTCGTACCAAAAAAAAAAAGATTAAAGCTTCACACATATGTGCAAGAGTAAATTGCTCAGAGAAAAAGAATACTGATGACTTTGGGTTTCAAAAAAGGAATCAACAACGTCCACACTGGATTTCTATGGCCCTTCATAATGCCAATTTACATCTCATATGCCAACTTAATAAACAAAAAGGAAAAAAAAAAAAAGCTCGTACACTGGAAATACATTATGTCGCATAAATATTTGAAACATCGCATTTCACGAGAGTCGACATAAAACTTAATATTACTACAGACTCGGGCGGACTGGGAATGACCTTTGGAGGAATGGAGGATACGCGTCACCGCTGAACCATTTAGTTTGAATACATGTCGCCCATCGATCAACAGCACGCAGCCACTTGCAGCTGGCGGAACGTTCAGCTGATGAGGAAGGCTACGAAGAACCCAGATAGGAGGAGTGGGAGATGAGAGAAGCCCTGGCCAATGTGGTTGGCATCATCAGAGTTTGGAGGCTCAGCGGGGCAGATAAGCCCTTCCTTCCCTTCCTTGCATTCAGAGGCAAACAAGCCTGGTGGGTACCTGCCGTAGAGATTTATGTAGCTGAACATGGTGGATGCACAGTCACTGCTGAGATCGTTCAAAGACTCCGCATACGGGCATGCAAATTCCTTTAAAGCCGAGCAGCAGAGGTTAGCATTGTACTGCGGTCCCTTGCACTGGCTCGTGATGACGGTGTAGTTCAGAGACTCGAAGTCTATCTCGCATACTGGCAGAGAGAGGAATCACTGAATTAACGTTTATTGCTACTTTCTACAGAGAGCACATTGATTGTTGCTCAGTATACGGGTGTTTGTTTTCAGGAATGCATGCCTTACAACAAGGGTGGTAGAGCCAAAAATAAAGAGTACCTCTTTCAGCTTGAGAAAAGAGCAAACAATTTTTGTTCTTATAGCTCTGTTTAACCGACTGATTATTAAGGCATGTTGTGTGAGCCAAGCTCTTCTTCTTCTTCTTCTTCTTTTTCCTGGGGGGATTCATTCTTAACAATGACTAGAAAAATATAGACCTTTTCATGATTCTTTTTACCATATATATATATATATAATGAGCTCCATGATGGAAACTAAGCACTCACTTCTTTGTCTGAATGCTATTTGGTATGTGGTTCTTACGCATTTCGCATTCCACTTTTAATCCTACAAACAGTTGTTTGTCTCTTTTCTTTAGAATTAGGATGAGAGAAGGAAGCTCCGGCCAAAATCAAGGTGAGGATGGGACTCGAATCCAGGCCATCCCCGTACGTGAAATGTAGTCTTTCCTTTTTTCCTAGGATATCTACCTTGGTTTAGCCTTTTTTTTTTTTTTTTTTTTTGGGCGATCAAAAAATTGAACCTGCTGAGCAGAGGGGGTATGACTATTAGGATAAGCCTCAATTTATATATACAGCTGTCCTTGTTCTATTCATATTTATGGTAGATACTTCATGGTGGGGTCAACGCTGGAACATAAAACTGTCTTCAAAATCAACGCCCATACATGAAAATTTTCCATTAAATCCAAGAGGTGGACTTCAACCACCTGAGGGCTATATTGCAGATGTCCTCGATATTTGAGACACGGATGTTGTTGTTTATATTCATGCCCTACATGTGTAATTACTTCTTGAAATATGTATAAAATTGTCGGCCATGCATGGATGGAGAAAAAGGTCGTCCCACATCCCTCATGTCATAAAACTTCACACAAAGCATTCACTTTCCATCCAATTCACCTCAAAATTCTTACAACCTCATCATTTGTCACCAAAATCTGGTTAAAACTGCTAAGAATCCCTTCCCACCTTCAAAACAAAAAAGAAAAAAAAAGAAAAGAAAGGAAAAAAAAGACTGAAAGACATACGTGCTCGTCCTTATAATATTATTCAAATCAAGTTAAATACATTTAAAGGAATAAAAAAAGAGAATTTCATTAATGCTTAAGCTTCATAGGCAAGTTATAAGATAGAAAGGAGAGAGGCATACCCTTTTTGGCCTGCAAAAGATTACGGCCGGTGGGTCCGTGAGATTGGAGCACGTCCCCTGCATCGTTTTCATTCCAAATAAAACAAAAAAAAAAAATAATCAAGCCATAAATTGTTTAAAAATCCGTAAAAAATTCGACAAGGGAAAGAATGTCGGTGGATAAGAACCTGCAATGAAGGTGGTGGCGGTGACGGTAGAGAATACAGCCAAGAGGTAGAACACAACCATTGACACCGAGATGCTCTGGTTTGAGGCCATCTCTCTTGGCCGCCAATCTATCTGAATATTGAAAGAAAAAAATAAAAATCAAAAAGAAAGAAACATTTTATACCATTCTAAAGATTCTTATCCTCTTCTACTTCCAATCTCGTAACCAAAAGGGGATGAGAGGGTAGGAGAAGAGGGCGGAGGAGAAGAGGAGGCGAGAGAAGGAAACGCCAACATAAGCGGAACGAGTCAACCCAGGTTAGATCCATTCGTGACCGTTTTTTCACGTCTACCCAATAATAAAAGCTAAAAATAAAACAAGCCTTGAAATTATTATACAGAAAGGAGTACAATCCGGTCATAAATCTCCCCCCCTCTCTCTCTCTTTCTCTCTCTCTCTCCCCCCCCTTTTGGGTTCAAAGACGCAGTGTGACGAAAGAGAATGAGAGATCAGAGAGGATGCGCCGGGAATCGTTCCTGCCGGCCTCTACGTCGTCGACGATTTATACATTTGTTTCCAACATCCTCAAATCCGTCACTTCCCTTCATCCCCCTTCCCCTTCTCCTTCCTATGTTTCAAGTCTTTAATGGAGGCCACCGGAGAAAATAGCCACACTCTAAAGTCTGTGAAGCCATCTTAAAGCCTTCAATGGAGGCCGTAGATCTTTGGATCTCCGCCACCGGCGAGGCCAGCTGGTCCCGTTTTAGCCGTCCCCTATTTGCGCTCCACCATCTACCAGACGTATACGTATGGGCTCGCGTAGGTTCTGACCCACGAAACGCCATGCAAGGACACACGTACCATACTCATTCTTAGCTCGTTGGGGCATCTAAGGACGCTACTTATCACCTGACAGGTTACTCTCATTTAAAAGTTTTTGATGGACCCTCCTGTTCTGTTGGAGCCGAAGGACCGGCACCCCATGAATGATGTCCTAATATGTACGTGGAGCCCGCAGTATCACTCGACGTATGTTGGGACCCATTCTTCCAGTTATTTTTTACGAATTAAAAAGGCAGCAAGCGTCGTACATTAGATAGACAGACCGACCGTAAACAATCTGGATTGGAGAGAGTCCCAAAGTTCTTGTTACAACAGCATACAGATAACAATTTAGTAATTAGATTCCCTGCTTCATCGAAGTAGCAAACGAACAACACTAGAACATGCCCCCCTTCTTCTTCTTCTTCTTCTTCCTCCCTAGTTTACATCATCAAAAATCGTGTGGCTTGTAATTCAGAACATATCATCAAGTCCAGCCAACAATGAAAGCCAAATATATTGTGAAAGATATTAAAGGATAAATGCAATCCTCCATATTTAAAACGATAGCGTTGAAAAAACTACCGATATGAGCTCAAGTGCAAGCGCCTTTTAGGCTCCCCTTACTGAACATGATACCAACCGAGCCTCGATTGAGCATCTGCAAAGGAATCACGTCTCTAATCTTAAACAGAGGACGCTCTCTGAAATACTTGTGGACTGCATCCCACAAAGGATGACGCAAAGTCAATTTGTCAGATGTTGAAACTAAAACATAAGCATACAAATGTGTCATCGCAGTCTATTGTTAACATGCCATGTTGATATTACAAAAATGTATGCGACTGTCAGAAATTCATCAGTCATTCCATTCCATAAAGAAAACCAATACCCAATAGGATATTAGATGCAATTATTCTATTTTAAGTGGCATCAGCGATCATTTTTTTCTCAAAAAAAAAAAGAAGCAAACTTACAGGAAAATTTAGAAACAACCAATGTCATAAAAATTATATTAATCTTACACATAAAGAAGACATTTTTTAATGCTGTGGATAAGGGGGAAGTTGATATCACGATGTCCTCCTCATGGTGTAATTGTAATTCCCATCATGATTGTAATAGGATATCATGCAGCTTGAGCCACAGCATCAGGTGCCTCCGAAGCTTCAAGCCTGGATATGATGCCACATCTTTAGTGATTAACCATACATTCGGCAGCTAGTTATGCATAAAATCTACCAAATGGAGAATGCAAATCCAACCGCACCAGCTTAAATAAATAACAATAGCAGTGCTGTTTCAAGTGCCCTGTTATGTATAAAATGAATATATTAATGCCATTTTACAACTGGCAATCAAGCAATAGTAGGTGCATATTCCTACTGTAACTCCTGAACACAACCCAATGGAGGTAACTGCTCCCAAGCGTGAGTATCTTAGTTTTTATCTAACACAAGGCCCATTCCCAGCCCTAAACTAGAATAACATCAAGCTGAAACAGAAGTTCAGAACGGAAAAAGAAAAGGCACACCCACACATAAATTACATATTTAGAATGCTGGAGGTACAAATCAAATATATGCTTGTAAAGAATCTTTTTTTAGACATTGTATTAGCAGAATTAAAGGGTAGAACATAGGTCACAGCCCTCGATGAGGAACTAATATAATGACACCCTTGTCCCTTCTATATTAAAAAGAGCACACCAAATATTAAATATCTACAGCATGGTAAAAAGAGTTTCATGACGAAATAGAAACAAGATAGAATAAAATTATAAGCAACCTGTAATTCAAACCTAACTTCATCAACTGAATACAACTCAAGATTCAAATTCTGGATAGCACCAGCACACTCACAGCAATGAAAACCGCTCGATCATGTTTTCTTAGACAACTAAGCAAATCCTCAATGGTGAAGAAGGAACAATAGATATGGCTTTATTTCTAAATTTTTGAACAGCTTTCCAAGTCCAGTGGAGAAATTCAAATACCAAATCCATAAATTCAGACTCTATAGCCTTCTAAAATACAAACTAGACATCCAAACAAGTTCAATGAGCATGATGCTTCATCTTGAAATATTGCCAAAACAATTATGCTTGCCTTTTTGGGAGATTTTTGATGGGCTGTGCTTCCATTCACGGCCAAATATGGTGCGTACATGTGTTAATCATATCTCATAAACATCAAATGGTACCCATTGCTGTAGCAATCTATAACTCAAGTATTATGTCATGAGATCCATCAAACACGTATACAGGCAGCCCTGAAAGAATCAGTAGAAACCATATTTATCTTCTAAGGAAAAGCCACCAGAATCTTAATGGGCTTATCCTAGAAATTTATACCTAAACAGGATCGAAGTCAATCCAAATTTTGCTATAGGGCTGGTTCAATTATCACTATTGAAAGAAGAGGAAAAGAAGCAACTTCAGGCAAGTTCAAATTTACAAATTCACATATTTTTTTACCAATTCAATAAGAAAAGAATATGAGGCACTTCCAATATGATGGTGCATTAAGCCCCTTCCTGGGCAATATTCTAATTCTACCAGAACTTCTTCATGCTATAAGGCCTAATCAGAAATCATATAAATGATAATGTTCTGCAAATTGAAGTACAGAGCAATAATGGGGGTGCAAGACGGTTTGAAAGATCCCAATGTTGGGGTAAGTTCGCATTAGAAGTAACAACTTTCATTAATAGCTAGAACCTTAGAAGTTGCCATGAACCAGGGATCGAATTTAAGAGAAGTCCCCAAAAAAGGATTATAAAGCATTTGACAAGGCTGGTGACAAAGTATTTGAAGTTTTCTAAAAGGGATAAAGCCTTTACAATATATTCTTTCTCATTACCATTTTGTCATTTAATCTTGTTGTGTCAGTTAACATGCTATACTTACTACAATGTTCCTGTTCTGTGGGTGAATACTTCAATGACAGAGGGGGGAATATAAATTCAAAGATAAAGGCATAAAGATGGATGCTTAAATGAAAAATAGAATAATTTCAGCTGTACCAATAATAATAATCATCAGTAATCAGCCTACAATAATTGTTGACAAGATGTCATAACCCAATTCAATATGATATTTACCTCTGAATTCCTTCTCCGGCTTCAATTCTGAGGAAATTGCCAATCTTTACAGATGAGCCCACTTCTTTTGATAAATCATTCAGCAGTGACTGCAAATATCACTACCATCAGATGTTCATACCCAAAATAGAACTGACATATAGCATACCATATAACAAGTAAATATAGTGAAGTCTGAGTTGAATCAGGGTCCAAAGATGGTAAAATGAACTACAAATGTTCGTAGCCCTTAGATAAATTAAGAGTAAAAGCAATGATGAGTCATCATACAACTCAATGATATGAAACAATAATATACAAAACACAACCAGGGAAAACAAAATATCACACAAACCTTGACATGAACACTATCATTCATAACAAACTTTTGCTCCAGTAACACAACTTCTTCAAAGTACTTCCTCATACGACCTTCTACCATCTTTTCAATGGCCATCTGAGACTTCCCTGAACTTTCTGCCTGACACAGAATTTAAAAAAAGGGACAAAATTTAAAGAAAGATATCAGCATACATATTTTTCAATGTAATTGCATGATACCGCTGCTTCAATGTAATTGCATGCCTAAACTTCTTTTCCCTTGATAAATGGTGCTAATATATGATAGAATATAATGCCTAGGAAGGGGTTAAACAGTAACACAATCAGTAAATCTGACTCTGATTATATCGGAGAAGCCCTGTTGGTTATTGTTACGGATATAGCAAATAATGCAAAAAAGAAAGTCTTCATTTTTAAAAAGCTGTAGGTGCTCTTAGAAGAGTCCAACTAGAAACCTAGATACAACTAAAATCAGAACAATAACAAACAGCCTTCCCCATCTATGTAAAAGTCATTATTAATGTAAATTTTCTAATGATCCAAGTAAGATTTATGCAATCAAGACAGAACTTGTCCTAAGAATGTCTACTTGTCCTATTGAACATGCACAAGTTGTGATTGCACATATTAGTCCCTCACTCATCCAAATTTGACATGCAGATTTTTGAAAGGCATATCAAAGTCCACATTGAAGATATTCTGTGATTTTTACCTCTATATAACTTGCAAAACATTGGAAAGCCAAATAGTTTGACTATAAAACAAAATCTGCTAATACACATGACCAGTCCAACATGCAACCAGATGCATTCTTGGTGTAAAAAAGTTTTATACACCTATGCATGAGCGTGTATTTCTGAGTCAGAGAGTGAGAAAGAGAAGAGAAGAAGAAGAAGAAGAGAGAATATGCATATTCTATCAATATATATATTTTCCATCATTCTTTAAAATTTTAATATGCTCGCAATAATCTTCTATTATTACTATTATTGGTAAGGGTCTAGTATTCATAATATTAGTTATAAATTTATTCCACATTTGAGCCAGAAGAATCAACGGTTGAACAAGGTTTGACCACCCTGCAAACCTTTCTATTTTAATTGTGTTGGGTTCTAAAATCAACAATCAAGGCAAAAGGGCTTTTTTTTTATATGTCATAATCATGTAGAAATCTGAAGGTACAGCAGGAAAATAAAGAGCCAGAAAGGGTTAATTTATTGTTGCAAATTGAGCAAAAGGAAGGCCACCAATTCAATGGGATCAAAATGAGTTGAATATAGGTCACAACAAAATGCACGAAATTTTCAAATTGAATGCGACAAAACTCTAACCTCTGTGAACACCGATTTTATTTGAGCTCCTATCAATGTGGAGAAATCTAGAGCCTTTCTTTAACTACCATATCAATCATCAGTAAAAGTAGTTCAGATGATTTGTAGCCTCAGAAAAATTGAACTCAACCTCCAGATTCAATATAAACTTGTTGACAGTATCCAGGACATAAAAATTCTCCAGAATAAGATGTATAGGAAATAAGAAGATACAACATTGTTCTGATTTATATACAATAAATGCCTGATTATGAATTACCTGAGATTTAAGTATGTCACGCTCACTTTCTATAGCTTCAGAAGAAACAAGTTCCTTTGACAAGAACAAGGGTTTCGATGCCACAATGTGCATTGCCAGTGATGAACCAACACGCTGAAGAGCATCCAATGTGGCATTTTCATCTTCAACCTCTAAAGTAAGCAATCCAGCAATACGGCCCAATCCTGGAACATGAAAAAATTACTGTATCAATGATAACATTTGTTGAATAAAAAAAGTGTACATTTAAAGCTGTTTTAAAAGTCAAATACATTATAAAGCACAACCCATCAAGAATAAATCCAGAAATTTATGGCATACAAGACTAATATCAGAAAGAACAGAACAGGAAGCATGATGTATTAGACTGAACAGTAGACGAGCATTCTTTATGCCCTGTTTCAAAAGTCAAATAATCAGATGCTTAGAGTTTAGAATTTGGAAATATGGCTCTGAACTGGACTTATTTTCCTAAGAATAGTTCTACTCCCATTTCCTGCAGTACTTTAAACTGAGAACAGAAAACTATTTCTTCCTCTGGTCACCTCCCTTTATTTTTTTTTTTGTGTGGGGGGGGCGGGGGTGGGGCATCAAGTCCCAAAACTATTGTTATTAAAAGTGTAAAATAGTAAGACCTGCAGTAAGATTTCCTGGTTCAACAAACTTCCATCCTGTTTCCCTCCAGCACTCAGCACGACAGCACAGTAGTGAAATTGCATAATAAGAAATTGATGTCCTTCAGATCAATAAGTATTGCAAATGGCTTGCCATTTTATTTTGGCCAAGAAAACACATTTTCTAATTACCTTCTACAAAACATTTGTTGAGAGTTGAAAGAATTCATATAAATGTTCTCAAATCTCTTGTTTCTGCTTTGCTTCATTTTTTTAAAAACCCGAACAGATGATATTGCCAACAAATGTTACTTCCATGTACCAGAACCAACTGATCTCACAGAGTCAATAAATTAGTTGCCTTCTTTGAACATATATTTGATTTTGCTAACAATCTCAAGCACAACACAATTTGAGAACAAAAAAGGTACCAAATTTAGAAAATTCTCACTACTGAATAAGTCAACCACAAGATGACATTGAACCTTAGAGCTGCCTCCAATAGTTGAAAATTTAGAGGGCAGACAATGGGCAATAGACTCCCGATATAATTCAATTTTCAACTAAACTAGAGACCTTAAAGCTTTGCTTTCAATGCATATGCCAGTTCCATCCAAATTAAAAAAACAAAAATTTCCCACATCAACCACCCAGACCCATGAAAAGCATTTCACAATTGGAGTACCTGGGTGGGGACTTGTATGAAGGTAAGAAGAGATAACACCATGTGAAGATCTGGACATTGCAAAACCTCTTCTAAGCTTTACATTCTCCCCGACCATGGCAGCAACTTCTGTAACTGCATTTTGAACTGTTGTTTTGCCACAAAGTTTTGGATGATCTAAATTAATCTTCATGTTCTACAAAATAAATAGTTTGTTAAAAATGTTAGCATGTGCACTAAGAGATACATATTGATTACCATAAAATTATGATCAAGGGCAAAGATGGTGATTCACTGTTCTGAAAGTTCCTCCCTAAGAATCGCATCACAAGCTGATTCATATGGAAGATCTCTAATCTCTAGACATGGGAAGTAACTTACAGGATTTAATTAAACTAATATGGATGGAATACGCGATAAGAGTAGAAACCACTACTTTTAAGACCATAGAATTTACAACTCAGTTCTTACGATTAGACTTCATTAAAGCCAAAATGGCTTCAGGTTTTTCATTGGATGTTACAACAAAATCACTTCAACTAGATACAGTCCTCAAATCAAAGTGAACCTTCAATTATAGCTAATTAGTTAAATGACAATAACCTAGCTTTATTTTAAAATGAAAGAAGGAAAAAAAATAGCTATAAGGAATTCTTTTTTTAGGCATCCTTTTAGTCACTGCATGCGCATTGTTAATATTTGTTATACATAGATATATATATAAATGTTAGTAGTCCTCTGGATATTCTAGAAGGCTAAAATATTTGATAAGTTATCCAAATTAAATTTATATTATATTTACAAAATAACATGTTAATTACTTTACATGCAATTTCAATTAAGCATCCAGCTTTACATCGTAGATCAAAACGATCCTTTAAGACCTATAAAACAATTTGTTTGCTGCAAAATTTTGGTGCACCAGTCAATCAAAAAGTAAGGCTCGAAAAAACAAAATTGCTTACTCAGTGCCTAGTTTTAATGGAGGTTATGCAGGTCATGTCATGCAATGACCATGCTTTTTCATTAGTACCACAATGGTAAATTATGTGATATAGAAGGAAGCATAAAATATGCATAAAATGACCTAATATGTGTCAGGCAAAAGATAGAAGTGCCTAAATTAGTACTCTGGATGCAGGTGACAGTTGATAAGACGATATTGAATTCAGGTTGCATATTAGATCCTTTAAGAATAGCTAGTAACATAAGATGATGATGATGATGATAATGAAAAAATAATGGGTTAGAGAAAATTTCCTGGCATGGAATTAAAAGGAAGAAATAAAATTTCATATGATAGTAAATTTTTTGAATTTATTTGCTTGTTCAACTCTGCATCATGAATTAAACATGATTGCAAATATAACCCTATTTATATTTGTGTACCTCCAAGTACTCAGAGCCAAAAGGGAAAGCTGCCTGAATTTGCCGCACAGGACTTTCAACTGATAAGGCTGCCCTTGCCAAAGACAAAGCCTGCAAGGAAGATGATTGGTGATGCCTCAGCAAAACTAAATAACTGAGAAGCAAAACCTCCTTCGCATAAATAAAAAAAATCAAGACAAGAAAGGTGGAAAGAAAGCATCTGTAGAATTGTAAGATAGGCCCATTGAACTTCATAAAACATGCATCAGACAACTGCCAACCAATCTTTATACAACTGACAATTTCTTAACAATCAATTTATGTCTTGATTGGTTTCATTATAAGTATACACATCATGGTGGATGTGTATAATTACTGCATAAGACCAAATGAACATCCACGTCCAGTTCATGGTTGGACTTCAGTTTTCATGACAGATTGGCATGTCATTCAGGTCCTGCACTCAGTGCATTCCAGTATCAATAATATATTTGGAGAGCTCCCACCAATTACATGGTAAAAACTGAAGAGAAAACAAGAGAAAGAAAATGAAATAAGCTGAAAATGATGCATTAACAGCCAATAATTTGTTTTCTTTTTCAACTTACTGTTCATAACTATATGGAAATAGTATTTTGTATCAAATGGAAATGATATGACTGGTCTAAGATTAAAGTTCACTGATAAAAGTCTATAAGTAGAGCACATGATCTTAGATGAAGATCAAGAGACTAAAAAATTTATTTAATTGCAACAACTATGCTAAGATCAATTCTGTCAACACGCTGCCAAGAAGATGAACATCCAAAATCGTGCATTATGTCTTCCATTGATTTATTCAATAACAAGACAAGATTTTGTAAACATAGTGTTGAGCCTACTTGTATAGCACTTGAACCTTTTTTTTTTACACACAAATGGGACAATTCAATGCGGATAGTTTAATAAAACATTTGCATGAAAAAATTCTTCCTGACATAAATATTAATATTTAGGAGATTGACGAAATTCTATTCCTTTTTTTTTTGTTATTTTAATTTATTGAGGCAAAAAAAATGATGCACAACCCTCAAGGCTCAAGAAGGGATATTTCTTTCTATTATATTTACTGCTTTATTTAATGGCATACAAACAAAAGACAGATCTTTATTATTACAGGCATCACACCACAAAGAACTGAAGAGGCTCTGATTGGGAGAGGTTTTTAATCCTTGTCAAAGTATACAGAAGATGAGGGAAGACCCGACATAGCATGAAGGGAATTAGTGGGAAAGGATATGGAAAATCTTGCAATAACATCAAACAGCAGCCCTAAATAGGAATAATTGGAAAATAAGAACTCACAAAGCAGATCCAAACACTTGGGATGAAGCTTTAATGGTTATGATTATGGTTATCTGACCATGTATGAGAACACAAGTGAATTCACTTATTTCCACCGCAATCAGATACCTTTGGTATTTGCAGGGGCCACAGCTACTGATAGCGAAGCAGAGATAAAAGCAATAACAATGACATTAAAGTTCCAAAGCAAACACTATGAACTACCAAATATTTTTAGGTAGGATACTCCAACTTAAACATTAGTTGATATATCAAATGCAAAAGGTATCTAGAACTTAGCTGGTTTCATCCAACAAGGAACACTTTAAATATGGAACAGAAGAACAGAGAATAAAGAAATGAATCACCTAGGAAGGGAATGTTCAAGGTTTTCATAATCAATTTGTATGCTAGAGGCAATATACTGGGCTAAAAAATCTACAAAAGCATGATACTAACCAGGTATTGAAATATCTCATTCCTTGCAACAAAATCAGTCTCGCAGTTAAGTTCAACTACAACAGCCCTATTGTCATTTTGTGCCAGTGCAAGTAAACCCTCAGCAGCAGTCCGTGACGACTTCTTCGATGCAAGCACCACCCCTCTCTTTCTCAGGTCCTTGTGTGCAGCCTCTGCATAAATCCACTAACAAGTAAAGTACAGTGCATGGAAGCATCGATTCTAGGTAAGTAAGCAATGGCCCAAAGGGTGAAAGAAGATAACCTACCAATATCCCAATTACAACTAACAAGCGCTGCCTTGACCTCTTTTATGGGCGCGCTCGTCTTTTCTCTCAGCTGTCTAATAAGATTCATCTGCTCGGAAGCTGACACTTCCGTGCTAAACCTTCTTAGAAGCATCGAACTTAAAAAATTTAGGTTGCCAAATTCTCCATGTCGAGGCTGACAGTAAGTGCCCAATTCCTTGCGTAGCAACTCTTTTGATGATTTGGCGACCCAAGAACAAGCCATGCTAAAACTCTAATACTACTCCTGGTGAAAATAACAAGAAAATAACTATTTCAGATCTTTATTAACATTTTTTTCTTTAAAAAAAAAAGGGAATATAGCATTCTTTAGATGCGCCAATTTCTTCAACACTATTTCTACCAGACAATGCTAAAACAAAAATCGTGAAAAAAATCAAAAAGAAAGAAAGTAAGAAGTGCAAAAAGATCAAAACAGGCAAATGGACCAAGGGTGAGAGTCTTCACAAGAAAACGTTTAAGCTCGCAACCTAATTCGGAAAAAAATGTAGTGCGCCATCGAGAAAGAAAATAAGGGCCAGGAAAAACAAACAACAAAACAAGCCGGCCGAATCTTTGGAAAGGATAGCATTGCTTAAAATCATCTAAGATCGCACAAAAATTTACGAATATAAAGTATTGTATCAGAAAAATCATGCAAGAAGGCATCAAAACCAATTGCTTTCGAAGAAATACGTCGAGATGATCTGCAATCGGGAGGGAAGCCGGTGAATGCAAGCTCGAAGCTTTGTCAAATGGATGGAGAAGAACAAGTTCAAGCACTTGAGATCATTCTATTGATATACGGAAAATGGCGGAAAAATTACGTGAACAGAGGAGAAGATCAAGAACAACCTCGGAGAAACAAGCGCTGTCGCCGATATCGGACGAGATTGATCTTCTGAAAACCTCGCGTGGCGGAGAGGGAGGGGATACGGCGCGAGGGTTTGCCTTAGCTCGTTGTCGGCCAGCCCAGATCGGGCCGGGGCACACCTAGTTGTCGATCCATAGACGGGCGGCCCAGGTTTGGGCCGTCGAAACATTATATCTTGGGCCTTACCGGTTGTAACATTGTAGGCCCAATCTAAATGGTAGATGGTCCGAGACCCAAGTAAACATATTTTGAAAATTCTTATTGAATTGGCGCCCACAAAAGCCCCCACCCTTTATTTTTTTTTTGTTTTAATCCCCCCCCCCCCCCCCCCCCCCACCCCACCCCACCCCACCACCCCCCTCTTTAAGCCATCTCGACGAGCATATCCGTAGGAAGGGCTGTTGAAGGTGAAGATTTTCACAAAAAAATTTTTTTTACTGTCATTATTAATTGGATCTAAAATAAAATGAAGGAGTTTTTTTTGTGATTTCAAGATGATGTGTTCGACATATCTTTTAGGATATAGATAGCATGATAGGTTGGATGAGCACATTGAAAATTGAACCTAATAATAGAACAAGATATGCCCATATATTTTCTAAAATATTTTATTTTATTTTTTTATTATATTAAAATAATATAATTATTCATACGTAAAAAAATATATATTATTTATCATGCACTAGCAACAATATACAACTTGCAAGAAAAATTACGATACTGCTCGGTAAGTCAAGAATCTAAGAATCTCTTCTCAGGAATATATAAGAATTCTATAATGAAATATATTTTTGAGTAACTTAACAATGAATTGACACTAAGAATGAGAAGATTTCATAAAAAAAGATTTTGCTATCATTAGCAACTAGATCTAAAGTAAGGCAAAGCAACTAGAGGTCCATTCTCTCCTTCATGATTTATAAAGTTTTGTGATTTTATGGTGATGTCCATTTGATATGTCTTCTAAGGGATAAATAGCATGATAAATTAAATTATATTATACGTTGCTGAGCATATTAAAAACTAATCTAGCAATAAAACAAGATTTGCTAGAGGATCTTATAAGATATTTTATTTTTTATTTTTTTGAATTATATTCATACCAGTGATTGTCTGTATGTTAAGAAAAAATATATTATCCATATTGCACTAACAACAATACATAACTTGGAAGGAAAATTACGGCAACGCTGCTGGGTCAAAAGTTTCAGAACCTCTTAAACAAACAGCAATCTTGTTTGTTTTTATAAATATATAAAAGTTTTATAATGAAATACACCTTTGAGCAGCTTAACGATGAATTGATTTACTGTAGCCAATTGTTCGTAATTACCCCGAATTCAAAACCTGATACGTGAAAGTTTAAAGTTGCTATTTAAATATCCATTCATGTAATGCTTAGGTTGTTTTTTTTTTTTTCATAAAAGAAAAAAAATATATCTTTAAGCGATCTTAATGAGGCTGTTAATAAGAAAATGATGTACAATCAAATTATTACAGTAGAGTTAACTGATGATACACTGCAACTTTGATATGAATATCATAATTAAAATTTCTACAAGCCAATCAATTTATAAAATAATTATTTTTGAAAAAAGTATGATTTATAGAAAAGATTCAGAGCCTAGATGAAACATATTAAAAAAAAAAAAAAAAAAAAAAAGATGATTCAAAGATGAAGAAGGAGATCCAAGATTCACCCGCAAGCACAATTCAATTTTTCTGAGAAGTTACAAAAAGGTTTATTAATATATGTTGAAGATTAAAATATATATATATAATAAAAATCATAAATTATAGCCGGAGGAAATTAAGCTAAAAATGAAAACTATATTTTGTTCTTCTACTTCTTATTTTTATTATTTTATTTATTTTTTAATGATATTAATATTTATTTATTTATTTATTGGATTTGATTGGTGGAGAATAAATGAGGAAATGGAAATGCTAAATTTATTTTAGTTGACGTAGATCTACTCAACCCCAACCTTCTCCTTTGATTAAGGTTCACCCTAAGTCAACCCTCGAATTCAATCCAAAGGAGAAACCGCACCAGATAGACGGTCGAGATAGCGCCAAACTTAAACCACATCAAAATGTTTTATGGGGAGAAGTGATGCGTTAATTCCACGCTATACCGACGACATTCTTCCCTCTTCTGCATCCCATCTCCTCCGAGAGATCCCATCCCTTCTCTTCCTCTACTTTGCACCTTTTCTTCGCGAATCGGAGGAGATCAAGATCCAGTCCTGCGAAATAGGTACATCTCCTGCCTCCAGATCTATTTCATTCTAATCTGTGCCATTGGATTTAGGGTTTTTAGTCGAGTTTGGAAGAATATGCCTATTTTTTTTACGATCTCGTAATTGTGGTTTCAGATCTGTTGTTTCGTTTGTCTTCCAGTGCTCGATTCACGCCTTCGTGCTTCGATTTTGTTAATTTTCTTTATTTAAATGTAAAAGGACTTCATATATATTTCTACTTTGGTTTCTTATTGCATCTTGCTGGATTTTTAGTATTCTGAATCCAAAGTTGATGTATCATTGCATGTTATTTGTTCATACTGGCCTGGCTATTGGATCCGTAGGTTTGCTGTTTGGATGGCCAGATTTTTTTTTTTTTTTTTTTTTTTTGATAAAAAAAAGCTATTTTCGAATGAGCTGATTTAGGGTTGATGTTTTGGTTTCCAGGTAACTATGACCTAGTTTGCTTGGTGGATTTAGATCTAAGTCCTTGAATTTTTCTGTTTCAAAAGAAGATATAGAAGATAGCTTTAAGGCCTGGTCTCTATGGCGCCGATATTGATCTCGAAGAGGCCCTTTTCTTTGATCTTTCCCCTTTTTTTGCTTCTGATTACATGCCCTTCCAATGGGTTCTATCTCCCCGGGAGTTATATGCACACCTACTCTGAAGGTGAACCTATCTCAGTCAAAGTGAATTCACTCACCTCTATCGAGACGGAGCTGCCATTTAGCTACTATGGTCTTCCCTATTGCCAACCAAAGGATGGAATCAAGAAGAGTGCAGAGAATCTGGGAGAGCTTCTCATGGGGGATCAGATCGACAATTCTCCGTACAGGTTCCGTGTGAATGTCAATGAATCACTTTATCTTTGCACGACAAAGCCATTAACTGAGCTTGAGGTGAAGCTGTTGAAGCAAAGATCTCGCGATCTCTATCAAGTGAACATGATTCTTGACAATCTGCCTGTAATGAGGTACACTCAGCAAAATGGTGTCACCATTCAGTGGACTGGTTTTCCGGTTGGATACACCCCCATTGGAAGCAATGATGACTATATAATCAATCACCTCAAGTTTAAGGTCTTGGTCCATGAGTACGAAGGGAGTGGTGTAGAAATCATTGGCACAGGGGAAGAGGGGATGGGGGTGATCTCAGAGACTGATAAGAAGAAGATGTCTGGTTATGAGATAGTTGGGTTCGAAGTAACTCCTTGCAGCGCTAAGCGTGACCCAGAAAGCATGTTGAAGCATAACATGTATGACACAATTGAACCTGTGAATTGCCCCCTGGAGCTTGACAAGTGTCAGATGATCAAGGAGCAGGAGAGGATCACATTCACCTATGAAGTAGAGTTTGTGAAGAGCGACATTAGATGGCCCTCACGGTGGGATGCCTATTTGAAGATGGATGGTGCCAAGGTCCATTGGTTCTCAATCATGAATTCCCTTATGGTAATCTTCTTTTTGGCTGGAATAGTGTTTGTTATTTTCTTGAGAACGGTTCGAAGGGACTTGACGAGGTATGAGGAATTGGATAAAGAGGCCCAGGCTCAGATGAATGAGGAGCTCTCAGGCTGGAAACTTGTTGTGGGTGATGTGTTTAGGGAGCCAACCTGCTCTAAACTGCTTTGTGTCATGGTTGGAGATGGTGTTCAGATTACATGTATGGCAGTCGTGACAATTGTTTTTGCTGCGCTGGGGTTCATGTCTCCCGCATCACGGGGCATGCTCTTGACAGGGATGATACTCCTTTATCTCTTCCTTGGTATTTTTGCTGGGTATGTTGGTGTCCGGCTATGGAGTACCATCAAAGGTGGGTCTGAAGGATGGAGATCGGTTGCTTGGTTGATTGCCTGCTTCTTTCCTGGGATCGTGTTTATGGTTCTCACCTTCTTAAACTTCTTGCTCTGGTGGAACAAGAGCACAGGAGCTCTTCCAATCTCATTGTACTTCACTCTTCTATCTCTGTGGTTTTGCATCTCAGTGCCACTCACTCTTTTAGGGGGTTTCTTTGGTACCCGGGCTGAACCTATACAATTCCCAGTCAGGACCAACCAAATTCCAAGGGAAATTCCAGCAAGGAAATACCCTTCATGGTTGCTTGTCCTTGGTGCTGGAACCCTTCCTTTTGGGACCCTCTTCATTGAGTTATTCTTTATCCTCTCCAGCATCTGGCTTGGGAGGTTCTATTATGTGTTCGGATTTCTACTCATCGTCCTCCTATTGCTTGTTATTGTCTGTGCTGAAGTGTCTGTGGTTCTGACTTACATGCATCTCTGTGTGGAAGATTGGAGGTGGTGGTGGAAAGCATTCTTTGCTTCTGGTTCGGTTGCTCTTTATGTGTTCCTATACTCCATCAACTACTTGGTGTTTGATCTTAAGAGCTTAAGTGGGCCTGTGTCAGCTATGCTTTACCTGGGGTATTCGCTTATCATGGCTGTTGCTATCATGCTATCTACTGGCACCATCGGCTTCCTGATGTCGTTCTACTTTGTTCACTACCTCTTCTCATCTGTGAAGATTGACTAGAGGATTGCTTCTTTAAGGTGCAATAGTCTCTTGCATTCGTTTGAGATGTTTCTTGATGGATTTTGGATCTATATCACTCAGGATTCCATATATGTTTAAGATTTTTATACTGATGACCAGGTGCAATGAAGGCTATTCTATTGAGTGGAATCTCAATGACCTACAGTATTTAGATGATCAACTGTTTTTCCTTAAATTTTTAACATGATGTCCTCCGAGACTTTCTTTTCAATGCTTTTAAGCTTCATGGTAACTTTTCCTCTCTGTTATTTCAATTCTTCACTCATGTTATTGAGACTATTAATGAGGATCACCTGTTCTTGCAAATATTAGCAGTTTTCTTCTATGATGTCAATTAATTCTGGAAAAGAGTTCTTTGTGCTTCTTATAGGATTTTAGGGCCGCCGGAGTGGCATCTGGAACCCTTTCGATTGGATTTTCATTGTGTATTTATTTTATCATATTATTTAATACCTCATCATGGTATTTAATTCATTGACGAGTGTAGAAGAAAATAAGGATATTTAATTCAATGATGGGTGTAGAAGAAAAGAGAAGGCATTTTATGGTTGCCACCTATGTGATACTATAAATATTATTTAATATCTCATCTTTGGTATTTAGTTTAAAAGGGAGGGTTTTGTTCTTGAAACGAGGGTCCATCAATTAATTATGGGATACACGGGGCCATTTAGATGTGGTCCAACGTTCCGTTTGTAAGAGGCGTATGGGATTCTATCACCATTTTAAATAATAATATTTTTATTAATAATATTTTAAAAAAATTAATAATTTTTAACCATATATATATATATATATATATATATATATATATATATATATATATATATATATATATATATATATATATATATTAAGAATATATTTTTATTAAAAATAATAAAATTATTCAATAATAAAATAAATATCGTAGAGGTTAATAAAATATATATTTTAAATAATTATATAATTATTAAAAAATAATATTTTAGGAATGCTATATTTTTAAATAAAAAAATCCTTTGTATTTGTGTGGATTGTGTGCTAGTTTCTTATTAATCTACTTTAGTTGCAAAGTAGTGTTATCGCGGCATTCATTTGGCATGCCCGGCTGAAAGCAAAGAAAGAAATGCACAACAACCCCGTGCTTATCATCATCGGTGACATGATCGCTGCACTTGGTGTATGCATTTAAGATTAATCAGTGTTGCTGCCACCATATCTTGTGCCATCAGACCCTGCATCGAGTTAAGGATGCTTGATATCAAGGAACATGTGTTATGTGGCTGAGTTAACAGCACCAATGATCTTATGATTGCTCAAACTCATGTACGTGGTAGAACTGCGTAAGCTCATGATTTCTGATCTCTGATTCATGCCAAGATATGTGGATGGCAAAATACACAGGGAAAAAAAAAAGGGAGGATGTTTTCTTTTTCCTTTTCATGAATGTTTATGTTATATAATTGTTGACCAGGGGTGGAGGACCTTCTTATCGAAATTTAGAGGAAGATTTCTCATGTGGTTCTCCGTAGCCTTCTGCTCACCAGCAACCCATTGTTTCCACTGCGATGTGATTGAGAAGCAGGCTGTAGTGCCAAAACTAGAATATAGCCGCCTATGTGATATTTAATTCATTGTTTCCATTGTTTATGCCGCCTTAACTTAAATTTCGTTCTTTTTTCCTTTTCCTTTTTTCTTTTTTTTTTTTTTTTTTTTTTTTTTGAAAACAGCTTTAAGGAAGTATTATATCAATGTCTAGTTCCAACATTTTGATTTACTTCCCAATTTTTTAGCTGTTAATGGATGGCGAGACATGCCGGCAATGATAATTGATTTGGACTGAAATTTTCTTTTCTCGTTGCAGACATCAGTGGGATGTGACTGTATTCTGATAGGTCCATATGCCAGACCTCCTTGGAGGCTGGAGCCTTGTGTTCTTTTCGGGTCACAAGACCTACCAAAATTAAGCTCCAACTCAGCAATAGCACAAGCAGTTTGGAACAATGTCTTGTGTTGAAATTTGCAGTGCCCTGTGCTGCCAATACGGATGGTGGCAAATCTGGGAAATATAAAAGTTTCTTCGTGTGCCATTCGCTCTGAGGCCCATCAAACATTAAGTATAATCTAATTCTTTTAACATTTTTGTCTGTCTTTAGATAATTTTGCCATTAGGCATCTCGGTGAACAATGCATCAACATCGTTGTCCATAAAAATTTGAAAAATAAGCCCAAGGTTGTCGATGTGCTGAAAGTGTATCCATTATTTCGGTTAGAGCTAACTAAATTTGATATCAGTTGGCAGTTCGTGGCCTAAATCCTTGAACTGGCCTAGGTGCAAGTCTCACAAAGTTGTGTAAGAAGGTGCGCTTAGTTTGGATAATTATGCCTACCAGAATAACCCCAGGTTAATGTTACTTTTGTCCGTATAAAACAACAAGAAGAAGAAGAGGAGGGATGCGCAAATAGGGGCTTGAGGCTGAGAGTAGGGATAAAAAAACTGTCTGGCAAACATGAAGACTTGCTCCTGACCTTTTTTCTGCTTTATTTTTTTTTTTTTAAATGTTACTTAGAGTTGAAATTATATGACCAAACTTGACTCGTATATATCAAGCTAAACCGTGATTTATTAAGTGCTACAATACATATTATATTTAAAATGAAATACAAATCATCAAAGTTCTACAGATGGTTGATTTTGTAAGCTCTTTATATATTTATGTATGTGTGTATGCGTGTTTACGCATGGCAAGTTTTAAATGGTAGTAAACTCTAAAGCCCCTTTTTATATAAAAATATCATTAAAAAATTAGTTAATATTTTTATTAATCAATTTAGATCAATATTTTTATTAATCAATTTATTCATTTTTTTAATATTTTTTAAGATAAATAATTTTTTTTATAAATAATATTTATTTTTAAAATAAAAAAATTTATCTACTTAAAAATGATTAAATTATTTTTATAACCAACAAAATATATATTTAATTTTATACATAAAATTTACCATTATCATTTTTAATGCTTTTGCTGAATACCAAGCCATTTATTTTCTTCAAATCTAAAAAATATTAAAGATATTATAAAAATATAAATAAATTTTAATTAATTTTAAAAAATAGTAATCTAAACGAACATGATTAATAGGCTTTGAAGTTTTTTTCATATATGTAAAAGTAATTTTTTTAAAAAAATATTATTTAAAAATATTAAAAAAATATATAAATTTTTAAATAAATTTATTATCTTCGAAATAATGCACCGAGCACCCCCTCCAGCACGAACCGGTGTTACGGGACAAAATAAGGAGATGGGGTCTAGCATCGCCATCACCCGAGAAAAGGTGGCTAAATATAAAAGGAAGCGGCTCCATGGATAAAAAAAAGGGCTTCTTTCTGCTCTGTGCCACTACTCTCATATTTAATTAACACTACGAGAATGAGAGCGCCACTTTGCTGCTGTGCGTCGTCCGCCATTTCCCTCCCCTCCCTCTTCCTCCCCAGTCCGTTCCCCCGAAACCCTAGTCCTCGCCCCGCTCGATCCCTTTCCGTCTCCACTACCGAGCCCGAGGTCTCCGAGGAGGCCTCCGCCAAGCCGCTCCGCCGCCGCCGCCTCATCCTCCTCCGTCACGCAGAAAGCGCTCTCGGGGACCGCTTCACGAAAGGTAGGGGTAAGCCCTTCCTCCTTGTTCTCTGCTTGTTTATTCGAGTTCGAAAGTTAGGGTTTTTGCTCTTTTTCTCAGTTACAATGTCTGATTGGGTTTTTAACCCACCGTTTGCTCTTTTTTAAGCGAACTTGTTGCGGCTGTTCCCTGGGAACATCAAATTTTGTTTTTGTCCCTCGTTTTTTTTTTTTTTTTGAGTTGGGTTTGGTACCACAGTCAATTCAATTTTTAGTTCATGGTAGCTTATAAAGACGATCTTTTGGAAAAGGAGCATAATTAACGATGCTTTTATATAAGATGCAAGCGTATTGTTAATTGGTTTTCTTTTTCCCAGTCGGATAATATACATCATAATTTTAAATCAGGTAATCAAGGATGGGCATTTTTCCTTTCTAACCCTTATTTTTTCCCCCTTTTGGTCAGATCATGATCGCCCATTGAGTAAAGCTGGGCGGACTGATGCGATCAGTGTATCTTACAAGCTTCAGCAGGTGGGATGGATACCTGAGCTTATTCTATCCAGGTTTGGACTTTTTGAGTAAATTCTGATTTACATGAGTCTACATTGTTGTAATGCTTTTTATAGAACAGCTGAAAATGGACCTGTAGCCAAAACAGGTTTGTGTACTGTCAATTATGAAGCAGAGATTGAATGAATGGACATTAACATAGACCTCATTTTTGTTCTTTATTATCTGGAGGCTTTAGGCCAAAATTCTCCTCACAAGCCCAAACAAATTGCATATTCAACTAAAATTTTCTCTGATCACAGGACGTTGTTTAACATTATAATTAGAAGTAAGTTGCATGTTAGGAGGTTTTAAAATGGACCAACTTGGGAAAAAGAAATGGAAGGAATCCTTTGCAGATTTTCATTAGGCCACTAAAACATTACAAGAAAAAAATATAAGTGGAGAAGAAGGATGCTTATGGTAGAACAAAGGTGTACAGATATTAATTTCTTAATGGTGATCAAAGGAAAATTCTTGAAAATAGAGAGCTCATCTAACTTTGGAGTAGAGAAACAAATCTTAAGAGGAGTTCTTTTGTGTGTATAGATTTGTTGAAGGTAGCAAATGGTCATTGTAGGTTTAATTTCCCACCTGTGTTGATGGGTCCCCATCTTTTAAACGAAAAATCAAATTGAAAAGGATGTTGTAGACCTGCCAGTAGTAATCCACCAGAAATACTCAAGTGCTATCTTCTGTTTTCTGCATCTGAACAAATAACTTCTTTGAATGCCTCTGCCCTACCTTTATTCCTGGGTGGTTGATTTTAAGAAGCCTTCTTTCTTAGATCAAGTGCTTTCTCTTCTGCTTCTTACCCTAGGTTGGAACCAGAAAGGGAAGATAACAGAAGGCAGTGGCTAGGCTAGGTCGTAATAGGAGACAATATAGTTAAAGTTATGGTTACCTTTCCTTTGCAAGAAAAGTGTGCTATAGCTTTGTTTTCTTTGTTCTTTCCTTATATAGGGAGAGCTTCAAAGCAAATCTGATTCTGCTAAAACGAAAACAAGAAAAAAGAGAGCATATGAAGAAATAGCAGATAACAAATTTTTCTCTTCGTGTCATGATTAATGTTTGTAACATGCACGATGCCTGTTGATATTTTGGTTAAAAGATAATCAAGGTTTGATACATTTTGCTCATAATTCAGCAATGTTAGTCATCACTTGTTCCTTGAGCTTAAGTTATGAAATATTGTTGGGAAGCACATATTTTTGGTTAGAACCAGAGACTTGGTAGATGTCATTTGGTGCGTCTTTCTCACCCCATCATTGCATTAGTAGTCTTTTTAATTGGTTTGGATTTATGGGTGCAACATTAGAAAAACCTGTCAATATATAGCAATGGATGCTTACCAAAACTTCTATGTTGAAAGTTCTTTCAAAGATTGTACACTATCCCTCCTCTCCCAGAAAAAAGGTTTGTGCACATACACACACTTATCTTTTTCTATTGCATTCTCTCCCAGCTTGGCCCTGCAAGTCATTAAAGCTTTCTCTGACTTCTGTCTTCATTTGAGTATTTCTTAATTGATTAAAAAATCAATATGAACATGACAATATGGGTTTATTCTGCTGCACTTATAACAGCAATGCCACTCGAACAAAGGAAACTCTACAAATCATGAAAGAACATGCACAGGGGTTTTCTGAAGCAGAGGTATATTTTATACCAAGCTTCTACTCTGTTGCAGCGATGGATGGCCAGACTGCTGAGCACCTTCAGAAGGCTGTCTGTGAGTATTCAAGGGATGAAATCCTTACTGTGATGTGAGTCTGACATGAGATTCATAATATCTTGATCTTTGCACTTCCGAAGTTCTAAAATATGTGGTTATATTTCTCTGAGGTTCTCAAAGTTAGGGTGATGGCACAGGTGCATGGGACATAATAGGGGGTGGGAGGAAGCAGCCTCAATGTTCTCTGGTGCTACAGTAGAATTGAAGACATGCAATGCTGCCTTGCTTGAAGCTACTGGGAAATCATGGGATGAGGTTAGCAGTATAACACCATGTCATGATAAGCTCTTTACTTTATTGCATATTGATAAGCTCGTTTGCTCAAATTCAAAAAGTTCTGCATTTGCTTAAGAAAGGAAACAGATGCAAACTTGTATATACTGCAAGACATCTGGCAAAAGCTTCAGTTGTTATAACAAGTAACATCACATAAAGGCTTGACTCATTGCAGCTAAGGTCTTGTTCTACTTATCTGGTATAAGGGTGGTACCGAGCAGAGTGTTCAGTTTCAAACAAGGTAGATTGATGCAACCCAGTATCATAACTACCAGGTTTGAGGAAAAGGGACTACTTTTTGCTGTCTTAGATCTGTTTAGGGTCAGATTCCGCAAAGGTAATCAGTGAAAGAAAGGGTCATTATGGTTAAAAATTTAAGGGAGGTTAGAATAGAAAAGGGGAATAGGAATGAGAAGGTATAGATCTAAAGCTTGTTTGCATGTTTAGATTGCAGAGCAAATCCAACATTTGATCAGACTAAAAAATATCAAAAAGTTTACTCAGTTGTGGAAAAAAATCTAGACTTTCTAAATCCAAAGGAACCTAGAGATGTCAAATGTTGTACTGGTTCAGAACTTTAGCCTGTGTTGGAGTCTAGACAAAGAAATGTTTTTGCTAAGTTTTAGTGCCTGTATCTGAAACAATCTGAAATTAACAGACTTGTTGATCAAAAGGAATGTTTTCTAAATCCAAAGGAACCTAGAAGTGTCAACATGTTGTACTGGTTCAACACTTCAGCCTATGTTGGAAGATAAAGAAATGCTTTTGCTGAGCTTTAGTTCTTGTATCTGAAATTAGGAGACCAAATTACTTTGGGCCAATGACAGATCCAATGAACTTTAAGTTGGAGTTTAGAATCTAAATTAGTGGATGAGGTGAAGCGTGTTAATCGCTAGATTTCATGTTTATGTGGCAGAAAGTTGTCAATTCTGCCTCACAGAATTATTCAAGAAGATAATAAAGAGGAAAGTGAATGAAAGGTAGAGAGAGAAAAGAGGACTAACATCCTGCGCTTTTCTTTTCTTCTTTCTTATTCTAAACCAACCATTATTCTTTCCATTCCAACCGGCATTCACTTATTGGCCAGCAACAATAGTGTTTACCTAGTTGATTATTTTCAGGGCTTTGCAAAAACTAGTTGTAAATTAGACAGATCACTGTCAGATAGAGATCATTTCAGCATTCAGAAATTCACTCAAAATAAAGCTAGAGAAAGTATTGGTCTATGATTGGTTAGCTGGTAGTTACTGTTGCTTACATTAACTTACCCAATTTTGTACCACATCCTCAAATTTGAAATTGCATAATGTTTCACGAAAAGTCAACTTTGGTTTCCATAAGCGTATCCTAACTTGGTCTGGGTTGTGTAGCTTGTCTTTTAGAGCAACCAGTGGCAAACCAAGATCCTTAAAGCAAATAACTTTCCATGAGCGATCACAATTTGTCAGAGCAATTTTTTGGTGAATGTGTTGGATAAATCACTGAAGTAACATGAATCCATTTGTAGCACGCTACATAGATAATCAAAAAAGGAAAAAAAAAATAGTCTATCTTGCCACAAGGCTATAATGTTACTTGTTTGACTAACCTAAGATATCTTTTTGGGTAACTTTGGACAGGTAACAATAACTTCAAAAGAGTATTTTAGTTCATGATCTGTGTATTTTAGTTCAAAGAAGTGCTTCACTGAGGGTACTTCTAGGAGGCTCTGTAGTGTTTCTAATATATGCTGCTGTAGGCAAAACTGTGGATTCCAGATTTATGTATCTAAAAGGAGCGACTTTTATATGAAAGCTGTCGATTTACACCGGAGTATTAAGGTAATGAGGATTGTGTTTAACCAGAAATGGGTCTGATTTCTCTATAAAGGTCGGTATCATATCTTGACATGGCATTTGCACCACTTAATGTATCCCAAGGCAGAACTCCTCAGAAAAAAAAAATGGTCCAGAGAAGTTCAAACATATTGAGAGCCAATTCTTGGTCATTTGTGTTCAGAAAGATTTTCTACAGAAAGCAGAAATTATTAGATGAAAGTTGGAAAATATCTAATATTTTATTTTCATTTTGTAATAAATATATCAACTATTGTCCTCTAGTGCTTTTCTGTCACAAACAAAGAAATGCAGCATATCACAAATCTTTTTTTTTTCTTTCTTTTTTCTTGTGTCTTCTGATTTTGCCCATTTTGTGTTCATTAGTATGGTCCCCATTGCATGTTTTGAATTGATGGATTGTGAAAGCAGTGCGGCATAGGTACACCATCAGTTTGACTTTACAAGTTTTGTTGTTGTTACAATTGATACCCATTGCAAGATGTAGATTAACATAGCATTACAGTCATGCCTGTCTATGCTACATAAATCTTGGACTACATTTCAGAACTGCAGTAAAGGGCTCATAAACTTTAGACCACATTGGGCAGCTACATTGAAGGTCTTCATGTTCGATAAATAAGAAAGTGGCACCTGACTGAATGACTTTCAATTGCTTTAATATTTGTTTTCACTGGCTCTTAGCTGCTTGATGTGATTCAGTCCCAATTAATTTCTATAATACAGGCCTTCACTTTAGCTGGCCTTGGAGGTTGGAAGCTCTGTGGAGTTGTGAAGCCAGATTCCACATAGTGAGACGTTCCTCAATTTTGACTAGCGAGCTTTCGTTGCGTTGACTTGTATTTGTGGAGAACAGGTTATAGCTTTGTGCAAATCTTCATCTGAGGCTGCCAGCTTATCTTACAAATGCTTCTGTTCATGACTGATGAGGCGTATATAATGATGCCCAAGTTAGTCTCTTCCACTTTTGGATGATGAGGCATATGTGAGTATATCCAAATTGGAGACAGTTTCGATGTGTTTTTTCCACCTTCACACTTAATAGAAGAAATTTCTGACCTCTTCACTGGAGAAAATATTTCGAGTTCAAGAAAGAGAAGCAAATTTTCAGCCATACCCTCCTTGTAGAATTTGCTATTAATATGAAACGGAGGTTATCGTGCGCTTTGGTTGCTTCCTACTCTAATGATTCTCCCATGGCTATGGAATTGTTGTTTCATTGATTGATCAGGATATCTGAATGTTTGATTATAGTCTGCAAGTAAGTTTGGACTGTTTATTCTGAACCATTTCACACGTGATTAATTCAGATGTGAATTTAAAACTGAATGCGCATCTATGGTAACCATTCTTTTGGTGGATTTTATAGCCAGTCAGTCTCCAGGTGGAGTCAAACTTTTAAATTCAGAATTCACACGAGACTTCTATGAAGGCACCAGATTTGCCATCAACATTGCACCCTTAACTCGCCGCATCAGCCAATACGTGTACCGCGCTGATATAGCTTCTATTCAGGCATGATGCTAAATATTAGTAGACAAAATGGCTTCCCAAAGGCAACAGGGATGTCCATAATGCATTTACAAATATCTACCAGATCTTTTTACATGCAATGCATGTGCCGGAATGCGTATTTTTCTGACTCGTGTGAGGATCTGATTTCCCATGAAACGGATGCATCAGCCCTTTCTATCTTATCCTTTCTCCCTCATCCCTCATGTTAATACAGTATTGCCGTATCAAAGGATCTGGTTCGTCCGAGTTAATTGTGGATTGGTGGGTACGCTTGCTCCAAGTTGTCACCATGATGGTTATGCTATCCATTTTGAGGCCATCCAACATGCTGCACAGACCGAACATCATGTTAGTAGTTATATAATGCTGGCATGGATAGGCCATAAGATTGTTGAGTTTGTGCAGCAGACTCATCATGGCTTTCCGGAGATTGGAGTTCCTTTGGTGCAACCTGCTGACTCGGCAAACCAATTTGTCCGATGACATCATTTATATTCAGAAATCTGCCAGAGCCAAGAATGCTACAATGTGATGGAATTTCGCCATTAGCGTCACAGGATGAAGAGGCAACATCTGCAACAATGCATTGCTATTTTTTTAATATGATTCATAGAGCTGAGATATCCAGCCACCAGATTACCAGAGTTTGACACCTACACAACTATAATAATAGAACACTGCACGCGAGAACCATAATCGAGTTTGAGGGCAGCTTCGGTCTAGACTTTATAAAGAAAATACAACCCGATACACAACGGACAATATATTCGTTACCACACGCTAAACGACCAGATAACATGTCATTAGTCCACCAAGGACAAACTTTATGGTTATTTAGTGCCCAAAAGATAGAATGCGCTACGCAGAGACTTTCAACCCATGGCATACTTCTGTGTCCAGGAGCGAGCGGTGGATTCATACTTGGCTCTGTCTGTCTTGTACATATGAGCAATCTCCGGCACGAGTGGGTCATCTGGGTTGGGATCTGTCAGAAGTGAACAAATGGATAACAATACCTGCAAGTTTAAGAACGTACATAGGTTCAAAGCAAGATCATGGGGAGCATAAAACTATGACCTATAAATAGAAAACCAAGAGCAGAACCAGAATTCCAACATGGCAGCTGCTACAGCCAATTTAACCTGACCCTGCCATCTTGAAGTGCATTTCTGAAAGGCAATGAATGTTGGACCCACTGAACACAATTCTTGACCGGATAAACTAGAATCACTTCATGGACAATCAAAACCATGCTAATCCTCAATGTCATTTGAGATTTTGTATTAAAATATCAATAGGTCCAATGGTCAAGGTGCTACCAAACACAATTAAATAGGAAAATAAAACTAGATTTCAAGGTTCTTGAAAACACAGGAAGACTGGTTAAATAAATAAAATTACCTTTGATATGGTAAGAGCTGGGCTCCACTGCTCCTTGAGAATGTCAAGGCAAATGCTACCATTGCTGTTGATATTTGGATGAAAGACCTTGGTGCGGAAGGAAACCTGAAGATGGAATTTAGTAACCTGCGCTTACTCTTAAAAGGCATGCATGCCACAAAAGAGACTAGAAATGGAACATCAATATAAAACAAACTCAGCGTTTGTTTGGCATCATTGTCGGTTTTGTGTTTTCGTTACAAATTAGTGAAATATCAAATAAGATTGATGTTGAAGATAGCATTTCTGCTGTCCCTTGCTTTTAATTTCACTCTTTTTTGAAAGCAATAAAAGTTTGCTTCCAAAAGCCCCAAAGATTTTACAAAAAAATTGAAAAAACAAAAAGAATTCGCCAGATATGTTCAGTCTAGCTCATTTTTCTTCTTGAGTTGTGCTAAACAGGCCTCAGTGTGCAATCATGCTTGGAAAATTCACGACCAACAATATAAGGATTGTGGCTGAGTGGCAAAAATTGCAACAAAAATCGAATAAAAATGGAGAAATCAACAGACAACAAACTTGATTTCTATAATTGCTGGGAAAATTCATGATCATGTGAGGACTGCACCTGCCTGGCGATAATGTAAACTCACCTCCATTTTCATACACTTAATTACAGGTCTCACGCATTGGGAGAGTTGTCAGGTTTTGAAAATTATGGATAATAGGATCCACTAAAATGGTGATTTTCAATATCCTCCACAATCGGAAAAATATGATTTACAGCCTCCTCCAAGCCTCAAAACTTGCATCACCACCTTGTTTACGCCTTTCGACACAATCAGGTGATACTGCACATTCAAAGAAGTTTACCGCTGGGCGCACCATATAGGAATTGTGTAAAACAGAAATGTTCACCAAGAGTAATGTTTGAGCCAGTATGATGTTGTAGGGAGTTGGCCTTTAACCATGAGCTTCATACAGACATCCTCCATATTGCAAATCCTAAAACTATTTGGGCATTTGCCAGCACTTACAGCATTACAGATATTGAGTTCTGCCAAGCTTTGGCATAACTTGAAACACAAAAAAGTTATAACACAATGCGCAGTGAGGGATCACCTTCCCCTAATAAGCCCCAACTTGAACGTACTCCCACAAGGGTAGGGAGCTAAAGCTAATGCTAAATAGATCAAATACTGTTGGTTCACTAGCTTGTAAAAATGGAATAACACTTTCATAGTTTTGCACAGAGAACACAGAGTCAATAGCAGACAAGGAACTACGCACATTCCCACATCATTCCCTTCTCTTGCAAAGCCACTTTAACCCCACAAAAATTATAGGGAAGGGCATAAGTTTCCCCAAGGAGCATGTTTCCAACAACATATGAACCAACCTACTAAAAAAGGTAAACACATCCTCTTATGCAAGCGAAACCCTTTCATTTGGATGAAAGTCCACTCAAAAGTTGATCTAGATACACATCCACATGGATGAGTAGAACCTTTCTAAAACAAATCAAAATGTTCTCAACTGATCATTAGAATCATATGCTCCAACAATTCAGTCTCAACAATTCAATAGTTTTCCTTCTTAAACATGGATAAAAAAATTTATAAATAATATAATTTGTGCCCTGCTTGAGTTTTCCAATAATCAATGGAAAAAACTGAAGAAATCAATTTGTAAAGAAACATTATCCCAAAAACATTTAATTGCTACCAATGTCCGGTAAAAGGGAAAAGTGGATACAGCTTCCAAGAGTAATATGGCCAGAGTAATTTGGAAAGTGACAAATATTATTGATTCTTTAAAAATGATTCTTTTTTTTTTAAAGTTAAGTGATCGTTTAAAAATGATTTACCACTACACCTATACATATGTGAATTGATAATAGTAGTCAAGTGATGAAAAATAGTTTACCTTGGGTGGCTTGAAAGGGTAATCTGGAGGGAAATGAATTGTCACAAGAAAAACACCACCTGCAAAGGGGCTGTCAGCAGGTCCCATTATGGTTGCTTGCCAATGGAACATGTCCTCAGCTACTGGGCCTGACAACACAGAATAATCAAAAAGTAGTTTAATAATAAGCCATATAACGGATAACAGCATTCTCAATCTTTCTACACCGATCCCTTTATTTTTGTGAAATATTACATCAAACACCACTTCCAACCAACCATTATTACCACCCAGAGGAATTCATAAAAATAAGAGGCTATTCATGTAACCATGCATCCATAGTAATAATCAACTGACCCTACTAAATTCTATTAGACCGTCCTCATGTAAATCCATGCATGTATGAATAAGGATGTAATACACAAAGGGCATAAAAAGGACTTTACGCCTATTACCAATTCAATGGCTGGAGCTAAAAAAAAAAAAAAAAAAAAAAAAAAAAAAAAAAAAAACATTGAATGTAATCTATGAAGTCTAGGATGCCTATGAATAAAAAACATTTCGTAGATCTCTTGCCTGCACATCAAATTGCCCACAGTTAGCAGCTTTACTGGCAAAACATGGTGAGTTGATTTTTGAATAACTTGATGCATAGATAATTAAGTCTCCAGAACATATGATTTTCTTCTGGTTATAGGCATGTGTATATTGAATATACTGAAATGTCTAATTTGGGCAGTACCTCAAAAATTTAATTTGGACCCTTTTTAGATCTGACTAAAATTGGGCCCTATGTAATTTGGAATCTGCCAAACTTCAACCTAGAATGACACATTCTGTAATTATCAATAAGACCTACAATACTTCTATGTGATCCATTTAACTCAATCCTTCATAGTTCATGATTTCACAAAAATCCATCTTAAAAGTCATCTACATAAAATTGATCTATGCCTGTAGGCATGCCATGCATAGTCTCAGAAAAGTCAAAAAGGTATACCCCAAAGCAATTCTTTGTATCGAACACCCTACCTGAATTTCATTAAATTGCCTTCAATTACATTTACTATCTGATGGAGAAGTCAAAGATGATATAAGGTAAAACTTTGGAAGTTCTCAGCAATAAGCTTTTGGATTTTTTTTTTTTTTTAATTAATGTGTCCCAATTGACTCATTTCATTTTTAGAAACTTTCAGACCATCATACCCTAAGTTGAACTTCGATTCAAAATTACATTGTATTCTCAAATCACCAATTATTGTAATTTCACCCACAAAGAACATAAACATAATTCACCTCCTGCATACCAATAGGCAATTCATCTATCACAAGCATATAAAATTTAAAAGCAAGGGCTAAGTCTTGGTAATACAAAAGGGTAAATAACGGAAATATATGGCCCAATTAAGTCCAATGACATATGCAATCCATAAATTTTTAGTCCTAACAGTGTAAATAATAAAATGAGCCAAAACTACGTATACATATATATTTGTATTTAGAAATTGCTGCACATTAAACCTGATGGTTTTAAGCATGATAAATCATCTATATGACTAAATGCAAGATCTCACTACAAATCCAGCAAAATGGTTCATGGAAACTCAAGTTGCCATCATATGCATTGTTACGGTCTTGCAACTGGAGAACTCTTTTTACATATAAGACAGAAAAAATCTACAGGTTAAAACCAGTTTTCATATCAATTTGATATCACATATCACTAGTGATAATTCACACACTTAAGCAATCAACTACCACAAAAAAGAAATTGCATAACAAGATTGAATACATCATAAACATAGTAGTATCCTAGATATAACTGAACTCAACCACCAGTTGCAACAAAATTTGCAAGGATAAGTTATTCCTGTTTCAATCAGTCTAATGCAATATTAGTAAAGGGGCCAGCTTCATGGATTCCAAGCAGGCATACCAAGGCACAAATTCTCCATTTAACCAAAGCAAGCATTTGAAATTTAAATAAATGTCACTGAAGAACATCGTGGGCAAAACCTACAGCTAGGCAAAATTAGACTTCGTAAAGAAAAAACAAACTGAAACGATGAGGACATCATTCAGCCATCGTTTTCTCTACGATCATCAAAATAAACAACTTTATCTACTGCTAAAGTGTAAACAGGGGGACAAGAAAGAAGAGAAAAAAAGAGGAGGTTTAAAAAAAATGCAGGGCCTAATATCATCTAGGAAGTGGGTATGGAAGGGAACAAACCAGCGCTGCATGATGTGGGAGGATCCTTCTGCAAGTCCTTCAACTCCTTCACAATCCTTTTGGAAGCCATTTGTGGCTACCAAAAACTGTAAACCCTATCAAAACCACTGAAATCCAATCAGAGATAATCAACCATTATACAAGTGTCAAAACAAGAATAAACAAAACGTTATCTTTATTTTCCATAAAACAAAAATAAAAGCAGATTTTACGAAGCAAAACATCCTCCAGATCCCCATAATGGTTCCAAGAATCACCAAATAAACTCCAGATCCTCCACTAAATACCCCATATTTTGAACAAATGCCCAATAAAATCGAACTCCAATACAAGCAAACCAGAAAAGAGAGACGATTCCTTAATGACAGCCCGAGGAAATCCTAACACTATCAAGAAAATCTTCTAGAAATAGACGCATGTCTCGAAGCACACAGAATCTAGACCAAAGAAGAAAGCCGCCACACCCAATCCTCACACCGCCCACCCAAACACTAGAAATCTAATGATAGACGACGGAAAGAAGCAAAGAACCCACGGCACCTGCCAGTGATAACACCACCAATCGAAACGCAATCGAAGAACACGAGATCGATCAGAGAAGAAAATCGTACCAATCGATTAGAAGGAGACGTCTAGCGCGGAAGGTTCCCTCCCTAGGGCTTTTCTCCCGTTCTCGAACTCCGCTTTGTTCCCCTGGAATCGGCGGTTTGGAGGTACTTATATTCCGGGGCTACCGCGGCAATTTCGGGTGATTTTTATTCACCTCAGAAATTGCCACGTCAGATAATAATACCGAAAGTGAGTTAACGTCGACCGTTCGATGCAGGATGGAGGGATGCGATCGGGTGAGGGATAGTAATGTAATAGTTGTAAAGAAAGTGATGCTTAATGTCGAGTGACAGCATGGTTGCATCGCTTTGCTTGAGTCCCCTTCTGGGGCGGCCGTGGGGTCGCGTGAGAAGCACGCTGGGGCTTGGCGCGTTCGCTTTACACGTGTACGGGTTATGTGGAGGGCGAGAACCGCGTTGCTAGAGACGCTAACTCGACGCGATGCATTTTTCTTTTTTTTTTTTTCTTTTTTTTTATTTTTTTTATTTTTATTTTTACCGCCATGGGATGCAGACGATGTGAGGAAACTTCCCATTTTTATTTTTATTTTTTTTTAAAGAAAAGAACTTGAGTGGAAGGACAGGGATGCCATCACGGATTTCATATCATATATTTTATCTTATCTAAAGCATAATTATAGTTTTTTTATTATTTCAGCACTATTTAGGATGTAGCTGAAAGTTCCACCGGAGGCATACTTAGTCACGTCCAGTCACAATAATGCTATAGCTGCTGCTATGATGATGGTTCTAGACCGCTTGCATCACAAATATAAGAATGGAGTAACAGGCCTTATAATTTTGTTGTTTTAATAAACTGCCTAATTCCTTATCCTCAGGAGGGAAAACAAAAACCTATAACGATAGAACATCTTTATTATTAGTATTATTATTATAAGCTGCTCCCGTAACGCAAATAAAGAAGGTTATTTGGTATGTCCATTGTTCTCTAAATAAAATAATATTTTTAAAGATTAGGCTTCTTAAAAATCTTCCTCCCAAAAGAATGTACCATCCGAAGTATTTATTAAGTAAACAATGTTTTGGGTAATGATGCTGTTATTTTCTTCTCACCGTGTCATTTTAAGTTAGATGACGAGAGCAGTTTGCAATGTGATCAAGGCACCGTTGAGAAGTTCCTGAAAACGGCTGTGTTGTAAGGCACAATTCAAGTAGCACGATTGGAAACATTGGGTCAGCAAGGTCTTTGGATCATCATATATACCACCTACCCTTTTTTCTTTTTTGTGGGGGTGGGTGTAGTTGGAGTGGGGGGGGGTGGGGGGAGACAATATACACCACCTACTTAGGCACAGGGTTATACTCACTTAAATGAAACAATTACACCTGAATCAAAGAAAGAAATCAACGGTATTTGCTTATATGCTACTTTTTCGAATCTAATTTTCCAACAATCAGAAATAAGTTGTTGGAATCTGGAAGGGATACAAAAGCTGCTAATTCACATGACTCGAACCTCATCCCATCGATAACAATCTTACATATCACTCAGGTGCTGAACATATAGCTCATAAATTCAAACTTTACATAACTCCTCTTCCAGATTGGGTCAGAAACTTCCTGCCCGGCAAACTCAGGTCTGATTTTTCTTGATCTGAACCAGAAACAAAACTACAAACACATTAGATGGCATATGTTTCAGCCTAGCCGGCTGGACTGATCCAACTTGAAGCCAGTAGGTTCCAGTCAAATCACTTTTCTCAGACTCGGTATACTCGCCAACCAGATGCAACTCACATTTTAAGTTACATTCACCAATCAAAATAAAGGAAAACAATGAGGCGAGGAAGAGACGTATCAAAAACTTCACAGGGAATTACTGTTATGATACAAAAGGATGAAGTTTACAGTAGGTCAAGATGATCGGTGTCGCTTGTGGTTGGCTCGACCCAGAAAGCAGAGTCGCAGGCGCCGGCTTAGCGTCTCCCATTTCTCCAGCTTCTCATGCCTTGGTTTCTTGGATGTTTGGCTGCCCCTCTTCTCTTTTAGCTTAGCAGATGACTTCCGTCGTATCCGTCTCAGAGGTGTTGCGAGTGCCTTCAGTGTCATATGCTGACAAAATAAACCATATCCTCGGTAATAGGGGTCAGATCTAAAAATATAGGATGTACTTGATTTTATAATATTAAAATTTATCAATAAAGTTTAATATATCTATAATATCTTAAGAATCAAAAAGGATGAACTTGTCATTGAATGTCAAAAAAGGCGTCATTAAATAAATTTTAAAAAGAAACTATTCAGAAGGGGATCTTGAACAGAATATGAGGAACATGGCTTGTGTTTTATTTCTTGATGTAAGATGCAGATTGTTGAAATTAATGGAAGAGCCATAATGGAGGGAAGAAGGACCTGATTTTTCCTGTTCAAAGTTCCAGTGCACTCTGCTGAGGATGATCCCTCACTTGCTCCACCTAAAGATGAACATCTCCCCCAGCTCTCCCTGTTTGAGCTTGTATGCGAGCAGCATTCATCATTCTGCTCATTCAATTTATCCTGGAAATGGTAGCATATTTAAGAAAAACAGGTGATTGTAACAAATTTGGCATTAGAAAATTTCTACAGAACACGGCATATATATAAATATATATGTTTTCTGGATGACCATCTGTCTAGGTGTTTGGGCGCATGATAAGTTTTGGCAAACAGTTAGAAAAAGGCTCTCACAAGGGTTTGAAAGTGCAAGATATCATGTTCAGAAACATCTGTACTATTTATCAACAACAGGAACATTGGGAACAGAAATAGAAGACAAATGAATCATCAAAGAGATGAAATACATGTAAAAGAGAATAATCATAATTAGGAAACTTCTGCAACTACACTGAAAAAGCATTGTGTTTGATGTTATAGACCATCGAAGAAACCACCTGTAATGTTACAGATGTCCAAAGATATCAAAATAAGAGTGATATCTGTATTCCCTTCAAAAGCACCCCAAAGTCAACACTCCACCTTACTTGCCTGGCTATAAACAAAAAAATAACCAAAGACTAGGCTATCCTGCAAAAGCTTCTTCTCAAAAAAAAATAAAAATCAAATAAAATAAAGCAATTGTGTAGCTTTCCTCCGGCAGGCAAAATTCATTAAACCATAAAATAAATCGATAATTACTACATCTAAATCCTCCCTAATCAACAATCACACCGGCCCAAGAATAAAAGAAATAAATACACACATATTCCTTGTTCTCGACTAGTGATTTATTGATTCTTTAATTAGGAAAAAAGGAATAAAGGTGACAGTTTATCAACCAAAAATCCAAAACAACTGATTTATTTCCTCTTGTTCTTTTTTTCATGAACATTCTCTCTTGTTATTGACTACTATTGGGGATAAACCCCGCTTCCACCGAAGTCCAATCTGATGCTTAGCCTAATACAACTGATAATCACGAAAGAGCTTCGATCGAAAATTCTTCCTCCAGCAGCCGAACTCCTCCAGCGGTCGGATCCCAGCCGAACTCCTCCAGCGGCCGAACTCCTTCCGGACTTCTCCTTCAGTTGGATTCCTCCAGGAGCCGAACTTTTTCCGAACTTTTCCTTCAGTCGGATTCCTCCACCGAACTTCTCCCTCAGTCGGATACCTCCAGGAGCCGAACTCCTTCCGAACCTCTCATTCAGTCGGATTCCTCCTTCCGAACCTCTCCTTTAGTCGAATTTCTACATGAGCCGAACTCCTTCCGAACTTTTCCTTCAGTCAAACTTCATCTGGATTCCTCCAGCGGATTACTTCCAAATTTCAAGTAGTATTCCTTCCAGATGATCCCCTCTAGCCGTATTTTCTTTAGGAGTCCGAACTCCTCTAAAATTGATATATGTCAAAGTTCTTCACCAACCAACGCCTGCTTCCTCCGAACTTCGGCTATTAAATCACGACAAACGGTCACTATCAGTCTGGCGACACCTCTCTCTCCATAGCAAATTCCACGTGGTCCCGAGCAGCCCACTACCTATCACTATCAGTCTGACGACATCTCTCTCTCCGTAACAAATCCCATGCGACTCCGAGCGGCCCACTACCGGACGGTTATAGCTGTCACTATCAGTCTGCTACAGGCAACACCTCTCCCTCTCCATACCAAACCCCACGCGGCCCCGAGCGGCCCACTACCGAATGGTATAGCTGTCACTATCAGTCCGCTACATGCTCCATCCATAAAAAGGGACCCTCCAGATACGTTTTCTTTAAGCTCTCTTCTCCTTTCCGAAACTCTGCCGAACTCTTTCTTAAGCACTCCATTTCGGTTGGTCAGAAGAGCTGACTTGATCATCGAAGGGTTCTATCGAAGCCACCACCACCGACTCCGGACGGGACTTTATTTTGCAGGTCATCGACGGCGACCTCTTCCTTAGCTCCAGCTCGATCCGGCATCAACTAGATTTTGCACCAACAGGATTGACGCTAGAGGAAGGCCCTTTGTTCCTGAGGTACCCTTGTTCTTAAAGGAGTGCTCAGCCGACCCTGTGGATCTTCTTCTCCAAGATCCATCTCCATCCTCTCACTCAATCCCAAGAAATGCCTCCAAAGAAGGCGACTACCCGGAGATCTACCGCTTCTGCCGCCAGATCCGAGCCAGACCCATCCGTTCCTGCTCTAGCGCCGGCGCTTCAACCTCCTCCTCCACCGACGGCCACAGTAGATCTGGAGCAGTTTAACCTACTGATGCAGCGGGTTCAGGGCCTCACCGAGATAGTGCAGGCCATCCGACGGCCCCCAGCGGTGATTCTACTAGAAAATCCGTCATCAAAATGTCAGGAACCAGTTCCAAGGAAGAGCACTTGGGCTAGTATATCCGTCGCCCCTGGGAAGAAAAAACAGAGAGCAGAGGATTCTTATTCGGATCATGATTCTTCTCCGGAAGAGACCTTCCCCATCTACAGCCGAAAGTCTTCCAAGATCTGCGATCGAGACGACATCCTCGATTAGAAACTGCGGAAGATGGACCAACGGATTGAGGAACTCCACTACGTCACCTCGACTCGCTATGATGACGTCTGCACCGATCTTTCTTTCTCTCCTCGAATTATGCAAGAGCCCGTTCTGCCGAACTTCAAGCTCCCTCAATTTGAAAACTATGACGGAACCTCTGATCCAGTCGATCACTTGGAGGCCTTTCGAACCATGATGCTGCTCCATAATGCACCAGACGCCATCTTATGCCGAGCTTTTCCATCTACCTTAAAGAAATCAGTAAGAAACTGGTATTCGGCGTTGAAGTCGGGTACGATCTTCTCTTTTGACCAGATGAGCCATCAGTTTGCGGCTCACTTCGTCAGCAGCCGACGTCCGCACCGAGGTTCAGATTTTCTGATGAATATCAAGGAGGGAGAATCTATCCGAACTTACATCATCCGATTTAATGCTGCTGCATTGAAGGTCCGAAATCTGGATCAGTCTGTTGCAATGGCCACACTTAAGGGCGGCATTCAGAAGAACGATTTGCTGTTCTCCCTGGAGAAGAACTATCCTAGGGACTTTATCGATCTGCCAGCTCGGGCTAAAAGATATGTCCAAGCGGAAAAAGCCTTCAAATTGAAAAATGAAAAAGCCGCAAGAGAGCGATAGACGGGCGAGTCTAATAAACCCACAGCTGATGGAAGGCCAAATGAAGTTCGACCACGCTCACGAACTCCCCCCAAGCGCAAGCGAGCCCGAACTCCTCCTCGAGCTCGTCATCAAAAAAGCCCCGATAGAAGGGCACAACGAAGTTCTCTCCCTAGAAGGTTTCACAACTACACCCCCCTCAATGCTCCACAGACGCCGGCCTGAAGCAAGAAAAGATCGACCAAGGGCACTGCCACAGTCAGAACCACCAAGGAGGGAGAAACAATAATAAGATCGGCCGCCTCTCGGCATCATCAATACTATCTCTGAGGGACTTAGTACTTCAGCGAGCCGCCATCTCTCAGCCTGCCCTAAATTGAGAAGATCCGTATGAAATAGAGAAGATCGTCCGACCCAGAGCTTATCGCCTGAAGGAGCTCGGAGGAACAACGCTCCCACGATCTTGGGATTCAAAAAATCTAAGAATGTGCTACCAGTAATTTTCCTCCAATAAAACTCCATTTCAATATTATTGTTTCTTGGTGCAAAAACTATGTGATGACATGGAAGAAGCAATCAATAGTGGCCATATTAGAAACAGGAGGAGAACCTCGTCCTAACATGAGCAAGTCGAAGACCTCGTTCATTTTAGACGAGATGAGGGGAGAGGCCTCGACAACGGCCCTTATGTGCCCCTACAATCCGTTAGGAACAGGAGGAGAACCTCGTCCTAACGTGAGCAAAGTCGAAAGGTCTTGTTCATTTTAAACGAGATGAGGGGAGAGGCTCTGACAATGGTCCTTATGTGTCCCTACAGTCCGTTAGGAACAGAAAGAGAACCTCATCCTAATGTGAGTAAAGTCGAAGGCCTCATTCGTTTTAGACGAGATGAGGGGAGAGGCCCTGACAACGATTCTTATGTGCCCCTATAGTCCATTAGGAACAAGAGAAGAACCTCGTCCTAACGTGAGCAAAGTCGAAAGCCTCATTCATTTTAGACGAGGTGAGAGAAAAGGCCCTAACAACGACCCTTATGTGCCCATACAGCCCGTTAGGAAACAGGAAGAGAACCTCGTCCTAACGTGAGCAAAGTCGAAGTCTCGTTCATTTTAGACGAGGTGAGAGAGCACCTCAGCGAGATCTCCTCCGAGTTTCAACTTCAACAGGGGATAAGATCTCCTTCAACCTCGGTTGGAGATAAGATCTCCTCCGAACTTATCCTTCAACGTCAACAGGAGATAAGATCTCCTTCAATCTCGGCTGGAGATAAAATCTCCCCCGAGCTTCTACTTCAATGACAACGTCAACAGAAGATAAGATCTCCTTCAAACTCGGTTAAGATCTGGAGCTCCTTCAACAGAGATAAGATCTTCTCAACCTCGGCGATAAGCTGAGCTCCAACCCTTCAACAAGAGATAAGATCTTCTTCAACCTCGGTTGGAGATAAGATTTTCTCCGAGCTTCAACTTCAACGTCAATAGGAGATAAGATCTCCTTCAACATCGGTTAGAGATAAGATATCCTCCGAGCTTCAACGTCAACCTCAACAGGAGATAAGATCTTTCAACCTCGGCGGAGATAAGATCTTCCCCGAGCTCCAACCCTTCAACAGGAGATAAGATCTCCTTCAACCTCGGCAAGAGATAAGATCTTCCCCGAGCTTCAATGTCAACGTCAACGTCAACAGGAGATAAGATCTCCTTCAACCTCGGCTGGAGATAAGATGTCCTCCGAGCTTCAACTTTAACGTCAACAGGAGATAAGATCTCCTTCAACCTCGGTTGGAGATAAAATCTCCTCCGAACTTCAACCTGAACGGGTGCAGAGCCCAGAAAAGGACTTCAGCAGTCATCTTTTTTGTACTTCCTTCGAATTTCGAACTTGAGAGTGGGGGGACTTTTGTTGGGGATAAATTCCGCTCCCTTCGAAGTCCAGTCTGATGCTTAGCCTAATGCAATCGGTAATCACAGAAAAGTTTCGATCGAAAATTCTCTCTCCAGCGGTTGAACCCCAATCGAACTCCTCCAACGGCTGAACTCCTCCAGCGACCGAACTTCTTTCAGACTTCTCCTTCAATCGGATTTCTCTAGGAGCCGAACTCCTTCCGGACTTCTCCTTCCGTCGGATTCCTCCAGAAGCCAAACTTTTTTCGGACTTCTCCTTCAGTTGGATATCTGCAGAAGCCGAACTCCTTCCGGACTTCTCCTTCAGTCGGATTCCTCCATCGGACTTCTTCAATCGAATACCTCCAGAAGTTGAACTCCTTCCGGACTTCTCCTTCAGTCGGATTCCTCCATCGGACTTCTTCAATCGAATATCTCCAGAAGTTGACTCCTTCCGGACTTCTCCTTCAGTCGGATTCCTTCAGGAGCCAAACTTTTTTCGGACCTCTCCTTCAATCGGATATCCACAGAAGCCGAACTCCTTTTGGACCTCTCCTTCAGTCGAATTCCTACAGGAACCGAACTTCTTCCAGACTTCTCCTTTAGTCAAACTTCATCTGAATTCCTCCAGCGGATTACTTCCAAATTTCAAGTAGTATTCCTCCCAGATGATCCCTTCTAGCCGTATTTTCTTTAGGAGTCCGAACTCCTCTGAAATTGATATATGTCAAAGTTCTTCACCAACCAACGCATGCTTCCTCCGAACTTCGGCTATTAAATCACGACGAACGGTTACTATTAGTCTAGCGAGACCTCTCTCTCCGTAAAAAATCCCACGCGGCCCCGAGCAGCCCACTATCGGATGGTTATGGCTGTCGCTATCAGTCTGACGACACCTGTCTCTCCGTAGCAAACTTTATGCGGCCCCGAGCAGCCCACAACCGAACGATTATGACTATTACTATCAGTCTGCTACAGACGACACCTCTTCCTCTCCGTACCAAACCCCACGCGGCTCCGAACGGCCCACTATCGGACGGTATGGCTGTCACTATCAGTCCGCTACAAACTTCGTCCATAAAAAAGGATCCTCCAGATACGTTTTCTCTAAGCTCTCTTCTCCTTCCCGAAACTCTGTCGAACTCTTTCCTGAGCACTCCATTTCTGTTGGCCAGAAGAGCTAACTTGATCGTCGGAGGATCCTATCGGAGCCACCACCACCGACTACGGACGGAACTTTGTTTTGTAGGTTGCCGGCAGCGACCTCTTCCTCAGCTCCAGCTCAATCCGACGTCAATCAGATTCTGCACCAACAACTACTTATAAACCAACTGAAATCCAAGTCTCCAACTATCTTTTCGATCCTATGCTATCATTTCTTTCCAGGGAATTAAACTTACAGTTTTGGACATTCCAACATATAAACAACAATGCAAGACCAACAAGTTGATAATCAACCACAAACATCGCACACCAGTGGAACATAGAGGATGCCAGTGAATACACCATCAATAATTCAATAATAAAATGACTGCCAGTAGTAACTTTTTCTGCATAGCAAGGATATAAATAATTACCTGCGAATGGGATTCTTCTGCACTAGCCTCACCGATTCCTGTATCAATGTTCTCATGATCAAGGAAAAAATCCTGCATTAATGTCAACTCAGGTTAGAATACCAATTTTGATTTGATGAAGAAAATCTGGGGCTTTCAGCTTACCACCTCATTATTTAAAGACATATTGGCTACACTTTCCGATAGCAATTCAACTACTGATTTTGTGGTTGAACCTATAATGCAACCGCATGATTATCAAGGAAAAGATAATAATACCAAGTGAAAGTTACATATCAATGCTATAAAAGTCAAGGAGATTGGTCCTGCACCATTTGGATTGCTGGGAGGAGCTGATGAGGAACTTGCTGCATTGGAACGAGCAGCATGGAGACCAGAAATGATCTCGTACAATAAATTCTGCAGACAGTAACATAGTCAATATATTTGCAAACACCTAATTATACAATTTAATTGTACATCACTCAGCATTAAAAACAAGAGATTGGGAAAAGATCATCATAGGTGACTTTACACATCAAAGCTTATCAGAATAAACTAACAGATACAAGTCTTCTTTTTTTTTTCTTTTTTGTGAAAGAAACCAACAGATACATGTCATAACTACAAATTTGATTTCCAACATTCAGTCTTGTGCAGAGCTTTAATCCTGTGAAGTCATGCAACCTTTTAAGGAGAAATGTTAATATACAAGAATCCGGAAATCACCTCACTTGTACCAGCAGCAATCTTCAGACCTCCTAAATCATAGTACCTCTCCTGCTTAGTTGAGCATGTTGTAGGGATTTGAGGGGGATGAAGGACATTGTAAAAGAAAATTGAAACAGAATCATAATAAAATTGTGGTCTAGGGGTGTTGTGATCACCCTCAAATCTGATAATATTCTTGTCTCCCTGCATAATAATCCACAAATAGATATACTGATTAACATGCACCTTTTTATAAAATATTCACATCCTACATTCAGAATATAACCGCAAGCTCTGTGGGATAAAACTGTAATCAAACTATTCTAATCAGAGAGAGAATGATGCCTTACTGCATATGCCTGGTAAATAAGATCAGAATGACGCGGCTGAATAAATATGTCCTCAGAAGCATGTCCAAATAATGCTGGAATAAAGGTCATTGGTGCAAACTGTAGACAAACAAAATGAACACAGGTATTTAGTTGAACTTTGCAAATTATGGATCTAGATTTACTAGTACAGGCAGAAGATAATCCTATAGCATGAGTCCGCAACTCTGGATTAATACCATAAAAAAGATGTAGGAAGCAATTTAAGATTGTGCAGTCAATAAGGGTCCATAATTAACAAGAGACTAGCCAATGAAAATTCATAATCCATAAGAGATAATTTGTCCCCCCTCCGCTCCCTCTTTAGCATGGAGCCTAATGGGTTACAACACAGTTTGGGCAAATTGAAACCTAATGAACACTTGGACTGGGCCAGATTTCAAGTTTATCAAAAAAACTGTCATCTCTACGCAAGAAAGTAACATGTTTTTGTTTTTACTTTCTTTAATTTGAACTGCTGTGTGACCATACCATGAATATTATAGGAACAGTTCATTTTAGAAGGGAGTACAAAGATGCTCAATAAAACCAAACCTGCACAGTATTCAGATCCATAATGTCAAATTTAGCCTTCTTCTGAATAATACGCCGCATGTACTGAACAGCCATTTTGACCTGACGGGACAGACATTTCATACCAATGATCAAGATGCTGCAAGAATCTATAGAATTGTGTAGCTAACAATACAAACACAAGAAAATAAGCATCAAATCATGGAAACTCAGCTTCAGCGTTAAGTATTATAACCTACACATAAAGTAAGACATCTATCAAATACTTCCTTAGAGGATAGCTGTCATATTCGTTGATTTTAATATATTATTAGTGAATTTAAAAATGGAAACCATTCTTCTGTAAGCTTTAAAAATTTCACAATCTTTGAAAGCTACGTATATTGAGAGAATTAAACAGAAATAACAGATGATCAAATATATAGCAGAACATTACAGCCATTCTATGCACCCTTAATGAGCCTCTTTTGAAAACAAAGATAGCAGCCAAACATCTGACCGTCCAATAAGACTATATCTAGAATGTCTTCCGCAAGGAGTATTCCATACAGACCATCCAATTCACGACATTCATAAAGAACATGGAATATTGTAGATAAAAGAAAAACCATGGTGTGACTCACAAACAGGGATTTTTTATTATTGCTATATCCTAGCATTATTATTCATAACAAATTGGACATAAGTATTATCTTCTTAAAGGGAAAACCAGTACAACCATGTGTGACTTACAGACACCCTGTAAGTTCATGCTACATCATAGAGAATATCATCCAAGCTAAACCATAGCACATGCAGCGCACATGATTAGTCAGCATATAACATTTGCAAACAAATATGGCATGTGAAGGTTTTCACATATTCACATAATGATATTGAAGATGACCATGGTCAGACAGAAGGTATGCCATACCATAGCAAGCAGTACAGTGCATACCATACAGACCAGTACCAAACTAGTACATGATACAAGGGGTGTACCAACACTCAGTATGCCAAACAGGCTCCTATACCGAACGTACCGATATGGTAACAGGTGGGCACCAATATAGAGCCTAGCACTGAGATGGCACACCTTAGTCAGACATACCAATAGCAAATGTATCAAATGCTCTAATGAGTCCATGAATAAGAGTCACCCACATTAAGTTATGATTTAACCAAACCTTTAAGTTAAATCAACTCCAGAAAAGTTTCTATTTACTTTTGGACATGGTGGTTGTTCCATATAGCCGGCACTTGGTAGCAGGAAACTTCTATTTAGGGTAGCATACTTGCTTCTGAGATTGCTCAAACTTGAACCTGCACCCACTTCCTAACATTCCCTGGTCTTTCACCCTACTGGAAGCCTGACCACAGCCCTCGAACCACACAACTTGGCCTCCAAGCCCAAATCTAGCCATCAATACCCATTAATCAAAGATCTTTGTATGTCCAAATATCTCACTTATTGATCTTCATTCATTTTATCTCATATACACGTGCTACAGATTTTAGGACAGTTGGCCAATCAATTCTCTATTTGTGGACAAATAGCCCTAGAGTATCACACCACAACCGGAGACTACTGTAAAATTTAAAGGGCTCCACTCTAAAGTCTAAACCCATGGAATGCAATTATAAGAGGTTGAGTTTTCCAGATGCATTAACAGGTTATATATAGGATGAATACAAGGTCATCAATGTCATGATCAATTTGGCTATTTGCTCATAATTTTCACACTGATGAAGGTCACTTCACATACCAAACCTAGACTTCATCTTTGTTCACAAACAAAAGTTTTAAGTTTCGTCCGAAAACCAAACCTTTTTGTCTGAGACTGATCCAATACTGACCAAATATTTCAGTTAGTATCAGCCAGTTCAGCCGAAACAGACCAAAACTGCTGTTTTTCAAATGTTTAACAAGAACATATGTTTAATTTCCTGGCTATTTATGGTGGGGGTGATACAATTCAAGACATGAACACATTATGTCTCCAACACGGGCACACATATCTTCAAATCACCATTTTTTTAAGCTAACACAGAATTGCAACATTTAGAGATTTGTGCATCTCCAATTAGAAAGTGGGCTGTTTGGGGAGAGGGGAGACCTGTTATTATATTGCAAAATTTTGGAGGAAAGGGGCATGAACAATCAGTCAAATTACATCAATGTTCCCAACTTGTCTCCTTTCAATCACTGGAAGTGGAATGGGTGAAGATGGATTGAAATGTATTCATCCCTTTTTTTAACCACCCCATGAGTGATAGCAAGCTCAACAAGCTTCTCAGACCATTCTCTCCTTGTTCATGACATTCCACCAGATTCACACAAATCTAGCAGCAACATGGATAGAGATTCAAGAGGTAAAGAAATCTTTAGTTTTTTAAAGATTTTGCTCAATAAATCAACATGATAAAACTCTATTTTTCCTCTTAATAGAAAGCACTAAGAATTGACATCTTCCTTAGATATTTTTCTCTTTTCTTTTGGATATTAACATGAAAGATTCAAAATGAATTTAAATGAAACAAGCATAAAATGGATTTTTTTTTTTGCATAAATGAGTTATTAAAATGAAATATGTGTCAATGCATTTTAGCTTAAAATAACCCAATACACAAATTAAGATCCTAGATAACTCAAAACATAATAAAATGATGTGAAATACCTTGCCTTGATTTCTTTTATTTCTATGTTACTCTCTCTATTGTTTGGATTTTGTTCTAATTTTTTGACCAAAACTTCAAAAAATCAGAACAAACTGCCAATGTTGAAACTGCAGGAGGGGGTCCAAAACCAAAAGCTGAAACCAAGTTTTACAACCTTGATTCAAGTACTTCTATTACAGGGGAACCATACAGCATTGCCTCCTATGTGCATGCACTCAAATGAAATAGCCAATGAGGTCAAGTCTAGACCTTTGTACCCCACAATTAGCCTTACAGAATATGTTGCTTGCTCAAAGATGCCTTGGCCAAATCTCTGCACCAGCAACAATGGGTCAACAATAGGCTAAAGGCCAATTGTTCTCAAACTTTGATTAGCCATCATTCTGGTTGAGCAAGTCAACTACTTACAAATTGTAAAAGGCTTGTCAAATAGGTTAAACATTAGAAAAAACGTCATATGGTTTAAAATGATGATCCATGGAAAGGGTTGCATTCACATAATTGTGCATAAGAGACATGAGAATATATATATGTGTGTGTGTGTGTCTCTGTGTGTGTGTGTGTGTATTAGGTAAACTTTGACCATTATTAACAATGTTTTAAGACCGGGGCAGCTCTACAGGATCAACCTGCCTAATTTGGACCTGGAAGAATGCATGGACCTTGTCAACCCCAAATCCATATATCTGAAAACTCACTCAACCTGTTGACATGGGTCGACCAACCCTTGACCCACCTGGGTGATCCAATTTCAACCCACCTGGGTCAACCACTTCTAGGGTGTCAAATAAAAAAGAAATAAAAATATCATTATTTTACTCTTGATGATTAGGATCTAATCTCAACTATTGTAAAAACTTGTCCAACCTGAATTCCCTTCATCATCATTGCCATCTTAAGTTACTTGTTCCATATGTTTGGTAACAAATATTATCATATCTCCTTTTTCTTGGGCAAGAATAAGTGGTAAGATCCAGTCATTTTTATGGTATACATGTTACATATGCAATAAAATTAAAATCACTGTATTTTTTTTCCATATCAGTTCATAATCTTGTGCTTTTAGAACACTTTTATTATTTTAAGGATTTACTTGTTTGGTTTATTTTAAATGTCACTGGCCAATGGGTTGACCCCTGGTTGACCTATCGAACTATTGAGATGTGACCCAGACACCAAGATGGTATACTAGCCAGGTTTTAGAACACTGATCATTAGAGTCAGAGTTAAATGCATGTTTAAAAGGATCTACAAACCCACTAGTTAAGGAAAAAGTGGAGGATAACTAACTAATATAACATGGACACGGTAGCAAAGGCCAACCAGGACACTGCTCATAAGAGCCTTGCTTTTGTGTCCAATGATCTGAAACAATGAAGACCAATGAAGACTATGCTGGAATTAGATGGTTATGATACTGCCCATGTTCAGGAAGTAGAGGCAACAACAATTAAAAGATAGCATCAAACTTGTTGATAATGATTGTAGATATCCGCTGATCTTGAAGTATGACCATGAAAAATATGAAATGAATTTTCAATATTAAAGTCCCCCATTTGATCTGCGGCCACCATAGATTTTGCAAAAGGCAGCAGCTTCAGCCTATAAGTCTAACAAGGACCCAGCAAGCAATGAAGCACTAATTAATTGAGAACCAACATATACAACTAGGGGTGACAACATTAATATTATTTATGTCATGTTAGAACAGAAAAGATGGCTACAAAATTACTTTGTCAATCCAAACAAGAGCTTAAAAGAAATCTCTCTCTGGGTGGCAGGAAAAGAAAGGGTGGGAACAGGCTGCGGCATACCGTAAATTTGGGAAGCCGAATTTTGTAAACATCCCCAAGCTCCATCATTAGATCAAATAAATTAGAGAATGCACTATCCAGCACCAAGCCAGCAATAGAGGGGTCTTCTGCACCATAAAGAAGGCTGCATTGCATTCACAAGAGTAAGGCTTCAATAGTAAGCAAGGATCTCCTAAAATCAAAATATCAACCAGCAGTCTGCAGTCAGATATAACAATATGAATGTATTCTATGTAAGAAATTGGATCTGTTCAGGGATATAGGATGGGTATCATTGATGGCCTTATGAAATGATGGCAAAAATAAGTGGATTCCTATGTAGATTCACACCAAAACTAGAGCATATGCAAATCATAATATCACAAGTTTTCCTATAACTAACACAGAAAAGGAACAAAATGAGAAAGGTGGAGCTAGTAAAAAATAAGTATTTTGAATTACAATCTTTATTATCTGAAGGAACCATACTGAGTACAATTAATTTTCAAAGCCAGATATCTCTATCTTAAATGAACATAATTTATAAACCACGAACTACTCACCAAACAAATCAATTATAATTTCCATAGCTCTGGATGAGATAATCCAGAAGATTGGCAGAGAAAGATTCACAAAAGCAGAAAGATACATAATAAACAGTTTTAGCACTGATAAAATTAAAGGTCACCATACTAAGTTTATACCTTGTGACAGCACCCATAGATCGTCCCCAAAGGCCTATACAAGAAACTTGCTTATTGCTCCGCAGGAATGAAACCACAATTCTGAGATCGTCTTTCTGATGTTTAAGTCATTGATGAAAATGAACTTTTAGAACACTTCCTAAGCACAAGCTAGTAAAGACTGAAAGACATTAAGATACCTCATGCCAACCAAGGCTTACATAGTCACCACCAGATAGTCCCGAGCCTGAAAAGTCAAGAGTGAAGACTGTAATATTTGAAGGAAGAAGGATTACTGCGGCTTCATTTGCATCTGCTCTACATCCACTGCATTTGTTAATACCAAAGGAACAAGCACACCTCAGCATCTCAAAGGATAAAATTTCATCACAAAAGCAATATGGCACTAGTAATTACAGCAATGTCATGCACACACAACCACCTCTGACCATACCAATATTTGTACCCCTCATTGGCACAGACCCCACTGCAACAGATGATGTTGCAGTACATCGCATGGTCAGTGAGCCATAAAGAGGTGACAGGCATGGATTTTGTCAGATGCAGATTACTTAAGCATTCCTGTAACACTTACATGAAGCAACAATACATATTTAAAAATTCAAAGACCAAATAATTACTTGTACCACAAAAAAAAAAAAAACATAACATCAGGGAATAAACCCCCACATACGAATTCAGCATTTTTCCTTTTCTTTCAAAACTCACAATTTTGACAATTATTTTCACCAAATTTGGTGTCAGAGATCTTAGCAAATAATGAAATGCTTTTTTTTTTCTTTTAGTAGAACATGTAAATGCAGTTTGAACCAGGAAGGGGCACATTAGAGCAATAATACATGCAAGCCAAAAATATATGGGGGCAAACAATGGCAAGAACAATCTGACCTGTTTCCATGGCAGTAAATGACACAGGGAAGAGCTGTGTTTGCTGGGACATCAGAGGGAACATAGTGACTGCACTGCAAGGTATGACCTCTTGTATTTGTAAGCTGTCAAATCACAATTTAAGTCAAAATCAGCAAGCAGTAGACTTATAATTGCCATATGCATCTCGTCATGAACTGCAGAAAGACAGAAGAAACCTCGATAACTGATGTCCGTACTTGCCTCCAAGTCTAGACGTTTGAATTTTCTGCTAGCAAGAGTGAATTCTGATTCCCATAAATACTGGTCTGGGTTATATTCTGCCCTGTATATCATCACATCAAGAAGGATACGAGTAGTTGAAAAGCCAAAACATTGTCCAATAATAATCACATTCCAAATAAACATGCAACGTTCAAAGTATCATATAAATGAGAATATGCCAACATGGTTTGACCGCATTTGCCAAATTGCATTGAAATAGATTTTACAGTATCATCATGGAAGCAGAAATATTATTGATAAACGCCAATGTTATTATGTAGTACTTGATTCTTAATACAGTATATGCTATGTATGCAGTAGTGACAACAAAGGAGAAGAAGAAAATAATGAAAATCTTTGGACAAGAAATGGTTACAGATTTATCCGGTACTCGCTACTTCAGGCATCATTAGTTTTAATAACATTCCCAGAGAAGAAAGGTGGTCCTTAGGATGCTTGACGTTGATTCTAAATGAGGCTAAGTTCTTTGAGTATAAAAGCTTCAGAAACCTGAACACAGCATTGCTAACCTATGGAAGCAAGCAGACTATGTGATAGGAATCAGGGATTGTGCACGTATTTCAGAAGCAAACATCGCTAAACCCTAACTCTTTTTTTTTTTTTTTATGGACTTAATTTTTGTAGATTAATTTAGGTTATTTTATTTTATTTTTGTTGGAAATCCTAATTTTGTTAGGACTCTATAAAAAGAGTTCTATTTTGTTTCAAGTCATCTGTTAGAATTCTATTAGGTTATATTTTTGTTTTTCTATTTAAAGGCTCCACCTATATGGAGAAAAACATATCTGAACTATTGATTGAAAAAAATTGAAGGAACAAAATTCTTGAGTTTTGATTCTTCTTTTAATTTTTTCTTCTTCTTTTTCTTTTGGTTTTACATCATCATGCAGTCGAAACAATGCTACTGGAAAGAAAACTTAGCTGTTTGAAAACCAACACTGGCTCCATCCCCAGCCATTATTATCCTGTCCTTCCTTATCCCTTTCTTTCAATTTTGTAGCCATACCTACAACATTGCTGAGCCCCAACTTTGCCACCTTTCTCCACCCTCTGGCTCGTCCCTTTCTTGTTTCATCCTACTAACTTCTTACCACCTAAAGCCCAGCCAAGCCGGCCCCTTCCAAACACCCTCAACCTGTCCCTCCACAGCATTCACCCCCAAAATGGTTTCAAATCCTAATGCGACATCCTGTAGGATGCCAGAATGTGGTACCATCCCAAGTGTTCGGATAGAACCATCCAGCCATTATCCTAGCGTCCTGATTGGCGCATCATGGGACATCTGCTGTCACAATGTTGGGATAGGTTGGGACAACAGTGCATCCAGTTCCCAGGAAAAACCAAGACAGCCCCATCCCACAGGATTTAAAACCTTACCTAAACATCACCGCTTTTGCATCATTAAACTTCAATCCCATGGCCTCCTTTAGTTATCCCTCCTCCACTCTAGATCCCAGGTCCAATCCAAATGGCTAATAGTGCTGGACCCAAACCAGATCCTCAACTGCTTATACCTATCCAGGTTTGAAGCTAAATATGTTCAGATTCAGAGCCAAATTCTTAGAGGATCAGCAGGAATTCTACTAGCTGCAACCCCCTTTAGATTTACCATTTATTTCAATTCTATATTCTGAGACAGACAATTGCCAATTGTTGGTCAAACATGTAGGCAAATCTCAACTCAGTAACGCAGTAGAATATTGGTAGCCAAAAACTGAGAAGCACACAAGAGAAAAGACTTAAAATTTTTCACATCTTGTTGACATCAACCAATATCAGATGATGTTGAATAGCATCAAGGATTAATGGCATTAACACGGAAAGTTATGCGACCTTGCAATGGATGCGATACAGATGAAGAACAAGAATACTAAGGAACTTAAATCTATGTTAATTTGAATTGCTCTACAGTGACAAGTTAGATGGATTATAAACACATTATTACATCCTTATTATGCTTCATGCACCATAAATCTTCAGACAAACATTACCACATATACTATCGATCCAAAGTAGAGACTCCAAGCAACAAATTATATGATAAATTTTTTGTCTCACATATATCAATATCACAATATGAATTTGCAATACACTGAGTTACAGGTTGTATGATCATCGAAGATAAGCAACATTAGTAGTGCTATTAACCAATACAACATTTAAACAACTCAATATATGACTTCCAAAAACACACAGCTTTGAGTGATGCAAATACTAACTAGGTTACCTTCCTACTAGGTTTTATTTTTATTTTTCAATTAGAAGTTGCTTTTTCATGTTCTGGTCAGACACTAGCCTCACATATATAATTTGAACAAATTCTTCGGAGCACCACATCAATTCATATATCCCTCATTAGACAGCTCATGTGTCGACTTAGAATTTATTGAGTGATGGATCCAACAAGCAGTTTTACATGATCACAAACTGGCTTTCTTACAAAAACACTACATTCATAACTCTAAAACCTCTCTATTCTCCTTTTAGGCCCTGTTTGGTTCCCAAATAATTTTAATTTGGACTTTTTAATAACTTCAAAATGCTACTTAATCATCATCAACCAGGTAACACTATGATTCCTCTTTCAGGTTCTCTGAAATTCCAAAAGCACCCCTCATTATTGGGGCTTTATTCAGATCCCCAAAAAGTTGTTGGCTGAATAATTCTGAATAAATATAAGTGGACTTTCTCCAGGTTTATTCAAGAACCAAATAGGGCCTTAAAGAGTATCCAGCAAATTTCTCTTCCTTTACATCTGAGTCTTTTCTTTTATAAAACAGGACCGGCAATATTCTAGATCGTATTCTCTTCTCCCTTCGTTCGACCTACAGTTTGTTAGCCCATTCTCTTCTGCTTAACTTTCCCCTGTATTCTTCCTTTTGATATCTATGATTTACCATGACTTTTTCTAAATCCCCTCCATCTAAACACGTTTTATTTGTTGCAAATATGCAGACTTCTGCATTCTCATGTTTCACAATTTAATATTCTTTACTCTCAAGAATTTTTTAGCATGCCTCATGCAAAATGCTACATTCCTATTCTTCTTTCCCTGAAGCATCATTTTAAGTTTAGACACTTTGCTTGAATTTCTTTCACGGTAAAATTAACATAGATCCAATATTTCAAATGAGAAGTAAGCTTTATTCCTATTATTACAACTGCAATGCAGAGGTGAGCTGGAAAAACATAATGAAGATTACAGACATCGCATGGACAATTAGAGGATAACAAAGTGGTCTACTGCTTACCAGCATGACCTGGAATCAGAACAACAAAAAAAAAAGAAAGAAATTCATACAGTAGAAATGACAGGCAAATAAAGAACTTCATACATGAGAAATGCCAAGAAGGAGACAAATTTTAAAGTTTAACTTCCACTATGGAAGTTCCTACTGGAAAGTAAACTCCCTGTAAAGAGTCAAGCGTAATGAGAATGAAGTAAATATTCTAGACAATATACAGAGGCTTCAGACCCATTGAGAGCATGCCAAAGAAGGCCTGAGGGTGTTGTTTTAGAAGGAAAGATATGCTGATGGAAATAACAAACTAAAGAACTTCAAACTTCATTGAATCAAATGTAGAAATTTTGATAATAACCTAGTATATAATTCTTCGATAGGGCAGGCTTTGATGGCCAGCTGCAAAGGATGTTGTGGTAATAATTCTATATTTCATAGAAGAATGACTTTAAGGAAAAATAGTTAGGAAAACCAACTAACATAAATGATCATGAACTCCACAAGACCAGGTCAGAATTAAGACAGCCAAGAGAAGCTCAGTCTTGAAAAATGTCAACAGAAGCTTGAAAATGCAAACCGTCTTAGTGATTTGTTTCACTGAGATACTGAACCCTATCATTTTTAACAATATGGAAGCTTGCCTAAGAAAGATGCATACAAGAACAATGGGGTGAATCATTTTTATTAATATATAGATTTCAAATTTGCACTTAAAGTAAAACTTGTGGTTCAAATTCATTACTCTGCTAATTACTAAAAAGGAGGGGGAAAGAATCCAAATTTAGGAAAGTTTGCCATTGCATGTCATAGTTCCACACCAACAAAAAGGTCATGGACAGGGTCAAAGACCGCCTAACCATCCCAAACTGGGGCAGTTTGAGGTACGCCAAACAAGACCAATCAGTTATCAAGATGATTTGGCTAGTCAAAATGGTATAAAACCTGTTCCCATCTCCCAATCTCTCTTGAATCCCACTGAACTCTCCCCTCCCCCCTCTCTCTTCCTCTCCTCGAACCTCCTCTCTCCTTTCCCCTCTCCACTCTCTCTCTTTCTCCCAATCCTCTCTCACCCTTCATCTGGCCTCTTCTCCAAGTTCTGAACCTCTACTCTTTAAAGGAAAACCTCAGCCCCCTCCCTTTTGTCGTCGCTGACCACAGTGAGGGCCTCATCCATTGTTTCAGCCTGTTCGAGCTTATACTCCTCAAATCAGCATCAGGATCTTCACAGCCAGGTGAGTCCTCTGTCTCCTCCCCTCCCTCCCTCTCTTCTTTCTCCTCTCTCCAATTTTCCTCTCCCACCTCCCCCTCTAGCCTCTGCTCTAGGTTCTGGTCCTTGAGTCTCCAGCAGAAAACCTTAGTGCCCCTTTGATGATAATGCCATGCTGGACAAGGGCCTTATCCATCACCTTAGCCTCTTTGAGCTCATCATCCTCCTCAGTTCGAAATCTTCGTGGCCAAGTGATTCCTCTATCTTCCCCCTCACTCCCTCTCCCTCTTTCTCGATTTTCTCTGCCAAATCCTCCTCCGGCCTCTGCTCCATGTTTTGGTACTCCACTCTTCAAATGAAAACCCTAGCACCCTCTGCAACACCACCACTGTCCATCGCAAGGGCCTCATCCATCGCCTCAGCTTCTTTAAGCTCATCTTCCTCTGATTAGTGTCAGGTTGTACATGCCCAAGTGAGTCCTCTCTCTCACCCCTTCCTCCATCTTCTTGCTCTCCAACCCTCTCCCTGACCATGGTTCTAGTGTACATCGGGCCAAAACGATATGTACTAGTACCTACTAAACCAATCGCCAGCCAGTACGACATGCAGCATCGGTTCGACAAACCTTGGACATGACTTTGCACCATGTAAAACAATGTGGAAAAAAATAAATTCTATATGTCATTTCAACCATAAACTTGATGATCGATAATAAATGAAATAGACACAAGAAAACCACATTATAGTGATTAAAGAATAAATCTATTCAAATTTCAAACTCCAACCATGGAGTGTTCAAGATAATGCTCCAGTCATTCATCTCCTTGTCTCTCACCAATGTACCTACTTCCACATGAAATGGATATTATTTAGACTATTTTTGCTTTGAGGGAGAAATAAGGAAAGTGGACCTCCCAAAATTAAACGTTTAAGTACCAGTTATATAAAGAATAAAACTTTAACAAGATTGGAGAATTATAGCCATTCATAATACTTCTCAGTTCTCACAATCATTGTGCAAGCAAGACATTAGTATTGAAATTAATCTCTTTAAGAGAGAGAGAAAGAGAGAGAGAGAGAGAGAGAGAGAGAGAGAGAGAGAGAGAAGATAAAACAAGCTCTTAGAATGCATCCAAAGGTAGAATTCATACAATAAGCTAATAAAATTACTCAACAAGGTCAACTAACACACATATATGTGTGTCTGCACGGACATACACAAATAGATATAGGCATAGGCATGTAAGTAAAAAATTTGACTAAGCTGAAAGAGTCAGGAAGTTATAAGAACAAATTATGGCAAGAAATAAAGTACTGCAGATTAATCAAGAGAAAGTTCAAGAAATATACCTAGGAGGTCGAATCACAAAATTGACAAATTGATCGATCATTTCCTTTCCTTGTACTCCTCAGAGCTACTCCATCTTTCACCTTGAGGTATTGAAAAAAGCAGAGTCTCTGAGAACATCAAGATATCAATCGTCCCCCTTTCCAAAATCCAGTGGATCTGCAGATAATTCCAAGACTACACGACAGCAGGAACCAACCAAATTAAAGCCATAAAAGCGCATTGAACCAGAAGGTCTGAAATTTTTCCAAATATTCCATCAAAGAAAGAACCGACCACCCAATTAAGACAAATGGAAAAGATTCGTCTAATCTCCCAACTTTCAAGCTCAACATCAACACCAAACCTTGAAATATTTAAGTTCCAGGGAACAGATAGACTCTTTCATACCGTTTGAAAGAAAGAATGGAAGGAAGATAGGATCAGAGCTCAAAACTTATTGCTGATGTGATGATACAAATAGCATCAAAACTCATCCAAATTTGAGATACAAGGGCTGAAAGATCCACAGGTTCTGCTTTGTGATGATAAAACCACACATATTATCACAATGAAAATCTTGAAAGTCCACCTCGATTCCCCGGTCCTTCAAGATCTATGGCCTCATACGGAGCTGGACTTACGGATCAAATCACCGTGAACACGCCTCCGAGATCCAACCACATCAAACTTCCTAAAGATCTGCACCCAAACCAAGAAGCCCCTGAAAACCCCAGCCAATACGTACAATCTCGAAGCGAGGACCGAATTCCACCCACCCACCCAGCGCCAGCTCAATCCTTCGCCGTTTTCGCAGATCCGAGGCTCGAAGCACTCCCCGAGACTTATGGAATCGATCGAGTCGGAGGAAGAACCCTAAAAAACTCCGCGGGAGGCAGCGATTCGCGGGCTCGGACACATCCGAGGAGAAGGCGGGCGGGAGGGAATGAGTGGGGTAAAATCGGGGGGCAAAAACGAGACACCAGTTATCCTTTGGGGCCAAAAAGGCCGTGGCCCGTGGGCAAGGAGAACGTTGCACGGGGAGAGGAAAGAGGGGGAAAACTTTTTTTTTTTAAATAGATAAATATTTTTTTTCTTTACGGTGAAGAAGAGCACCGGCTTTCTTATATTTCGGGAAATTGTAAGAGATAACTAAAAAATACACAATTTCCGCACATGCCTGTGGTTCCCGCAGAATTGTAAGAGATGATGCCTTTCCGGGTGTTAAGAAGAAGCGGGTGCGGTAAGGGTGCTTTGACGCACCAAGCCTATGTGTACTTTTTTTGGGACAACTATACCCTCCGAAACTATTAACTGCCCAAAAACACCAAACTCTCTGTTCTTTTCTAGACAACTATGCCCTCAGTATTTCAAGATCACAACAAAATGCCCACGGTCCCGGTAATTCGTACCAGCGCAGCTACGATCTCACCCGTTTTAGCGGTTGTCCTTCCATCGATCATCACCACGAAAGGGTGACCATTTCTAGAAATCCAGCCCTAAAGTTTGTTTCGAACCGTTTGATTTTGATCAGTTGTTAGGACGATGAGGGTCTAAACTAAGTTGAAGAGTATTTTTGGTAAATTGCTCTTAAAGAGACGTTAGTGCTTGCTAGGGCCTCGGAACTGTAGTGAAACTTCATTTATTATTATTATTATTTATTTAAAATAAATGACTCATACAAATCTTACGTGATACATATAAAAAAATCAGAAAGTAATATATGATGCAGGAGCCATCTCTGTAGTAATTCACAAAAAAACTTCGATGTACTCCATAATATATACTGTCATCTAATCGACTACAATATTTGTCTTTCCAAAGATATATTTAATTATGAGATCAGCACATCTCGAGAGCAAAATCGATATATCTACGATAGTGGATAATTGCTTCCTACAGTCATCCATATATTCAAGACACCATAGCAGTTAAGTCATCCTCAATAGCCATATGATCTGCTCTCAACATCTTCTAGAAATGCACGACCCTTGTCCAAGTTGCATGAAACTCTACTCCAAGAATTGTTTGCTCAAATAGGTAATAGCCCCCCGCCACCACTAATCTAGAATCAGGCACTCGAATCATCAAATCAATACTACTATTTCTATCCTTGATGCTCCCATCAAAACTAACTTTCAAGTATCCTGGAGATGGGGCTCTCAAACAATGAACACTCATCATACCGCTACATGAGTAGAATGTGAGTTCCAATTCTCCAAAGGCCTAAAGATTACATCAATCAATTTTTGTGTCGGATTCAGGACTCTCTCGAAAATAAATATTGCTTAGCACCTTCTAGACTAGAAGACAATATTATTGTTCCTAACCAACCATATATGTTGGGTGATGTAAGTAGCTTGATAGCAGCCTCCCTAGATGCATCACCTCTAACCCTCCACCTCAAAATCCGGTCGAGTCCTCTGAACAATCTAGTAATACTGATCCGCTAAAAACCAAACCGGTCTAGCTGGTAGGCATAGGAATAGCATGTGTTCTATCGTCTCCTCTTTTTCTTCGTAGCTAAGGCAGATAGGCTGAACATCAATACCCCTATATTTTCAGGATAATCTTAGCCGAAAGCCATCCCCAAACATTCAAGAGAAAGAGGCTAACTCTCATATGCATCCATAGCCTCCAAATCTAATACCATCCAAATGCCTGGTGGCCTCCGATTGGTATAGTCAGTGAAGATCAACTGTGATGGATCTCACCATACTAGAGAATCCCCCACTCTAATATCCAGACGTCGATAAAGGAGAACCATCAGAGACATGCCCATCATCTGTTGTCCAAAGAGATAAGACACCACTACTGAGTCCTAGCCTCTACCATCGATGTAGAGAAGATCACATATCTTCATCGAGGTCACCTTAGAGCTAGATGATCCCTTTTAATTATTAATCGAAGCAACTATATGTACATTGTATTGCTAGATGTAATTCTTTATCCAAATTAATTTAGTTATTTATAAGAGATACCATCATAGATCTTTGGGTTAACTAAACTATCCATGAGGCCAGGATGGGTTGGGCTAGCACTAGTCTGGTCGGTGGACTTTGGTCCAGAGCGAGATGGGTCTCCCCGACCAGCTAGGTTGCCGATGGCAACAAAGGTTCTCCACATGGCACACATGCATTTGTGAAAGAGCATTAAGATGATCACATATGGTTGAACGGTCTGAATTGCAATTGGGCATGATCATGATGGTGATCGTTAGGATATTTTTCAGAACATCGAAAGAGGTTCATCATCACCACCGAGAGGAATGGAACAAAAATCACATTAGACAGGCACTATATACCATCATATAGGAGGGATTTATTTTCATATCATATTTTTTATATTTAAAAAAGATAGAATTCAAATAGAAATAGAACTTCTCCTACTGATGAAGTCTATTAGTTCTAAAACTAAAAAAATAAAAATAAAATAAAATTACACGATCAAAAGATATCCTTTATGAGAAAAGATGGTTCACATCTTCTTTCTTCCCCAGTAAGTCTTTATATTCGTTCTCTTTCTCATCAAACCATTTCTCCTATCTACAAGATCTTCCTTCTGAATTTCTTTTTCATCTTCTAAATTCCATGGACCATTTCTTTTATCCATGAGGTCTTCCTCAAGTCCCTTACCGATACATACTATAAATGATATAGACTAGATGACTTACTGATGAGTGCCATATTCTAAAAACTATGTATCGATTTATCTAAAATTGTGTATTGAAACGTCGGATGAATATTTTGGTAGACGTATATCAACTGGCCATATACCGTATACCAATAAATACTAAGTTCGGTAAACTATATATCAATTTATCTATAGATGTATATTAAATCACTGCTGAATGTGTATCAAAAAAATTTACAACATGTATCATTCGGTAAGCCGTCTAGTGTATTATTTCATCATGTACTATGCATTGGTGAAGCTATATTCTGAAAACTATGTATTATTTTATCTAGAGTATTAAGATATCATATAAATATTTTTCTAGATTTGTATCAACCAACCATATATTATATAATGATGAACATCATATTCAAAATATTATGTATCGATTTAGTTGTAGGTATGTATTAGACTCTTGTTGGATGTATATCAAAAAAACTTACAATATATATTAGTAAGCCATCTACTGTATATCATCTAATCATGAATTATGTACTGATAAAATTTATAGCATGTATCAGTAAAGAAGTCAATAATGACCTTACAGATAAAAGAGATAGCTCGTGAAATTTAGAAGAGAAGAAATAGACTCGAGAGAGATTTTACGAATAGAAAAAATAGCTCGATGAAGAAGAGGATAGATGAAGATATTTGATAAGGGAGAAAGAGAATATAAATGGTCTTTCCTCATAAACAGTCTCTTTTGAATGTATATATTTTTTTTTAATTTTTTAGTTATATAATAAACTTTTTAGTAGAAAAATCCTATTTTGACTAATGATTTTTTTTTCTTTGAAATATGAAAAAAAAAAAATGATATGAAAATAAGCCCATCGTCTGGTCCATATGATTTTTATTTGGAATAAGATGAGGATGACATGCGGGGCGGGATGGGGTCTCACTCCAGAGAAGACCGTGGGGTTGGGCCCCTTCTTCCTTGAACCGAAGGTGGCATCGTTAGCTCTGTTTCCAGGCCCTACTTTACGAGACAAAAAAAGTTGCTGACGTGGTGCTTTTGGAGGGTTCTTCAATATCCGAGACTACATGCACCGTAAGGTGGCATGCCACGCCAATCATAACCAATAATTTTTATTTATCTTTATGGACTCCGCTCATCAAGCACTTATATCAATACATCATATGAATGAACAGATATAATATATTAAAATATGATGCATGTGCTGTAAGATATAATAATTTCTCCCTTCACACGATCAAGCGTGCAGAACCCTCTTCGAAATTTTAATTCCATGCAAGGGATGCGGGAAAATAGTGAAAAATGCTGTTTAAAGTGTTAGGTAACTTTTTTTTTTTTTTTTTTAATCTGATGCAATGATTTAAAAGAAAAAGATGCGCATGAAAAAAAAAAAAAAAGAGAGGGAGGAATGACGCCAAACTCAAGAGATGCTTGCCTCCATGTGAAAATAGAAGAAAAAAACAGAAAAACTTTAACATGCGGTACCTTGATCGACATGTACGTAAAAAAAAAAAAAAAAAAGAACCACTTTGAGCAACCTTCAAATTTTCGATTCCTCCCTCATCCATCGCTGTACGAGAATGACAGTCACAGTCTATATGCTCGAGAGAGAGACAGGTCACAAAAAATCTTTGCAAGATTGATTGAGTACTAATTAAAAAACTAGTCGAAAAAGATTTTTCTGTTGGAGTCCAACACAGAGGCCAATAATTAACTTCTCCTAGGAAACAAATAGTCATGCCACGGTAGAAGATAATGACAATTATATATTACTTCCTGCTTACATATTATTAACATATTAATTTTTTGAAAATAAAATATAAATTATATTTTTGTATTTTATTTTTATTATTTATTTTTAATGAAATAGGGATCGCTTCATTATTGAGCCCTTTGAGTTAACTATGACCCAAAGGTGTACGTACACAAAACTTGGAAGGATGGTAGGTTTTGTTAGTTAAACCATCGTCTCGATGAATTGGGTGGTTGTCATGTGAAAACCCGATACCCTCTTGGGCACAATCTTCCAACATTTGGATTGCAAGAGCATCGAGAGAACATTGCAACTTGAGTCGCTACCAGATCGTAGGCAGTAAAGTAGCTCGAAATGCTGTAATAAAGTGAGACGCCGTGTGATCTCATAGCCAGAATCAGCATGTCTAAACTCTTCCTGGAGTCTTGGATGGTGTTTGAGGATTGCTCCTTAATTAACTATATGGGTTCACGCCTTGACCATTGTAGCAGAATCTTTTACATGTTTATTATCTTTGGAAGGTTCATGCTAGGGCCATTTCTTGTCCACTTCTCTCTTAAGATGATACTTTGCATCAATTTCTTGTCCACATATCTTTAATCAATCCCTCTATCGAGAATCCTCAACTTTGAACCGTGTTTTGTATTGATCCAACATTTTAACTAAAAAGTCCTAGAAGATGACAAATTTTGTTTGACAATTTTTAAGTGGAAAAAAAAAGATAAAAATTTGATGAAGTTGACATAGATATCTATTTTTAATAGAATTATCTTACGACTCGTGAAAGGTGGGATATGACATTTTGATTTCACTGGTGATGCATGTAAGTTTTGATAGTTATGATTTCTATTGTCTTACAAAAATGATTTCTATGAAATTAATTAATGGCATTGATTAATAAAATCTTGGTAATGGGCGATTTAGTAAGAAATCTTGAAGACAAACTAGCTTAATGTATAAAATGATGTGACATGAGTTTGCTGCAATTGCACATCAAAACTCAATTAAATGCTCGTCTTCTATACGCTTGTGGTAAGTTCCTACAACTTGGACATGCAATAGAAGTTAATAACTTATGCGGGCACTAGAAATATAACAAGGTAATTCTTGGGGGATAATGAAGCCTCTATAAACTTGCAGTACATTCTCTTTTCATTTAAATTATCTACTTAAGATTCTCTTTTCATTTAAAATGAATCTCTCCAATGAACTGGATGAAGGGGTTGCAAAACTAAAGAAAGTTTGCCGAACATACCAATTATAGGAATTTTCTATAACCTTGATTCTAGAGGACACAAACTCAACTAGGTATTGGTGTTGGGTTTGATTTCTTTAATTCAACCAACATTATCACATCTTAAGCTAAATTCGAGCTGGTTCAATTAAAATCCCTATGCATGTGTATATGCATAGCTACTTGGACTTTGAAGTGTTTTAAAGCACTAAATCAATTTAATGTGATGTCTCGTAAGCAACGGTGAAGGTTGCAACACAAGAAAAGATATTTATTATTGAAATTAATTATAGATGAATCATAAAGCATGGTGCCAAGCTCAAATATACATGCATGCACCCTTCTCTGCTTAATCTACCAACACATGCAAATTGGATGCATGGCCTGTTATGCGAGGGAGGTGTGCAGTGTTGTCGTGCTTGTGTAATTCAGCGAACAAATATTTGAATGTATGTATACATATATTCTTCGCTCATTTGCTTATTCATCTCTTAGAAAATGACATCCTCTATAAGTCTAAAAATTGGATGTGCCCCTATTTTTATAAGGCATCTTCTAAATAAAATGCATTATTATCATGTTATCTTGCCATTATGCTTCTAACTTTTTTTTGGTATGCACTCTTTTGCATGGTGCTTAATGTTTTATTTAGTTTTTGAGAGAGAAATATATACATACCACCAGCGTGAAAATTTATTATTTTTAATTTCTAAAACTATATGATCAAAAGCAAAATTGTCAATCATGAACTCAATTGCCCCTTAATCTAGGCAAAAACATGATAGATTAGAAAAATGAAGATGTGAGAAATAAAGATTTAGACCTTTCAAGGTGGAATGAAAGGATAACTTGGAGACGAAACAGAATATATAGAAAATATTAAGGAAAAGTAAAACTTTTTAATACATGCAATTATTTGTCTGAAACAAATACATGTGAAACCATTTTTGTGAAAAATATATATTTTATTTTAAAGAAGACATAGCCCAAGGACCCCAGCCTTGTGGTCCATCCAAAACAAGAAACGGTGGATCTACCTTGTGGATTCCTACCTTCTTTTTGGTCCGGATTGAACAAAATGTGAACTTTTTTAACCACTCCAAAGCCGAAACTCTCCCGGCTTTAGAATTGGTTGCACTGCCCTTCCCTTCCCACGATTCTAAATGCGTACGTGGTGCGCACACCGTAAATAATGGCCTCCATCGCTCCATCCCATCAAGTATCGAACCAATTTCCCAAACTTTAGCCCAAAAGGAACCCTCCCCTGCCCTATTTCTCTCTCCGCCCCATCTCTTCTTCTTATCATCCAAGACGACTCCTTCAAGGTCGAACCGGAGAGCTCGAAGAGAGCTCATTCCTCTGACACAGATCTCTCCCTCCGTGCCAATCTATTGGCTCCGTTTCGTGGGATTGTTTGATGGGATGTAAAAGGCTGGGTGAGAAGAGGTCGGTCTCGATTTATGTTGCAATTGGTTTTAATAGGTTGAGATCGAGCTGATTTGCCATCGGTGTTTTCTTTTCTTTTCTTTTCTTTTTTTTTTTGCCTGTTTTCTTCTATTGATACGGATGAGGATATTTGGCTGATTTTTTTGGGATTTTTTTAATCAATTTTGTAATGATTTAATACGAAAAGGTCGAGAATGATCAGGGACTCCCCATCCGTTATATTTTTGGTTTACCATCTTTTGGAGATATTTAACCTGTGAAACTACTTGTTATTTAAAGATTTGAGGGTGTTTAATAAGATTTTGGTTTTGTTGTCCTTTATTGCCGTTTCATGCGTGTAAAATTGTATTGGAATTCTATTTGATATAGCTTCTCACTTCATCCTAAAGAGGTCAAATTTGGTTTAGGCGATTAGAATTTTTAGCCAAAATGGGTCTGGAAGATTCCCTTCCAAGAATCGTTGCAAATTTGTAATCGTTTTTTTCCTTTTTTCAAGTTGATTGATCCAGTTTTGTGATGAATGTTTATGTATGCAACGGGCAACTGCAATTATCTTTGCTTATTGTTATTTTTAAGCTTCTCAGATGGCATGAGAATTGTCGTGCTACTAGCACATAAGTGGGAGAGGGCTATCTGTGTTAAAGCTAAGCTTGGAGTGCATACAGAAAATTCCGGTGCTCCTTATCCTATTTCTCCTATATATTACTAGGACTGGTTACGTAAGAGCTAGAGTTTGTTTTTTCCTTGCTAATTTATTTGATAATCTACGTATGGGTTGCATCGCAGAAAGCAATTTTGTTAGTTAGGGAAAAGCACTTCTTTGGTTGTTATCATTTATTGTCCGGTTTCATGATAATAGAACTGGTAACAAAACTGTGGCCATATAAGTTGTGGACTTTCATTATTTATGTGTTTCCCAAGCTGTAGACTAACTACAATGAAATGACGTTCATAAAAATTGTACCGCCAAAGTCTCTTTCATCTTCTGCATCTTTTAGAACTACTAAAAATTTTAGATTGTGCTGTGATTTTGGGCATCATTTTAGAATGTTTTGTTCGTGGTTCGTCTTAACAAGATTTTCTGACTTTTCATTCATAATTTTAACAAATTTACAATTTTTAAAATGCATGTTAGCAAAGGATACAGGATGCTGAAAATGACAGCGGATTTTGCAGACCTGTATTTACCAAGGAATCGTATTCGCTTCCCCTCAATATGAACAGAAAGTGAGGGTATCACGTACATTAGAATCTTATTTAAAGCAACAGTTCTTCAGAAAAGCATTGAAGTGTGATTTTACATAAGCTGGATCTTATGAGATCAGATTTCTAATCTCTGGCTTGGAACAAGCATAGGATCTCATGAGCATCAGTAGGTGAAATAGTAGACTGAATATCTGGTTGCATCTTATATTTCTAAAGACTATTTGATCCATCTTTCCTCCATTTCGCTCTATCTTACATTGGAAATGTTATTTTTACTTGAGAAGTACTCTTTGCGGTTCCTTTCATAATCATGTCTAGCAAGTGTGATATGTTGTCTAATTTATCCTAGACTATGGAGAAGCAAGAGTATAAGGTTGGTCCCTTTTTTCTTTTTTCAGTTTAGTTTTGAGGAAGATAGTCATATTTATATTCTTGTTGGCTGATATTTCCATAGTAATTTCACTGTCTCTGGCTGGAAAGGGCTGGATACAGAACTGCAGCAGTAAGATTGAGGCGTGAGGGAGAGTCCTCAATTTTTCTGTGAATTATGAGATGTTTGTGGTTAGAATGCAAAACTAATCACATTTTACTTTTCCCTCTTATGATTTTTCCCTGAAATTTGGTCTCAAGTCGGTAATAGAAACTAGATTCCAATGATAATTTAAGCATGTTTTGTTTCTTTGCGTTGCTTATTGACTGTTGGTAGCTATATACAAAGTTACAACATCAAGAATTCATTATTTGCTTCATGTCAAAAGCTATTCTGCATTTTAGTAGATTGCTCAAGTGAGTCAAATCTCTAACCTATCACTCATCTCATGCTTGTTTCTTACTTTACATTATAGGTAAATAATTGTACTGCATTCTGTATTCCATATATCTTGTTGCTCTAAGATGGGTGGTGTGCTTGGGAGGAGTGATTCGTTAAGGCGAAGTGCACCAGAATCAAAGCTTGAGGTGAAAATGGTCGAAGCTATGCAAAAAAGGGCATCAGAAGGAACTTCCATGAAATCATTCAACAGCATCATCATGAAATTCCCAAAAATTGATGAGAGCTTAAGAAATTGCAAAACCATATTTGAACAATTCGGTGAGTAATTTTCAATTCCGAATTTTATTTGTTGCTATATAAAAAACAAAAGTTACTGATCACCTTAAGTGACTGTGAGCTTGCCAAATCAAGGGGCTTGAAATGGCTTTCAGGAAGAAGTGTCTGTTGTTCTTTGTTATTGGAAGTTTCTTATCAACACTAGATGTGCAAAATAGAGAAGAGACAAATTGTCTGTTTAATTCTCCAAAAAAAACAAAGGAAAAAGGAGGCCAAATTCACTAGGGTCATTGTTCCTATTGTTATTAATACATTTGTAGTCATTCTCATCATGGTTGGAGAACTTTGATGGTCTTCGAATCGACTAAGTTGACCTGTCCCCATAAATGAATGGCCCAACCTGTTGCTCTAACTTGTTTGATCTAGGGAATGGCTAGGACCAATGTGACCCATCACTGATCCAGTATTATTACAGTAGAAGCAAATGTTAGTACACTTGAAATGATACATAGATTTCATAAGAGAATGAGCACTAAATTTTAGATCTTATCACATGATTGTGGGCACATTTTCACTTTTTGAACCAGCATCAGATCTGGACTCTGCTGTTCATAAAATTGCTCATACTATAATATGCATCTTGTGCCTTAACCAGCATCTTGTAATGCTTCAATTGGTACCTACTTGCTGATTCACCAACTGGAGATCAGCAGATTGAATGGTCCATGTTAATTGGCCTTGTGCATGAGTATGCATGACGAATGCTCTCCATGTGCATTTTTGAGCTGGTAATATTATACAACATGAGGATCACCATTTACTCCAAGGAACTGTATTTATCTATTAATCCATTTTCTTTCTTTGAATCGGCAAGACTATGAAAAATTTCCGGCAAGCAACGAACTTGGAAGAAAAGGGTACGATCCTTTGTGGGTTCATAATTCATTTTTGGGTTCAACAAGGGTAAAGAGGGTTCATTGATAGATGGAACACATGAGAAAATCTCATTTTTTATGTGGAGTCACCCCTGCACCCCTCTTCCTGTACCATATAGGAATTTCCGCCCCTCCATCATGTGGCCAAATATGAGAGTTCTTCCCTTCTTCTTAACTAGCCACTTCTTCTCCTCTGTCCAAATTATATGATAGTACCAAATTGGCTAATATATTTCATTTTCTCTCTTCTAGATGAAGATTCTAATGGTGCAATAGATCCAGAAGAACTGAAGCATTGCTTCCAGAAGCTGGAAATCTCCGCTACGGAGGAGGAGATCAGTGATCTCTTTCAGGCATGTGATATCAATGAGAGTATGGGAATTAATTTCAGTGAGTTTATCGTTCTTCTTTGCCTTGTTTATCTTCTCAAGGAACCGGCTGCTGAACAAGTGGTATCCTTCATACACTAACTGCTTGCTGTATTTTCTTCATGGTGGCTCTCATTTACATCATGGGATGACAGAATATAGGAGTGAGAATAGAGGACAATTCTGACCTTAAATTGGTGAATCTATCTTTGTTGGTTACAACATCTCTGTTTTTTAAGTATGATTTTGCTATGGTGTATTTTGTCTCGCCTGATTTTATTTTTAGATGGCATTGTTTTTAGTCATGCCTTACATCTTGCTGCTATTATATTTAGAAAGGAAATGTGATTTTGGCAGACTAAAATATACTGAAGCTTGGGGATATGCCCATCAATCATCTTATATATTGGTGATTACTTTTCCTACTGGAATCAATCTCAAATGTTCCAACCTTGCAGGGGGTGCATATCTGGACTCTTATTTCTGACTAGCTTCTAACATATCTTGTTGACTAGGTCTTATTACAAATATCTTTCATAATACAGATATTTTTGTCTGATGACTTTTAACATCTAGCCTCATTATCTGTTGTTTTTGTTTTGCATATGGAATTCCAACATATTCTATGTCTTACAGCAATTCTGTTATCGTACTATGGATTTGAATTTTAATAGGAATGAATTTGCAAGACAGTTGTTGGAAAGTTGGGTAGTCAAAAAGGTATGAAATATGCTGACAGCAAGGATTTTAGTGGGTGTGTTTCTAGAATTATTGAGGTAAAGAAGTCAGAATTCACTACAGTGGATGAGAGTAATAAAATGCCTCAGCATGAGCCAAATGAAGACATGGTCGGGAGAGCTATACGCTTTTTGTGTTTAGAGTTCCTAGAATAACCCATGAAAAAAAAAGGGGTTCTAGAAAAAAGAAGAAGATAAAACATAATAGTGCCTGGACTAAGTTGTTGAAAAAGAAATTTTTAAAAAACTCTAAACGAAGTAGGCTACCACCCATATATCTCCCCCCCAAAAAAAAGGAATAAAAGTAGGCTGCCACCCATTGTGTGAATAATCACATGTTGAAATTGGATCCATCAAGCCAAATTCCAGTCATACTTTCAAATCTCTATGCTAGTCAAAGTTGACTAATGACACGGAGGCCTCGTTTTTGTTTTTTCCAATTTACGTCAAAACATAATTAATCTTGAAACTGCAGGAAAATTTTGAGAAAATAAAAAGAAGCTGAAGGATGTAACCTTCATTCCTGATGTTTTGCCATGTATGGTCTTTGTCCTCTGATTTACACTTGCCGATTCAATAATATCATTGTCCCTACTATTTACGGCTAAAGCACTAGCAGAAAACTTCGAAATCTGTGTTTCCTTGACGTGTGCTAGAAATCACGGATGGGATTACCAAGCCTTGAGGCAACTTTTGAGACACTGGTTGATGCTTTTGTTTTCTTGGACAAGAACAAGGATGGATATGTTAGCAAGAACGAGATGGTACAAGCCATAAATGAGACCACTGCAGGCGAACGCTCTTCAGGACGCATAGCCATGAAAAGATTTGGTCAGTTCATTCCTCCTCACCCTGTCCTCTCATTAACATACACAGAAGTGCATGCACAAGCCCATCTTTCAAAGCATACGTGTCCACATTCTAGTTATTGGTGGCAAATCTGTCATGGAGACAAAGAAGTTCTAATTTGTATTGGTTTTAACATATTATGTTTTAACTCATATTGTAAGGACGTATTTCTCCTTATCAATGCATTGTGATTCGGCCACATGGCATCAACTCTGGCATGAAAACTTATTGTTTAGTTAGTTGGTCATAATCATGACATTCAAGCACCACGTGAGTTGAAATTAGATCATCTTGTGTTTCACATGCTGTATAAAGTGCCTTCTTCAAGCAGCTGGCAGCATTATTTGTTTCAGAGTAAAATATTTGCAAACCTATTTTGTATTAGATAAATTCGCTGCCTTGTTTATCTAAGATCAATACAAGCATAAATGACCTAATTTTATTTTGTGTTGTAACAGAAGAAATGGACTGGGATAAAAATGGAACAGTGACTTTCAAGGAGTTTCTTTTTGCTTTTACCCGTTGGGTAGGAATTGATGATATCGAAGAGGATGATGGATGAGTTTTCTGCTGTTTTGTTTTTATTGTTTGCCTGCAACTGGGGATATTGGTAAAAGCAGAACTGATGAGCAGCATTATCCCTGTGAAGCATCGTGTATTTCTTTTGCAATAATGGCAAGTGGGGACAGAGGTTGACATCAGTTCATCCATTCCCATGTCTGGCTTGGCTATGTTTATGTTAATAGACCTAACAAACATTGTTTTGGTTACATGGTAATATTTTGGCAGAAGCCTTATTTTATTCATGTTCGATTGCCAATTCGTTTATGGCTTGTGCAGTGGGTAAGTTAATGTTTATTCAAATTCTTCAAAGCATTCCCACATGTTCATGTCATTTTTAATGCGACCATGAATTCAGTTGGAGAATGTGGATTAGGTTTTGTATCTTTTCCTCGTCTTCCTGAGCCTACGCTGCTTGCTTCCTATGTTTGTAAGTGACAAGATGAACTTTATATCATATTTATATGAGTCCATGTGCGAAAGCTCGTCTTCGATATAACTCGGTGCCAATTGCAGAAAGCAAATCAGCCAAACCAAATGGCGCATGAGCTAACCATGCCCCATTACGAGAGTTGTGCTCTACAATAACCATGCAGGGCAACCGAGCACCATTATTCTAGAGATGAAGATAGCAAAGTGCTTGCAACTTGTCACGTATGATGATGAATTTGGCTTCCCATACCAGATGCTTTATAAATTAGTGATTGCTGGCTGGGTCTCTCTTTAGAAGCGGTTTCGGTAACGGTGTTGGTTTTCAGCATTTTGAATACAAAATTGAGGATGTTTCAACAACAATTCTTTCTGTATTTATATAGATTTTAGAATGTGGAAGATGTATAGAGTTTGTTAGACGTTCAGGAGGGAACTCGTATGAGTAACAACAAGCAAATAAAATTACTAAAAGATCTAACAATAAGCTTCTCAATTTCTTTCAACGGAGATCCACCGTCCTAAGAAAACTACACCAAATCACTCGGTTGGATAAACTTGATCTATGGCCCTTTTTGTTGCCACCATAAATCGATCGATTTCATGAACAAGTCTGGAACATCATAATCTGATTCATCTTTTAACCCATCAAAACATAAGTAATAGAAGTTCATAACGGCTCTTCATGTTTCCAAATCTCGTTTAAATTTTCCTCTCACATTACAAACAGCATCCTCGGAAGCATCGTCAGATCAGATCTTTGCCTAGAAGGTAGATATCCGGAGGCAAAAGGAAAAATCGCCTGTTGATCCAAGGATGTAGCCTTGATGAAGTCCAGGGATATCTCTTCTTTCTGAATTATAAATGCACAGAGGCATCTCAGGAAATGAAGATCTCATGAAATGGGGAAATGTTACAGGCATAAAAATCACATTGTAATCATAATATAATTATAATTCCTACCCCTTCCAGACAATATTTCTCAGGGAAGACTAAGAACAAGCACTGCATTAGTTTAATCATACATCACTTCCCGAGCCATTCTCCAACCCATCATCATCACAGATTGAAATGCCTGAGGAATCAAAATGCCCTCGACGAGCTGGGAAAATTGAGCATGGCTGCTGGAAATCTGAGCCTGAACTAGACTCAAGTATATGATGAAGAAACACGAGCTCAGTCTTCCCATTCCCTGGGTCACTGGCTTCCCGCTGCCTCTTGGTAGGCCTCTCATGCTTCGGGCTCTCAGAAGGAGAGCTGGCACGGCAGCTGGAGTCAGGAGTCAGAGGCTCATGGCGGGACAAGAAGGAATCATCATGGGAGAGGCTCATGAAGAGCCCATCACTGCCTCCATGGTCCCCACTAGCAGCCTTGTCTTGGAGTGGGGACTCTGAGGTTGGAGCAGGGGTCGAGGGGTCGGTCTTGTCGGAGTCAAGGCACTGGTTGCCCGAGATGGGGGCAGGAAAGCTTGCTCCCGGTGTTTCTGCCAGCACGCCACTGAGCCGCTGTTGCTCTTCGACGATCTTCTTCAGATATGTTCCTTGGGCTTCTATCCTCAGCTGCAGCTGCCTTTGTACCTGTCAAATATTTAAACTAAGATCATGTAAAATCCTACCATCAAACGTCAAAGCATGTTAGTCCAATGTACAGATTATATCAAGACATTTTGGCAGTGCTTGATTCCCAGATAATTTTTATCTGAATAAAGTGATGCCTTTTTTTCCAAATATTTGGGTTGGTTTAACGCATCTATTTCTGTCGATGTTCTCAACTTTTTGAAGTAAAAGAGTAAGAAAAGAAGATGACTAATCTACATGGAAGTATGTGTAGACACATCAAGACATGCAAAGCAAAAACAAGGACAGCAGCAATAATGGACATAATCCAATCTGCTGGTGCAGAAAAAATTAGATGAATTGAAGTGTGTATAATGTCAGCTTATGAAATGTAGCATTAGACTGGCAGCAAAATTTTGATTGTTCAGGAATAATATACCCTTATATTCATTCAATGAAATTGTTGGTGCGAAATCTGGTCGTCGTCGGAGGAACGCTGGAGTCGGAGAAGACGAGGTCGCCGCCGGTGACCTGCAAGACAAATCTCGTCCAGAGCCTGGAGGGGGCTTCGGCAAGATCCTCCGACGATCAAGTCAGCTCTTTCGACCAATAGAGATGGAGTACTCAGTAGAGAAAGTTGCAGAATATTGAGAAGAAGGAAAGAGCCTGGAGAAACATATCTGGAGGGTTCTTTTTATAGACGGAGCTTATAACAAACTGATAGTGACACTCGTAACCATCCGATAATGGACCGCTCGGGACCACATGGAGTTTGTTACGGAGGGTAGTGTCTGTTGTCGTGACGTGCTGGTTCATTGAAATTTAATAGTTGAAGTCTGAACCTCTTAAGCGATTTGTGGGTGAGTTGATTCGTGTCGTGTGGGGCTGGGTTCGTGAGGAGACCTTCCTGGATGACTGTGGGAAGTTTGGCTGCTGGAGAAGTTCGGAGGAAGTTCGGCCATCGGAGGAGTCCGGAGGAAGTTCGACCGCTGGAAGAGTCCGGAAGGAGTTCGGCTGCGATCACGAGTTACACCTGATCGAGCACCAAATCAAACTTCGGTGGAAGCGAGGTTCACCCCCAACAATAGTCCCCCTACTTTTGAATTCGAAATTCGAAGGAAGTAAAAAGATGACCGCCGAAGTTCATTCTTGGGCCCTCGCCTCGTTGAGATGAGACATTTCAGCATTAGCCGCACTAGCATCAAAACTTTTTAAATCTGAAATGAGTTCAAAAAGATGGCCCTTCGTTTCTCCCATCGAAACTCTGCCCCAGGTATGGCGCCATAAAGACTCGGCCTGCGGCCGCCTTTCTATCATGATGAGTGGGACACGCCGCGCACGCTGATTGGCCGAAGCTGATCCGCGATCATAGCCACCTCGAGTCACTTCCGACTATTCAAGGTCTTCTCCTTTCGTCCGAAAGTCATTCCTGCCCGAGTCTTCTCCTTCCTTCAGCCCCCATCCGTCTTCTTCCCCAGGATCTTAACCTTCTCTCGCCTTCCCGAGCTTCGGACATTCTTTCGATTGGTCCTCATCGCATCCATCGTCCTTTCATTCTTTCCGGACAGTTTAGATCAGTTTCCTAACTCTTCTCTTAAGTTATTCGTGCTTATTACTTCTGGCTCCCTGCTTTCCTGATTTTTTTGGTGGCGACTTTTGCCCTGCATTTTTTCATATATATATATATATATATTATTTTTTTTTTTTTGGGGGGGAGGGGTTTCTTGGGGTTTAATCTCGATTCGAATGTCTTCCGAAACCTTCCACTCTATCGGTTCATGGGGCTCGTCCGGACTGACCTTCTTTGACCCTATACCCCAGCCGAGGTAGAACCCAAGAACATGTCCCGCTCGTCTTTCGCTCCAGACACCATCCCGTCCGTTCTTACCTCGGACGATCTTTCTATGATCCGAATCCAATACGGAATCCCTCCAGAATATGACCTTAAACTCCCTAGCTCCGACGACCGGGTCAGCTCTCCTCCGATTGGCTGATTTTGTTTGTACTTAGAAGCTTTGCGCACCGAGCTTAGACTCCCGCTGCCCCCATTTGTAGTCATCCTCTTTCGGTTTTTAAACATCTCCTTCGCATCTGTCATATCGAACTCCTTTCGGTTCGTCATAGGTTTCCTCTCCCTCTGTCGATTGACCGAACTCCAGCCGACCATTTCGCTTTTTAGAAACTTCTATACCTTCAAGCGCCATCCTTCCGCGAAGAATTGATGGTACTTTTCTCCCTAAATTGGCAAGAAAGGGTTATTGAAAGATGCCCCTTCTTCCGTTCACAACTGGAAGGAAAAGTTCTTTTTTGTACATTGCCCGACCTGCCATTAGGTCTTCCTTTATGAGGTTATATTAGAGAGTTAGTTCGCCGAGCTCCTAGCTTAGACAGAGCCGACCTTGATTCCTCCGATAAACTCAAGGCGTACCAAGCTCCTCTTCTTCCCGATCTTCTAAAGGAACGGACCTTGTTCAACCTGAGTTCGAGTCTCCGCGATCCCGCTGGTATATCTTTTGATTTTTGAATCCACATGATTTCACGCACGTGTATTGCTACTGACCGCGCTTCTTTTTCTGTTACAGAAATGGACACACAAGCTGCCGAGATGCTTACGAAAGGACTCTACACCAAGAAGAGGAAAGAAAAGATGCTGAATGATGGCTCAAAGAGGACGAAGATCGGTGTTTCCAACTTCGAAGTCCCCACCTCCACTGCCGCTGCATCTGAGGTCATCGTCGGATCGAGATTGCCCTAACTACTGAGGTCGGCACTGTTGGCATGGGCCCGATGCCTTCCATGCCCTCAGGTCCCCCCAGCAGGGATCGAGTTTCGAAGCTCCCTGTCAAGGAAGGGATAGGGGAAGAAAGAAAAAAGAAAGCCGTTGCCAAGACGTCCTGCAAGGCTCGCCTAGACGGACCGGACGATGATGACAACGAACGAGAGGAGGATCCCTTCGACAACTCGAAGATCGTCCGGAATCTTACCGACAGATTTGCCATGCCCGAGGTAGTGGACCAGATGGCCGACCTAGACCCACGGCAGCTCGTCTGGGGTTCTCTCGAAATCATCCTCAAGGTGATTGCTCCATTGCTCGACTCTTTCTCTTCTTTTCTACGCTTTTTTTTTCTTTTTTAACACCAATCGTTTGTTGCAGTCGAGTCACTAGATGCTCGCCTACATCAAGAGGGCACGTTGTCAGGAGGCGGAGGCACGGAAGGCCTAGGAGGATCTTCGAGTCGAGATCCACCATCTTCAAGAGAGGGTCGACAAGGTCGAGCACCTTGCCGACGAGAAGGCGACGGACATCGGAAGTCTTTAGGGCGTGCTTCGCAAAGAATTCATCTCGACTGGACTAAAGACTGCACTGGCCCTGGAGGAGGAAAGAAGGAAGGAAGCCAAAAATAGGGTCGCTGAACTAGAGACCCAAATGGCAAAGTCGATCTCGGAGGCAATGACCCAGGCCGTGGAAGAGTTCAAGACCTCTCCCGAAATGCGGAACTTGAACGTCGAGTTCGGCTATGAAATGTTTATCAAGAGTTTCGAGCTCTACGAAGGCAGGATAGCCCGGAGGTTCTCCGAGCTCGACCTGAGCTTTGTGAAGGAGGAAGACGACGTGGATGTGGGACCGCCTAATGCCATAGTCGACCATTCCTTCGAAGAGCTCGCTTTTGGCCCATCTGAACCTGCCATAGAAGCGCTCGAACCAATTCGAAAACCTAAGACGATCGAGAGCGATCCGGCTCCATCCTCCGTTATCCCTTTCGAGGTTGAAATCCTCAAGTAGTTGTACATTTTTCTTTCTCCCCTTCTTGCCTTATACTCAAAAGTTTTGATTAAATGAAGTGAATTTTTTTCATACCTTTGAGCACTTTTCATATCTCGAATACAATCTCCCGCCAACGCTGACCCACTGCCTCAAGGGGTTTCGATAAAGCCTTTGATAAAGAACCTGAGGAAGAAAGTTCATCTTCTAAAGAAGAAGTTGAAGAAGACGGAGGACAATCTTCGAGCCTTACAAAAGAATGCTTCTGAGGCAATCAAAGAGGTCACTCGCCTTCAAGGCTTGCATATGAAGGATGCGGTAAGCTTTAGTATCCGAAAGGGCAGCTTCGAGAAGGAGATCGCCGAACTCAAGAAAAATGCCAGCGACAAGTCTTGGGCACTGATAACAAAGATCAGCTCTCTTGAAGTTGACCTGAAGAATGCCGGAAAAAAAATCCATCTTCTTGAAGGGAGCTCGCCGTGGTCTACCGACAAAGCCCGATATGACTGGGACTGGTCAAAAAAGTTCTCCCAGCTTCGAAAGCAACTGCAAGATACTGAGAACTGGCATAATAGCTACCGAGTGATCTAGGCGGAGAAAATGTACAGGCTTGAAGGCGAGCTCAAGGTTGCCAGAGATGAGGCAGCTCATCTTCGGAAGTGACTGCACAATAGTCGGGGAGCTAGCGTGAGTGGTGAGTCAGAGGAGATTGCCTCCTTGAAGAAGACCGTCGGTGAGCTTTCAGAGGTGGTTGGGGCGGAGAAGATCGAGGTTCAACGACTAAAGCTTCAACTCACCTGTGAATATCGGGCTGTCGAGGACGCGGAGGCCGAGTTTGAAGTTTTAAGGAGACAGCGTCGAGAGCTTGAGGATAAGTTTCAGCTCACCAACAGAATGTACGTCTTGTTGTGGACGTCGAACTAGAACCTCTTTTGCAAACTAGGATAAGGTTCTGCCTTTTGCATTTGACGTAGTCAGATTATTGCGGAAAAACACGTGTAAGGATTCTCCGCCGAGCTTCTTCCTTCTCCATGTCTTTGGTCTACGAGGTTCCAACTTTTGCTCATGTTAGGATGAGGCTTTCCTTCTGTTCTTAACATAGCTTATGGAGATGCATTAGGATCATCGGTAGGGCCTCTCTCCTCATCTCGTCTTAGTTCAACGAGACCTTCGACTTTGCTCACATTAGGACGAGTTTCTCCTCCTATTTTTAATGGGCTGTAGAGGCACATTAGAGCCGTTGGTAGGGCCTCTCCCCTCATCTCGTCTTAGTTCAACGAAACCTTCGACTTTGCTCACATTAGGATGAGGTTCTCCTTCTGTTCCTAGCGGACTGTAGAGGCACATTAGGACCGTTGGTAGGACCTTTCTCCTTATCTCGTCTTAGTTCAACGAAGACCTTTCCCCTCATCTCGTCTTAGTTCAACGAAGCCTTCGACCTTACTCATATTAAGACGAGGTTCTCCTCCTGTTCCTAACGAGCTGTAGGGGCACATTAGGATCGTTGGTAGGGCCTCTCCCTCATCTCCTGTTCCTAACGAGCTGTAGGGCACATTAGGATCGTTGGTAGGATCTCTTCTCTCATCTCGTCTTAGTTCAACGAGACTTTCGACCTTGCTCACATTAGGACGAGGTTCTTCTCTTGTTCCTAACAGGCTGTAGGGGCACATTAAGACCGTTGGTAGGGCCTCTCTCCTCATCTCGTCTTAGTTCAACGAGGCCTTCGACCTTGTTCACGTTAGGACGAGATTCTCTTCCTGTTCCTAACGGGCTATTTTAGGTTATTTCAGAGAATTGTCATTACACAATTTTTGCGCCAAGGAGTAATGATGTTAAAATAGTTTTATTGAAGAAAAGTTACTAATAGTACATTCTTAAGTTTTCTGAATTCCAAGACCGTAGGAGTGCCGCTCCTCCGAGCTCCTTCAAGTGGTAAGTTTCGAGCCGGATGACCTCCTCTACTCTATATATATCTTCCCAATTCGGGACGAGCTTTTCTTGATCTTGAGGCTGTGAAACGGACACTCGTCGGAGCACCAAGTCCTCCTCCATGAATGTTTTGCTTTTTACTCTGGAGTTATAGTATCTAGCCACTATTCGTCTGTATGCTGTCATCCAAACTTGGGCTTTTTCTCTTTTTTCTTCCAGTAGATCGAGATTGACTCTGAGGTCCTGTGAGTTACGCTACTCATTGAAAACCTGATGGGGGTTTAAGCTCGATTGGGATGACTGCCTCCGTTCCAAAAGCCAAGACGAATGGTGTTTCTCCAGTCGGTAGCCTTTGAGTAGTTTGGTACGCCCAGAGAACGTGGTAGAATTCGTCCGCTCAAGTTTCCTTTGCTCTTTCAAGCCTTGCTTTGATGCCCTGCAGTAAAATTCTGTTGATCACCTCTGTTTCACCATTTGCCTGTGGATGGGCCATTGACGTGAAATGATGGAAGATGTTTAGATCTTCGCAAAACTCAGCGAACCTTATCCCAGCAAACTGTCGTCGGTTATCTATTATGAAAGTCTAGGGCAGACCAAACCGATAGACAATTGACTTCTAGACGAAGTCCTGTACCTTGGCCTCAATAATTTTTGCTAATGGTTCAGCCTCGATCCATTTGGTAAAATAATCGATCGCAACCAGAAGGAACTTCTGTTGTCCGAATGCCATTGAAAAGAGGCCTAATATATCCATTCCCCACTACGCGAATGGCCAGGATGCGCTTAGTAGAGTAAACTCAGTGGTCGGCTGTCTTTGTATGTTTGCATTTCTCTGATAGCGGTCACATTTCTTGACACTCTATAGAGTCGTGGTACAAGGTCAACCAATAGTATCCTTGCCGAAATAATCTTTGTGACAGGGATCTGGCTTCTATATGGCTTCCGCAGATTCCCTCGTGCACTTCCCATAATGTGAAGTCGGCCTCCGAAGGTCGGAGACATCTCAAGGGCAGTAGTGAATACGACCTTTTATACAGCTTGCCTTCATACAAAACATACCAAAAGACTTGATTCTTGAATTTCCGAGCTTCTTTCGGATCATGAGGAAGAGCTCCATCCTTAAGGTAGGCAACTAGCAGATCAATCCAACTCAGCTCGTGCTCAATTTGCATAATAGGCTGCGACTCCTCCATGCTTGGATACTTCAGAACTTCAAAGAATACTTCTTTGGGTAGTTCGATCGGGGTTGAAGTGGCCAATCTAAAAAGGAGGTCGGCGCCTGTATTCTCTGCTCTCGAAGTCTGTTAAATACTAAAACTGTTGAAGGCCGGAGTCAAACTTTTCACTTTCTCAAGGTATTTTATCATGCTTTCCTCTCGAGCTTCATAACTGCCGCTGACCTGTCTGACCACCAGCTGGGAATCACTGTAGACTTGGAGTCGATCTGCTTCCAATTTTTTTGCTATTTTTAACTCAGCAATCAAAGCTTCATATTCGGCCCCATTATTAGTTGCAGGAAATTCGAAGCGTAGCGCATATTCGACGACGATTCCTCCGGAGTTTACCAAGACCAACCCCACGCCTGCTCTAGCAGCATTGGATGAACCATTCATGTACAGAGCCCAAAAACCTTTGGGAATATCCGCACTCTCTTCGAGGGGGGGCTCGATTGTAACCACGAGATGTCGGTTCCGCTCTGTTCAAGCTCGGCTTCGTTTGGAATGGTGCATTCTACCATAAAATCTGCTAATATCTGGGCTTTGTTCGACGGCCGAGGTTGGTAGTTTATGTCAAATTCTGTAAGCTCGATCACCCATTTTGCAATTCTTCCGGAGGCGTCTGTTCGATGGAGGACTGCTTTGATTGGTTAGTTCGTGAAGACAGTTATGGTATGCCCCTGAAAGTAAGATCGGAATCTCCTGGCAGCAATTAGAAGAGAGCAAGTCAATTTTTCTAACTTTGAATACCTGATTTTTGCATCCCTTAGGACCCGACTTATGTAGTAAACCGACCGCTGCACTTTCGTTTCCTTCTTGACCAGGACCGCTGCCAAAGCTGCCGGGGAGACCGCTACCAAAGCTGTCGGAGAGACCGCTAAGTATAAGAACAATTCTTCTCCGAGTTCAGGCTTTGCCAGCAATGGGGATGAGCCGAGGTAGTTTTTAAGCTCCTCAAACGCCTGTTGGCATTCCATCGTCCAGCAGAAGTTCTTTGGCTACTTGAGAGCTTAAAAGAAGGGCATGCATCGCTCGATCGATCTTGAGACGAAGCGGTTTAGGGATACCACTTTTTCAGTCAAGCACTGAACTTCTTTGATTGTTTTTGGAGCAGTCATCTCCTGAATAGCTCGGATTTTCTCTGAATTTGCTTCAATTCCGCGTCTTGATACCACAAATCCCAGAAACTTCCCTAAAGTCACACCAAAGATGCACTTGGTCGGGTTTAATTTCATCTTGTACTTCTTGAGTGCACTGAAAGTCTCTTCGAGATCAGCGACGTGATTCATTGAAGCTCGACTTTTTACGAGCATGACGTCCACATACACCTCCATGTTGCGGCCGATCTGCTCCTCGAAGATTTTATTGACCAGATGCTGGTATGTTGCTCCTGCATTTTTTAGTCCGAAAAGCATAACCCTGTAACAGTAAAAACCACGATCAGTAACAAAAGCAGTTTTCTCCTCATCCTCTGATGCCATCCGAATTTGGTTGTAGCCGGAAAAGGCATCCATGAAGGTGAGAAGCTCGTGGCCCAAGGTTACGTCCACCAGTTGATCAATTTTGGACAACGAATAGCTGTCTTTTGGGTAGACTTTATTCAGCGTTTTGAAGTCTATACACATCCTCCACTTGCTGTTTGCCTTTTTGACGAGCACCACGTTTGAGACCCAGCTCGGATAGTTAACTTCCTAGATGGATCCAGCCTTGAGGAGCTTGTTGACTTCTTCTACAATTGCTTTTTGCCTCTCTGGAGCGTGGCTGCACATCCTCTCTTTCGTTGGCCGATACTTAGGATCAGCAGCCAGCCGATGTTCCATGACCTCGACATCAATTCCTGACATATCCGCTTGGACCCAGGCGAAGACGTCCGCATTCCTCCGGAGGAATGTGATGAGTTGTTCCCGAACCTCGTCCCCCAAGTCGGAGCCGATCTGCACAGTATACTCTGCATTCCTGTCGTTCAAGGGCACAGATACGAGGTCTTCCATAGGCTTGTCCCGTCCCTCAGTAAGGTCGTCGCGGACATCCAACCCATCAACAGGACAAAGGTCGGACCGGATGTCTTTCTGTAGGGCAATGAAGTAATAGTGCCTTGCTAATGCCTAATCTCTCTTGATCTCTTCAATTCCGCAGCTCGTTGGGAACTTCACCTTTAGATAATAATTCGACCATAGCTCGGAGCGCGTTCAAACCAGATCGGTCGAGAATAGTATTGTAGGCAGATAGAGTTTTTACGACTAGAAAATCGACTTATGCTTTAGCCAGCTTTGGGCGTCACCCTGCAGCCACAATCAAAGTTATTATGCTCTCAACTGCCACGGCATCGCCAGTGAAGCCTACCAACGGAAAATTCACAGATCCCAAGTGGTTATTAGATAAAGACATTCTTGAGAAAGCATCGTAAAACAAAACATCAGCAGAGCTTCCATTTTCTACCAAAACACAGTGCACATCATAGTCAACAATGTTTAAAGAGATTACAACCGCATCATTGTATGGAAACTGAACTCCTTGGGCGTCATCGTCGGTGAAAGCAATGGACTCTTCAGTTCTCCACTTCTTCCCGAGCTCTGCTAATCCACTGGCCTCTCCTTATCGAAGTCCCCCAGAGATAGTGTGGATGATGCCGAGGGATGGCCGATCTGACTCCTGCTCCCTTCTTGGTAGTTCTGACTGTGGCAGTGCCCTTGGCCGATTTTTCCGTCCCTCAGACCAACGTCGTAGAAATCGATCGAGCCTGCCTCGCCTGATGAGCTCCTCGATTTCATCTTGAGCTGGATACATTCTTCAATATCGTGACCGTGGTCACGATGATAGAGGCAGAACTTGCCTCAGAAGCTGCTCCTTAATCTCCATCAGTACTTAAATTTTTGGAGCGTTGAGAGGGACATAATTGTGGAACCTCCAAAGGGGAGAGCCCCATCGAGCCCTTCTATCAGGGCTTTCCTGCTTCCAAGCCCGGGGAGGAGTTCGGACTCGCTTATGCTCAGGAAGAGTTTGGGAGCGCAGCCGAGCTTCACTCGGCTTTCCTTCCTCAGCTCGCCAATTCGCCGCTCTCCAGCAACTTCATTATCCTTAGCCTTAAAGGCCTTTTTCGTTCGGACGTACCCTTCAGCTCGAGCAAGCATATCGGCAAAATCCCTGAAGCCAGGGAGAACAACAGATTATTCTTCTGAAGGCCGCACTTCAGCGCGGCCATCGCAACAGACTAGTCTAGGTTTCAAACCTCCAGCGCAGCAGCATTGAAATAATTAACATAGGCTCGGATGGATTCTTTCTCTTGCTGCTTGATGTTGATGAGGGATTCCGAACCTCGCCTAGGACGTCGGCTGTTGATAAAATGAGCTACAAACTGATGGTTTATTTGATCAAAAGAGAAGATGATATTCGGCTTGAGGGTCGAGTACCAGTTCCTTGCCGCTCTCTTTAGGGTTGACGAGAAGGCCCGACAGAGAATGGCATCTGGCGCGCCATGAAGCAACATCATCGTCCGGAAAGCCTCCAGGTGGTCGACCGAATCGATTGTCCCATCGTAGCTCTCGAATTGAGGGAGCTTGAAGTTTGGCGGGATCGGTTCTTGCATGATGCGGTGAGAGAAAGGCAGGTCGGCACAGATATCATTACCGTGGGAGAGGGGAGCACGGTGGAGTTCCTCGATCCGCCGGTTCATCTCTTGTAGCTTCTGATCCAGATCCTCTTGATCGCGGATCTCCAAGATCTTTTGACTGAATAGAGGCAAAGTCCTTCCAAGGGTAGAGTCGTGATCAGAATAGAAGCTCTCCGCCCTCTGCTTCCCCTTTTCGGAGGTCACCGATCGGCCAGCCCAAGCCAGCCGCCCCCAGACTGGATCATGGAGTTCCGGAGAAGCCTGCTCTGACTGAATCGGCATCGGAGGCTGCTGTTGCTGCATGGCCTGTACTGCTTCTATGAGGCCACGAACCTGCTGGACCAGCAGATTGAACTGCTCCGCATCCACCGTTGTTGCAGGTGGAGCTTGAGTTGCTGGGGATGAGATAGGAGCGGGCAGATCTGGGTGGGATCTGGCTACGAAGGCCGTCGACCATCGGGTAGAAGCTTTCCTGGGAGGCATCTTTTCTGAAAAAACGACTTTGGAGAAGTAGAGATCTCTGCTGTGCACTCCTTTAAGAACAAGAAAACTTCAGGAACAAAGTGTCCTTCCTCTAGCGCCAATCCTATTGATGTGAAATCTGGTCATCCTTGGAGGAGCGCTGGAGTCGGAGAAGACGAGGTCGCCGTCGCTGGCCTGCAAGACAAGTCTCGTACAGAGCCTTGGGGGGCAACTCCGGTAAGATCCTCCGACGATCAAGTTAGCTCTTTCGGCCAACAGAGATGGAGTACTCAGTAGAGAAAGTTGCAGAGTATTGAGAAGGAAAGAGCCTGAAGAAAACGTATCTGCAGGATCCTTTTTATAGACGGAGCCTGTAACAAACTGATAGTGACACCCGTAACCGTCCGATAATGGGCTGCTCAAGGCCACGTGGAGTTTGTTACGGAGGGTAGTATCTGTTGTCATGACGTGCCGGTCCGTTGAGATTTAATAGTCGAAGTCTGGACCTCTTAAGCGGTTTGTGGGTGAGTTGATTCGTGCCGTGTGGGACTGGATTCGTGCGAAGACCTTCCTGGATGACTGTGGAAAGTTTGGCTGTTGGAGGAGTCCGGAAGAAATTCGGCCGCCGGAGGAGTTCAGCTGCGATCACGAGTTACACCTGACCGAGCACCAAATCGAACTTCGGCGGGAGCGAGGTTCACCCCCAACAGAAATTATATAATTGGAGTTTTATAGGCAACCAGAAAATGTTTCTGACCACACACTACCAGGGATACCATAATATGACAGGTTTAGTCCAATAATGCTATTTGCAAATTATACAATAAATATGTTACAGTTGTATCATCACACTTATTCATTACATCTGATCCAGACCAACGGATCAACCAACAAAATTATGAACTTATAATCAAACCAGAATTTCTGCAGCTCTATGGTTCTTAACCGTTGTTTGACCATTTACCGAAGGAAACACAAAAAGAGCAAAGGAAAACTTTAATGTGAAGATGGTATTTCTGTTCCTAAGAGTTCCTGTTCAAGGGCACAAGCATCATATGGTCAGGTGATCCAGCCTATGATGCTGATGCACATAATGTATGGTGGTATGCCAAAAGAATTGTAATACATGCTAGACACTTTGTCTAGTGTTAGTTTTGCATGCATTTAACTTTGTAGCATGATGGTTGGTATTATTTGTTAATTGTTCTTAAGTGAATAGTGCCTTTTTTCCGATAAAGAATGTCTTCTTGTTCAGAAAGAATGGCATTTACTCGACAGGATGGAATCTACCACATTACAAAAAGTGGTTCCAAGAAATGTTATACAACCTGATCATCCTTTCTTGAACAGAGAAGTTATATTTACAATACTTAGAGCAGTAAGGATATCAATATATACAAATCTTTTACAGGCCGGAACAATTTAAAATAATGGTACAAACCAACCAAATGAATTGGTTTTTTAGTTTTATGTAAAACTGGTGATGGTCTTACTACAATGAATAACATTTGTGACCACCTGGGAAAAATGTTTTCCTGCTTTATCAAGCTATTGGTCCGTTTATCTGTACCATAATAAATGATGGCCTTGGCTGTATTGTTCCTGCCTCCATGATATACAATAGTAGGTAGAACATTGAAGTGATAGGGTTGTGGCACTACTTTCAGTCCTGCTAGAAGATGGGGCCCAGTCAGTAGGTGAGGACATGATGATGCTATTTGACCTTGGATTCAGTTTATGCAGTCATCGCATGGAGCAGGGATGCTACCATCTAGACGACTCTCAGAAAGGGAAGCAAGAAAGGAAGGAAAAGAAATGCAATAGAATGAAAGATGCATGCAGCTATATGAAAGCATGTAACTATGTAGTCATTAGCTTGAGAGAGGGAAACAAGATAGTTGGCTTCTTGATTCTTTTATTTTTTTTATTTTTTATTTTATCACAGTTCCTTAAAATTTTGAGCATGGTTAATGGAACAGTAAGCAAGTTGATGTGAAGCAATGTTTGTTCAAGTATTTGTGAGAAGCAGTTATATTGCTTTTGTTGATCTTCATGAGTTGCTCAACTGTTTGAACTTTGATTCATTACATTAGGTTATCATGCATGGTGTGAAATGAGTTAACATTCCATCAAGGCTGTCACTCACTTTTGTGAAGGTAAACATTAGAATAAAGAATAAATAATCAGGGGATATTAAGGTAGAATAGGACCAAGCATATCTGTCTGCCACCAGAAGTTAAGAAAGTAACAGAAAGCAAAAAAGTTAGGGCATTCAGAAATCAACAAAACACTAGAATTCATAGACCCACACGCTTGGTCTCCATATAACCAACACAGATTATTACTTTTATTGAAAGCAAAATTGTAGAGTAGCTAACAAGTATCTCCTTCTTCAAGAAAATTTTTAGGACTGGCATAGCTGTTCCATGCCCAAAACAATACTTACACAACAAGCATAGGGTACAAATGCCAACATAGTGCAGATAAAAAGGCTTAATTCATCATTTCAATCTGGTGCTGTGCATACATTAACAACTGAAATCTTATTATGGGCCACTCCTCATGTAACTTATGCATTTATGGGTGGATAATTGATATAAGTCATCTTATAAGCTTCTTGTTCATTAGCATGTCTATCTTCCAAATTCATTGCGTCTAAAATATCTCATATTAACGGGATTTTCTTAGGTATTGATCTGGAAAATCATCAGAGAATCTGCTCTACTGAACTGTCCTTTTCATGGACTTCAACTCACCGTAGCTTTTTTATTAAACTTAAATTGCAACTTGACTAACATGTTTATTAAGATTGACTATCACATAGCCATTGCAATCACATAAACTTGCCTCTAATTGTTCATGGAGCCGTTTTTGCACCTGCATCTGCAACTTCAGTGCTTCAGTAATTTGCATCCCTCTGACATTAAAAATTTAAAAAATAAATGAAAAAGTTCTACCTTGATTGTGAACCCATTATTTAATTAACAATATGCACAAGACTAACTTGAGACAAGGGGACATGGGGAAAGCAGCAAAGATAATAAAAATAAATAATCAGTTTCATATTAAGTACATGATGATGAAAAAGGAAACAGAAAAGACAAATGTTTCACTAATCATATCTCCAGAGAAACAAATAGCAGACACAGAATGCATAAGAGAAAATTACACATATATAGACACAGTTCCCCTCTGTCCTCTTATCATTGATGGCCATGGTCTCCAAAAAGAAGGTAATAGTTGTGAAAGCTAAAAAAACTGATACTCTTTAATAGATCACAAGTTCTAGGTTGAAATTCGAGTAATATGAATAAGAAACATGGATTTAGTTAAAAATAATAATGGAGTCATTCAAAAATGAGCATCCAACAGGCAAGGTTCCTGCAACAAAGTTGATAACAACAACTAGTTTTAATAAGGTGAAATCAGAGTTCTCTCTGAAAAATGCAAAAGTATCAGCACCAGCATGGCTTGTTTTCCATATTAACTTGTGCCATAAAAGAATGAATACTTTTTACTTACGAGGAGCTTTCAAGGCCTGAAGGTATGTCCCCAGAATCTTTCTTTGCAGCCTTGGTACCTACATGAAGGGAAACCCTGTTAGACTGAACCATATAGTGGAGATCAATGATTAAGCCTTTCAGCTCCTTGTTTTTATGTAAAGAAATAGCTTTCGTGATTGAAAATTAGAAGCCAAGATTTTCAAATCTATATGGCTGACTGAAAACCTACCATCAGATGAAGACTCAGGAATATATTTTGCAAGCCGATATTTCTGTATGCATCACAATTCGGAATCAGAAAAGCCCGCATAATTAAGCAAGAAGAAGAAGAAAAGCCACTGGATGCAAAATACCTGCAAGTGACTTTTGACATGATATATGGTTAACCCTGTTACACCCATTGTTTTGAGTACACCTTTAGGAGTTGCTCCTGTCATGGTGTAAAACAATTAAATGACCACATTAAGAATGACAAGGTTATCATGTATTAACTAGGTAAACAGAGTCTCATATTTTACTAGTTAAACCAAGCTGAGCATCTATCATAACTTTCTAAGCTTCATTGGCTCATTTTGTAGATGATAGAGACTTAGTTAAGTATTTTGATCCTTCAAGGACCTAAGTAGATAAAAATCTCCTAATCACTATATTGGAAACAATTAAACAATCAAGTAACTAAAAATTATGTAGTCACGACCTCTTAGGCTTTAAGTGAATAAAATGACCACTCAAAGGGAAGCAAAATATGAAAATCTGAGGGCAGAATCAAGCAGTTGAAACAAGAAACTTTAGCTGGTGAGATTGCAAAAATAAGCACTTACTCTCAGGTCCACCAAGTTGCGTTACAGCATCAACAAAACGTTGATGAAGTCCATGTGTCCACCGCAAACGCTGCCTTGAGGCAAAATTAGGGTTATTCTGGTTGGTCCCTCCGCTGCGTGGGCCTATATTGTTGCCAGTTAATTCTATTGGCTGGTCACAAGCTAGTGGATTGCTGTGAGCTGAGCCTAAATTGGAGATAGGTTTTGGTTGATACATCTATAATTATCTGTGAAAACAATGAAAGAACTGATATCAGATAAGCATACTGAATGATTTGGCAGAATGTGTGGAGATAAATACCAATACTTTATAAAACAGATATATGAGAAGAGACACAAATAGACTCCCATAGTCAGATCACAGAGAAGTTAACATTAAATCTGACAGAGAAATACAACATATGACCATGTCAGGTATCTGTTGAGTTATTTCATTCAACAAAAAGCAAACAGGGAAACAATATTTAATCAAACTGGTTAACTGGTTAGAAGAACGAGGACAGATTACATTAGCCTCTGCATTTACTACAAGAATAAGAGTAGCCAACAAGGAAGTGTTGTTATCGCTCGAGATTCTATGATGAATCCATAAATACCAAAACAAGATTTTGTATTTGTAAATGCACTGAATAGATGCATCAGAAACAAGCAGAGTCACACCATAATTGGTGAATTTGTATTTATAGACACTTGAAATGCACAAATAGAACTAACATTTGGAACTAACAGAAGATTCTACTTCATATCACATTGTATAATCTGAAACAAGGAATTGGATGAAATTTTAATTTAGGTAATTCTGCCGCAATTTGTTTCTGATAAGAATATTGGACCGCTCATAATACATGCTCTAATTCCCTTTTTTGTCTTCCATTTACCATTTTCCTTCATTACAAAGAAAATTTGCACCATTTTTGTTTTTACATAGTTAAATTATGTAACCTACTTCATGTCCAATTAACTCTGAGGTGAATGCTAAAATAATAGGAGGCTGCAACCCTTGTATTAAAATAATCAACTCTCCTCTTCAGTAAGGTATTTGTACGATGATCTTTTCAGGATCTCCAAATTATCTGTTGAATTTGGAACATTCCGTGGAAAATTTATCCAAACAACCCAAAAATTGAGGCATAAGTTTCGCATAAACAAATCAGACTTATAGGGCCATTGCCGACAAGAGATGACCTTTTTCAACCATGTCAAGCTGGTCACCATTGCAAATGATATAAGACACACACACACACACACATATATAGATAGATATAGATATAGATATATACATATAGATTCACACACACACACACACACAGATATATCTATCACACACACGCACGCACGCATATATATAGATAGATATAGATATAGATATATACATATAGATTCACACATACACACACACACATACAGATATATCTATCACACGAACACACGCATATATATAGATAGATATAGATATAGATATATACATATAGATTCACACACACACACACACACACACACACACATATACATATAGATTCACACACACACATATATAGATATAGATATAGATATATACACATAGATTCACACACACATATATGTATATATATAGATTATATGTTAAACAGATTTGTATTAGTTGTTATGATTGACCTAGCAAGCTTTCCTCTCTAGTAAAATTTGTATTAGTTGTCAGGATACACCTAGCTAGCTTTTCTCTCTAGTAAGATTTGGGTGAGTTGTACATGGGTTGTGTATAAGTTGTATATGAGTAGGCATAGGCTAGTACTTGCCTGTCTTGATTTACCTCTTGTATATATAAGGAGGCATCCTGTAACATATTGGAGTATCAAGTAATATAGCAAATTTATCCCTTCTATTCTTTCTAGCAGTATATATCTATATCTATATCTATCTATATATATGTGCGTGCGTGTGTTACATATATATATATATATATATATATATATATATATATATATATATATATATATATATATATATATATATATATATATATATATATATATAATAAATCTATATGTATATATCTATATCTATATCTATCTATATATATGTGTGAGTGTGTGCATGTATATATATGTGTACATTTGTGTGTGTGTGTGTGTGTGTGTGTGTATGTGTGCGTGTGTATCTAAGTTCTGCTTATTCCACATAAAATTTCCCCAAAGCTGCTCAACTAACTTTTATGATAGGCTTGTCCAGAAGAGACCTTAAACCTTTAGGAAACGGATGCCATCTTAAATATGCAGTCTCCAAGGTGATCTTAAACCCCTTTGGGTTGGTTAAGATTAAACAAGCTTCACCAAATTGACAGTTCTAATCAAACTACTGCTTCTTGATTTTGGTAGGGATACTTAGTTTGTATCAACAAATCTACTTTCCATTATATAAAAAGAAAAAATGCAATTCACAAGGTAGAAATTACAGTGCTATGCATCTAAGATGCATATCCAGTCCTCCATGAATGTCTAGCCAGCCAATCTATTCTTCATTCTGTCATCCAATTGACAGTCACAACTCTTTAATTAGTTCTCGTAAATCAAGGTAAGGCTTAAATTCTGCAGCACGCACTAAGAACTGTTTAATCTAAAGTGAATCTTCAGAACTTTATTAGGTGATTGCCGAGAAATAAAAAGATTTAATATTACGCCTTTCCATCCATAATCTCAGATTCTTGAGAAGTATGACCTCATAAGATTTTCCTTCCACGGTTCAAGAAATTTTCTCACCCATCCTGAATGCTGTGAGAGGATGTTAAAAGTTCTTTTTGAATCCTCGAGACATATGCGGTCCCTCCCTAGTTTGTATCTTCCCAAAGTTTTGTTAACCTTTTGGTGTTACTGCCATCTTTCAACAAGGAAATATTTTCATTTAAAAATGAATTAAATATTAATTGTCCTCTGAAATCTTGCAGCTTATAACTTCATCTAAGTTTGCCAAAACAATCTGAATTTTTGAGAGCAAAAAGGCTCCCGAAAGGGCAAGTATACTGCATGTGTTGTTAGTCTTAGCAATCAAAGTTTAATGATTCAAGGTCCCACTATTTCAAAATGACCGACGATCTAGTCTTGCATTCTATTGTCTACTCTCCTAAACTGCGTTACCAAAATCAACATATTAAGGGGCAAGAATTCCATGCTAAAATACGAGGACCTTGAATACCATGGACTGTCTACGGAGACAAAAGATAAGAACCCGAGTAAAAGGATGCCTTGGCTCAATAACCATCAATTTACTGTTATTTATTAGCAAACAACTACCAACCAGAACATAAAACCAATGGCAAAAATCAGCATCAGCTGCACCCTTAATTAGTTTTTCATTTAAACAAGAATTGCAGAGATGCAGGGTAAGGTTTAAGGAGAAACCTATCCACAGAAATCTAAGAGAAACCCGACACATACAAGTTCAAGACCCAGTTTCTGCTACGCCCTAAACTTCAATGCTTTCGAGGGTTTTGTTATCCGTTAATGGAAAGCGATGGAAGCATCAGCGCAACTCCTCTGATCTCCCCCATTCTCAAAGATGTGGTTTTGGAGCCATAATCATTACGAAATCTTTTGAATCGGCACTCGATTTTGCATAGGAAAAAATATCCAAGAAATGAGGCAAAACAATCAACGGGGAAAAACAGTAACTGGAACCCTAAGATGACTGCAGTGTTTTAGGAAAAGAATCCTCCAAAACCAATTTTTCCCAGAAACAAAAAACAAAGACTTACTGATCAAACGTCCCCGAGCCCAATTGGCAGGAGAAACCAACAAATCCACACAGAATAATTAAAAAACGAGCGGAAAGAGTGATACCAAGGTCAGGAAACCGCGGAAATCTTTGTAGCAGGAGCTCCGGAGAAATCAAAAGGCGCGATATCCACTGGCCCTGCTGCGACGGAGAGATGGATTTGACTGAAAAAAAAAGGGGGGGGCGCAGAATTAAACAGATGACAGCAAATCCAGTGGTCGCCAACAATAAAAGTCGGATCTATTTGGTAGAAGTCGAGGAATTATTGCGAAAATTTAATTCTTACGAGCTCCGAGACTGATCGCGCTTCGGCCAATCAGCGAGCTGGGATGGGATCGAATGCGCGTCGCCTTCTTTCCTACAGCCCTGCCCGCGGGCAGGCGCCGGTTCTGCCCACTCGTCGGACAAGACTTACGAGGCGGTAGAGCCCCAGCTAGCCTTTCCCGTCAATGGGCGAACGTGGTAATTCCTGATTGGTTCCCGTGTTTGACTTCCGACTCGGCCAGCATGTAATACACGAGGTGAGGAATTACTGGTGGATTGCCGCGTGTGCTATTTGAAGTCGGTTATCTGTTGAAATTAGGAATCATTCGGGACGGCACCCATATAATTTCGAATTTTAGATAAGCGAACTGTGAGAAGGAAGCCAAACAGATGGAAAATGGAAGCGAACCAAGCCAAAAAAAATAAAAATAAAAACTTAAGAATTTGTTTGGATAATCTCGCTGGATTCTTAGGATTGAAAACTACATTTCTAGCATTATTAAATATGAAACCTGATTCAATACATGTCAATCGGATCTCTCCTAATCTATTTCCATAAGGAGAAACAAAACATTTATCAAGATTTTTTTTTTTTTTTTTTTTAAATTCCGATGAGGCTCGGCTGATTCACTTCCAAAGTATTCCAAAGAATTCTGTGAATATAGGCCTCATCTGGCGTGTCTCTATTTCCCATATGTGGTCCTGCAAATATTGCTAGATTGCATAGGTTTATCCAAATAAGCTTTAAAATGATACAAAGTTACATAGCCTCCTCTTCCGATTGTCATCATTCCATCCTCGCTTCCCTCTTATTTTCTCCTCCACTCCTTTCTTCTGCTATCAACATGAGCCCAAGCATCCCTCTAGAATTTATATATCTCTAAAGCATTAGTGTGCTTATTATTATTATTATTGTTGGGGATAAATCCCGCTCCTGCCGAAGCCCGGCCCGACGCTCAGCCCAATGTAACCAGTAGCTGCTGAAGAGCTTCAGCGCCAGGCGCCAGGCCGAGCCCCTAAGACGGCCGAACTGCTTAGAGGCCGAACTCCCCTGCACCAAGGTCTCGGCCGAACCGCTTAGAGGCCGAACTCCCCTGCACCAAGGTCTCGGCCGAACTGCTTAGAGGGCGAACTCCCACCGCCAGCCGAACTTCCTGACGGCCGAGCTCCTTGGACTCCAAGCGGCTGGACTTCTTCAGGAGACGGACTCCTCCCAGACGCCCGTTCGGCCATCCGAGCTCCTCCCGGGTTTTCCCTTCAGCTGAACTCTCCTACGAGCCCATGCAGCCGAACTCCTTCGGACCCCACGGCCGAACTCCTTCGGACTTTCCACGGCCGAACTCCTTCGGACCGACTCCAGGCGAGTCCGTGCAGCCGAACTCCTTCGGGCCGACCCCAGGCGAGCCCGCGCAGCCGAACTCCTTCGGACCGACCCTAGGCGACCGAACTCCTCAGCGAGCCCTGGCCGAACCAACTAGCAACCGAAGTCCTTCAATTGGCCAGCCGAGCTTCTCCGGGCCTCTCAGCGGCCGAACTCTACAGATGGCCGACCCTTCAGCCAGACGAACTCCCCCAGCTTCCCCTTCGGCCGAACTCTGTTACAAGTCCGAACTCCGTTGGACGAACTGTCGCCTGCAGCAAGACCGGACGGCGCCTTCCTCTCCGTACCGGACTCCATGCGGCCGACGACTCGCCGGTATGGCTCCCACGACCTACCGGACGACGCCTTCCTCTCCGTACCGGACTCCATGCGGCCCACGGCTCGCCGGTATGGCTCCCACGATCTACCGGACGACGCCTTCCTCTCCGTACCGGACTCCATGCGGCCCACGGCTCGCCAGTATGGCTCCCACGATCTACCGGACGACGCCTTCCTCTCCGTACCAAGCTCCATGCTGCCCGACGACTCTCTGCCAGACGGCACAGCCGTCACCATCAACTAAGCTCCGCTATAAAAGGACCCCTCCCGACATACTAAGGCTAAGCTCTCTGAACTCTCGACTCTCTAAGCTCTCTAAGCTCTCCTCCACATCTCTAAGCTCCGGAACTCATTCCGAGCACTCCATTACTGTTGGCCGGAAACTAACTTGACCGTCGGAGGGTCCTGCCGGAGCCACCACCCCACCGGTTCCGGACGGGACTTCGTTTTGCAGGTCCCCGGCGGCGCCCAGCGGCCTCGATTCCGGCGACCTCCGGCGGCGACGGATTTCTGCACCAACAGATTGGCGCCGTCTGTGGGAACGAGGGACTGAACCTTCGAGGTTCCCTTGTTCTTAAAGGAGTGCTCGGCGACGATTTCCCTCCCCTGCTCCGGATCTCTCTTCCTCCCTCTTCAGTATTCCTTTTCTGAAAAGAAAAATGCCTCCCAGAAGAACCTCGACCCGGAGGTCGGCAGCCTCCGCGGCCCGATCCCGTTCGGGTCCGTCCGCTCCCACTCCGGCCCCGGCGACGCGGGCCCGCTCCGTACTCGCGGTAGATGCGGAGCGGTTCGACCTGCTTGCCCAGCAGGTCCGCGATCTTACGGAGGCGGTGCAGGCAGTGCAAGCCACGCATTCGCGAGGTCCAGCGCCCACTCGACCGGCGCGGGGTTCCCCGGAGCCCGGGAATCCAGTCCAGGAGCGACCGATGTGGGCTACCCAACCTCCGGCCCTCGGGAGAGAGGGGCAGCCGGCAAAGAGCCCCTGCTCGGACCGCGGCTCAACCCAGGGAGAAGCTTCGCACCCCTTCCGCGAGAAGACCTTGGGGATTAAGGATCGCGAAGATTTCCTGGACCAAAGGCTCATGGAAGATGGGACGGCGCATAGAAGAACTTCGTCGTACTCCTTCCTCCCGCGGTAACGATATTTGCACTGATCCTCCCTTCTCACAGAAAATTATGCAGGAACAGGTACCACCGAACTTCAAGCTCCCGCATTTCGAGAGCTACGATGGGACCACCTGACCCGGTCGACCATTTGGAGGCCTTCAGGACGACGATGTTACTTCATGGCGCGCCTGATGCCATTTTGTGTCGGGCTTTCCCTTCTACCCTCAAGGGAGCCGCTAGGAATTGGTACTCGGCGCTTAAGCCGGGCACCATCCTATCGTTTGACCAAATGAGTCAACAATTCGCGGCCCACTTCGTCAGCAGCAAACGGCCGCGCAGAGGCTCGGATTCCCTGTTGGCCATCAGGCAAAAAGAGGGGGAACCCATCCGGGCTTACGTCACCCGGTTCAACACTGCCGCGCTGGAAGTCCGGAACCTGGACCAATCAGTTGCTATGGCCGCCCTCAAGGGCGGCCTTCAGAAGAACGACCTGCTGTTTTCCCTGGAGAAGAAATATCCCAGGGACTTCGCTGACATGCTAGCTCGGGCCGAAAGCTATGCCCGGGCAGAAGAGGCTTTCGAGGCCAAGGATGGTGAAGCTCGCGACAAGCGACGAGTAGGCAGAGCGGGAAGGCCTGCCGAGGAAAGAAAGCGCACCGAAGCCTGGCCGCGTTCCCGAACTCCCCCTGGTCGCGGGCGTGCCCGGACTCCACCTCAGGCTCGGGGGCGGGAAGCCACCGACGGAAAGGCGCGCCGAAGTCCTCCTCGGCACCGAAGTCCCACCCGACGCCGAGGTTCCCCCCGGCGCCGAGGTTCTCCCTCGCGACGAGGTCCCTCCCCGCGCCAAGGTTCTCCCCTCCGACGGCGTTTTCACAGCTACGCCCCCCTCAACGCCCCGAAGGCTCAAGTGCTGCTGGAGATCAAGGGACGACTTCCGGAGCCGGAGAGGATGCGTTCCCATCCCAGAAAACGCAACCCCAACAAGTTCTGCCTTTACCACCGTGACCACGGTCACGATACCGAGGAGTGCATCCAGCTCCAGGACGAAATCGAGGAGCTGGTCCGGCGGGGCAGGCTTGGCCGATTCCTGCGAAGACGATCTAAAGAGCAGGAAGATCGGCCGAGAATGTTGCCACCGATTGGGGAAGATCGGCAGGAGGACCGGCCGTCTCTTGGCGTCATTAACACCATCTCGGGAGGACCGCAGCAGGGAAAGACCGACGAATCCGAGGGATCGGCAAAGAGGCAGAGGACCTCGGAGCCCGTGACCTTCACCGAGGCAGACGGCCCAGGGGATCCAGATTTCCGCATAACGACGCGGTTGTAATCTCTTTAAACGTCGCTGATTATGATGTACGCCGCGTTTTGGTGGATAATGGAAGTTCGGCGGACATATTGTTTTACGATGCCTTCTTCAAAAATGTCCCTACCTGACACCCGCTTAGGACCTGTAAATTCCCCCCTGGTGGGATTTGCTGGACACGCCGTTCCGGTCGAAGGCATGGTGACTTTGGCAGTGACGGCGGGCCGATCCCCAAAATCGGCCAAGGCGCGGATCGACTTTTTTGTCGTAAGGACCCCGTCCGCCTATAATGCAATCCTTGGGCGACCAGGCCTTAACGCGCTACGGGCGGTAGTATCAACCTACTACTTAAAGGTAAAATTCCCGACGAGCCATGGAGTCGGCGAAGTCAGAGGAGACCAAGCCCTGGCAAAGTACTGCTACTCAATCGCCCTGCGCGAGGGAGACCGGCCCGACCCTTGCCTTGTTGACAGACTGGACGTCCGCGACGACCTCACTGAAGAACGGGGCGAACCTGCGGAAGACCTCGTCCCTGTGTCCTTACGCGATGGAGACCCGGGGCATGAGGTGCGGATCGGCTCCAACCTAGCGGCCGAGGTCAAGGGACAGCTCGTCGCCTTCCTCAGAAGGAATGCGGACGTCTTCGCCTGGGCCCCGGCGGATGTACCGGGGATCGACGCCGATGTCATAGAACATCGGCTGGCCATCGACCCAAGGCACCGACCCGTCAGAGAAAAATTACGCCGCCAAGCCCCAGAAAGACAGAAGGCGGTAGCCGAAGAAGTGGATAAGCTCCTTGAAGCTGGACTCATCCGGGAGGTCAACTACCCGACCTGGGTCTCGAACGTGGTCCTCGTCAAAAAAGCAAACAACAAATGGAGGATGTGCGTCGACTTCAAGAAGCTGAACAAAGCCTGCCCAAAGGACAGCTACCCCCTGCCGAGGATCGATCAGCTGGTGGACGCAACCTCGGGCCACGAGCTCCTTACTTTTATGGACGCGTTTTCTGGTTATAACCAGATACGCATGGCGCCCGAGGATGAAGAAAAGACCACCTTTATTACTGACCGAGGTCTCTATTGTTACAGGGTCATGCCTTTCGGACTCAAGAATGCAGGAGCCACTTACCAGCGCTTGGTCAACAAGGTCTTCAAGGGGCAGATCGGCCGCAACATGGAGGTGTACGTGGACGACATGCTGGTCAAAAGCCGAGCCTCGACGGACCACCTCGCCGACCTTGAAGAAACTTTCGGTGCGCTTAGGAGGCACAAGATGAAGTTGAACCCGACCAAATGCGCCTTCGGCGTGACCTCCGGAAAATTTTTAGGATTCATGGTGTCGAAGACGCGGAATCGAGGCAAATCCCGAGAAAATTCGAGCCATCCAGGAGATGACTGCCCCGAAGACAATTAAGGAAGTTCAGCGCCTGGCTGGGAAGGTGGCGTCCTTGAACCGCTTTGTCTCAAGGTCGGCCGAGCGGTGCCTGCCTTTCTTCCAGGTCCTCAGGCGATCGAAAGATTTTTGCTGGACAGCGGAGTGCAAACAGGCATTCGAAGAGCTTAAAAACTACCTCGGCGCGCCTCCACTGCTGGCAAAGCCCGAACCTGGAGAAGGGCTGCTCCTATACCTAGCTGTCTCTCCAATGGCCCTGGCGGCTGTCCTGGTCAGGGAAGATGCGAAGGCGCAACAACCAGTCTATTACGTGAGCCGAGCCTTGAGGGACGCGGAAACCAGGTACTCCAAGTTAGAAAAACTAATTTACTGTCTTCTGATCGCAGCCAGGAAGCTCCGACCTTACTTTCAGGGAGCATACCATCACGGTCCTCACGGACCAACCATTAAGAGCCGTCCTCCACCGCGCAGACGCTTCAGGAAGAATCGCCAAATGGGCGATCGAGCTCACGGAGTTCGACATCAATTACCGGCCCAGGCCATCGATCAAGGCTCAGATACTGGCGGACTTCGTGCTGGAATGCACCGCACCAGTTGAAGCCGAGCTTGAATCAAGCGAGACTATCATCAGTGGGAGACCAGGCCCCGACGAAGCCGAGCTGTGGCGGTCGAGCTTCCCTGAAGAAAGGGCCGACCTTCCTTGAAGGCGCCTGGGTTCTGCATGTGGATGGCTCATCCAACTCTAGCGGGGCCGGCGCTGGGCTGGTCCTGGTTAGCCCCGAGGGGATCGTCACCGAGTACGCATTGCGCTTCGAGTTTCCCACAACCAACAATGGGGCCGAGTATGAAGCGCTGATAGCCGGGCTGCAGATAGCCAGGGAATTGAAGGTGGGTCGGCTTCAAGTCTATAGCGATTCCCAGTTGGTGGTCGGTCAGGTCGGCGGCAGCTACGAGGCGCGGGAGGAAAGCATGGTGATGTACCTCGGGAAGGTGAAGAACTTAATACCAGCCTTCGACAGCTTCGACATTCGGCACATCCCAAGGACCGGGAATACAAGGGCCGACCTCCTCTCCAAGTTGGCCACCTCTGCCCCGGCCGAACTACCAAAAGAGGTGTTTCTGGAAACTCTGAAGTGCCCGACCACCGAAGAACCTCAGGCCGTCCTGCGGACGGACTTCGAGCCCAGCTGGATTCGATCCGCTAATCGCCTACCTCGAAGAAGGGGTTCTCCCCCACGATCGGAGAGAAGCTCGGAAGCTCAGGAGTCAAGCCTCCCGCTACGTCTTGTACGAGGGCAAGTTATATAAAAGGTCGTACTCCCTCCCGTTGCTGAGGTGCCTCCGACCCTCTGAGGCCTGCATCGCGCTACAGGATGTCCACGAAGGACTCTGCGGAAGTCACGCGGGAGCCAGATCCCTATCGCAAAGACTACTTCGGCAAGGGTACTACTGGCCGACCCTACTTCGTGATTCCACGGAATACGTGAAGAGGTGTGACCGCTGCCAGAAGAACGCCAGCGTGCAAAGGCAGCCGGCATCCGAACTCACTCCGCTCACTGCACCCTGGCCCTTCGCGCAGTGGGGGATGGACATCCTCGGCCCCTTCCCAACAGCGTCCGGACAACGGAAGTTTCCTCCTGGTCGCGATCGACTACTTTACCAAGTGGGTCGAGGCGGAACCACTAGCGAAGATCACCGAGGCCAAGGTGCAGGACTTCGTCTGGAAGACGCTGATCTGCCGGTTCGGTCTGCCCCGAGCTCTCATAACCGATAATGGGCGACAGTTCGCTGGAGCCCGGTTTGCCGAGTTCTGCGAAGGACTAAACGTCTCCCACCACTTCACATCGGTGGCTCATCCGCAAGCCAATGGGGAAGCCGAAGTGACCAATCGGACCCTGCTGCAAGGCCTCAAGACGAGGCTCGACAGGGCAAAAGGGGCCTGGGTAGACGAACTCTACCACGTTCTCTGGGCATACCGAACAACGCAGAGGGTACCGACCGGCGAGACACCCTTCGCCTTGGCCTTCGGCACCGAGGCAGTCATCCCGATCGAGCTCAAACTCCCGTCTGCTCGAATCGTGGGCTTCAACGAGCAACTCAACTCCCAGGACCTCAGAACCAACCTCGACCTGCTGGAAGAAAGGAGGGAGGCAGCCCGCATCCGAATGGCCGCCTACCAGCGGAAGGTGGCTCGGTATTACAATTCCAGAGTCAAAAGCAAGGCGTTCAGAGTTGGGGACTTAGTGCTCCGACGAGCAGCCGTCTCCCAGCCCCAGAATCAAGGGAAGCTCGTCCCAAATTGGGAAGGTCCGTACGAAGTGGTAGAGGTCATCCGACCTGGTACCTATCGCCTAAAGGAGCTCGGAGGACTAGCGCTTCCCCGACCTTGGAACTCAGAAAACCTGAGAATGTACTACCAGTAGTTTCCCTCAATAAAACCTTCGTTGCTCGACACTATCGTTTCAGGGTCACTGGGAAAAAAGCGAGCGGAAATGCCCCCACAGCCGGCTAGGAACAGGAGGAGAACCTCGTCCTAGCATGAGCAAAGTCAAAGGCCCCGTTCCGCAAAGGACGGGATGGGGGGAGAAGCGAGGACGACGGTCCTCATGTGCCCCCACAGCCGGCTAGGAACAGGAGGAGAACCTCGTCCTAGCGTGAGCAAAGTCGAAGGCCCCGTCCACAAAGGACGGGATGGGGGGAGAAGCGAGGACGACGGTCCTCATGTGCCCCCACAGCCGGCTAGGAACAGGAGGAGAACCTCGTCCTAGCGTGAGCAAAGTCGAAGGCCCCGTCCACAAAGGACGGGATGGGGGGAGAAGCGAGGACGACGGTCCTCATGTGCCCCCACAGCCGGCTAGGAACAGGAGGAGAACCTCGTCCTAGCGTGAGCAAAGTCGAAGGACCCCGTTCACGAAGGACGGGATGGGGGGAGAAGCTCGGACGACGGTCCGGATGTGCCCCCACAGCCCGTTAGGAACAAGAGGAGAACCTCGTCCTAACGTGAGCAAGGTTCAAGGCCTAGCCCACAGAGTCTACGGCAAGCTTCACTACAGAAGACGAGGTCTCCTTCGGACCTCAGCTTCAACTTCGGTATCAGCATCAGCGGGAGACGGGATCTCCCCCAAGCGATCATAACCTTGACTGCAAAAGAGGAGGTCTCCCCCGAATCGACTTCGGTTGATGAAGGCGATGTCAACTCCGACCCTGACCACGGGGGGCGACATTGACTCCGGCCTCAACGTCGGACTTCACCAATTTTGGCTGGAAACGAGTCCCACTTCAACTCCAAACATCGACTGGGGATGACCTCCCCCAAGCCCCCCCCCAATATTGGCTGGAGATGAGACCTTCCCCCAGCTGCAACCAAATGCGGAGCCTGGAAGAAGACTTCGGCAGTCGCCTGTTTTGGTACTCCCTTCCTTCAATTTTTGAACTCGGGAGTGGGGGGGCTACTGTTGGGGATAAATCCCGCTCCTGCCGAAGCCCGGCCCGACGCTCAGCCCAATGTAACCAGTAGCTGCTGAAGAGCTTCAGCGCCAGGCGCCAGGCCGAGCCCCTAAGACGGCCGAACTGCTTAGAGGCCGAACTCCCCTGCACCAAGGTCTCGGCCGAACCGCTTAGAGGCCGAACTCCCCTGCACCAAGGTCTCGGCCGAACTGCTTAGAGGGCGAACTCCCACCGCCAGCCGAACTTCCTGACGGCCGAGCTCCTTGGACTCCAAGCGGCTGGACTTCTTCAGGAGACGGACTCCTCCCAGACGCCCGTTCGGCCATCCGAGCTCCTCCCGGGTTTTCCCTTCAGCTGAACTCTCCTACGAGCCCATGCAGCCGAACTCCTTCGGACCCCACGGCCGAACTCCTTCGAACCCCACGGCCGAACTCCTTCGGACTTTCCACGGCCGAACTCCTTCGGACCGACTCCAGGCGGGTCCGTGCAGCCGAACTCCTTCGGGCCGATCCCAGGCGAGCCCGCGCAGCCGAACTCCTTCGGACCGACCCTAGGCGACCGAACTCCTCAGCGAGCCCTGGCCGAACCAACTAGCAACCGAAGTCCTTCAATTGGTCCAGCCGAGCTTCTCCGGGCCTCTCAGCGGCCGAACTCTACAGATGGCCGACCCTAGGGCCCCACTACCTCCTGACGAACGCCTCCTCCCGACCGGACTCCAGGCTCCTATCCACGCTCGTCGTATGGCTTCCCACCGATCTATAACCGGACGACGCCTCCTCTCCGTACCGACTCCATGCGGACCCACGGTCTCCCAGTTACGTGCTCCATCATCTACCGACGACGCCTTCCTCTCCCCGTACCAAGCTCCATGCCTGCCGACGATCTCTCCGCCAGACCACACCGTCACCATCAACAAAGCCCGCATAAAAGACCCCCCGACAATAACATAGGCAAGCTCTCTGAACTCCGCTCTCTAAAGCTCTCTATACCTCCTTCCACATCTTAAGCTCCGGAAACTCATCGAACACACCATTACGGTGCCGGAACTACTTGACCCGCGAGGTCCTCCGGAGCCACCACCTCCAACCAGGTCGACGGGAACTTCGTTTTCAGGGTCCCGCGCGCCCAGCGGCCCTCAAGACCCGGGCGACCTCCGCGGCGACGATTCTGCACCAACAGATTTGCACCTGTCTGGGGAACGAAGGACTGAAACCTCGAGGTTCCTGTTCTCAAGGAGTGCCGGCTACGTTTCCTCCCCGCTACCAGATCCTCTCCTCCCTCTTCAGTAATTTCCCCTTTTTGTCGAAAAAAAAATTCCTCCCAGAAAACCTCGACCCGAGGTCGCAGCCTCCGCGGACCCGACCCGTTCTATCCACCCATCCCACTGCGGCCCCGCCGACGCTGCTCGCTCCGTACTCCGGTAGATTCTGACGTTTCGACCTGCTTGCCCAGCAGGTCCGCGCGACTTACGAAGCGTGCAGGCATGCAAGCCACCATTTCGCTGAGTCGCAGCGCCCACCATCCCGCCGGGTCCCCGGACCGGGAATCCATCCAGGACGACCGATTGGGCTACCAACCTCCGCCCCCCGGAGAGAGGCAAGCCCAAAGAGCCCCGCCGGACCAGCGGTCAACCCAGGGGAGAAGTCGCGACCCTTCCCGCTAGGAAGACCTTGGATAAGGACGCTAAAGATCCCGGACCAAAGTCCTCATGAAATGGGACGGCGCATAAAGAACTCCGTCGTACTCTTCCATCCCTCCGTAACGATATGCAACAGAACCTCCCTCCTGACAGAAAATTTATCAGGAACAAAGGTACACCAACTCAAGCCCCCGCAATCGAGATCTACGATGACCACAACACCCTTCACCATTGGAGCCTCAAGACGACGATGTACTGTCATGGCGCGCCTGATACAATTGTCGGCTTTCCCTTCTACCCTCAAGGCCGCTAGAATGGTACTGCGCGCGTAAACCGGCCACCATCCTACTTTGACCCAAATGTTACCAACAACGCGCCCACTCGCAGCAACAAACCCGCTCAGAGGCTCGGATTCCTTTGTTGGCCATCAGGAAATAGGGGAACCCATAACGGCTTAACTCACCCTTCAAAACACTGCCTTTTATTTAAGGGCCTGAATACGAAACCATGGACAATCAGTCATGCCGCCCCAGGGCGTCACTTCAAAAGAAACGACCTGCGTTTCCTGAGAAGAAATATACCAGGACTTTCGCTGACATGCAGCTCGGGCCTGAAAGCTCTGCCCGGCAGAAGAGCGCGTTTCGAGGCCAAGGATGGTGAAGCTCGCGACAAGCAGCGAGTAAGCAGAGCGTAAGCCGTCTAGAAAGAAAGCGCACGACCTGGCCCGTTCCCAACTCCCCTGATCGCAGGCGTGCCCCGGACTCCAACCTCAGGCTCCGGGGCGGGAAGCCACCGATCGAAAGGCCGCGCGAAGTCCTTCCCGCACCGACCCACCCTGTGCCGGAGTTCCCCCGCGCCGAGGTCTCTTCCTCAGACAGGTCCCCTCCCCGCGCCAAGGTTTCTCCCTCCGACGCGTTCACAGCTACCCCCATCCCCACGCCCGAAGCTCAAGGCTGCTGATGATCAAGGAACACTTCCGAGCCGGAGAGGAGCTTCCCACCCAAAGCAAAACCAACAATTTGCCTTACCACAGACCAACGGTCACTGAAATACCGATGAGTGTATCCAAGCTCCAGACGAAAATCGAGAGCTGGTCCGCGGGGCAGGCTTGGCCGATCCTGCGAAGTACATCTAAAAGAGCAGGAAGAATCGGCCGAGTAATGTTCCCACCTGATTGGGGAAAATCGCAGGAGACCGGCCGCTCTTGCGTCATAATCTAATTATTCCTGAGCCTCACTGATGAGTGCATACTCTTCATATAGCATGAGAAAAGATCCGATGACGAAAAACCCGAAGATACGTGACAAAATGATTGTGTCATTTAGGTAACCTTCTAGCCCAACCTTCAACCGAGCAAGTACGCCATGATCAGCATTTCCGCACTAACGACGCGGTGTAAATCCTTTAAACGTCGCTGATAGAGTATCATCCAGCGTCTTGTGGTATAATGGAAAGTCTGCGGACATATTTTTAACGAGCCTTCTTGAAAATTCCCTACCTGACACCTCTATTAGGAACACTGTAAAATTCCCCCTGTAGGAGATTTGCTGGACGACGAGCGTTCCGGGCGAAGCAATTGCTGACTTGGCAGTGACGCGCCGATCCCCAAAATCGCCAAGCGCGGATCGACTTTTTTGTCGTAAAGACCGTCCCGTCATAAAGCAATCCCTTGTGTGATCGATCCATATGTCCTATACGACTGCCTACGTGACGTAGTACAACCTACTCTAAAGGTAAAATTCCCCACGAAGCCATGGATCCAGCGAAGTCAGAGGAACCAACCCGGCAAAGTACCAGCTACTTCAATCAGCCTGCGCCGAGGGAGATCGCCCGACCCTTGCCCTTGTGACAGACGACTCCGCTTTTTGACGACCCACGAAAACGGCCGAACCTGCGAAGACCTACGTCCTGTCCTTACGCGATGGAGAACCCAGGCAAAGGTGCGATCGGCCCAACTTCTAATCGCCGAGTGTCAAGGGACAGCTCATCCCTTCCCAGAAGAATGCGGACGTCTTCGCCTTTGGATCATTCCGCGATGGACCGGGACGACGCCGATTCATAGAAACATCGGCTGGCCATCGGGACCCAGGCCACAGACCCGTCAAGAAAAATTAACGCCGTGGGCCAACCCGACAAAAAATACATAAAGCGTAGCCGATAGAATTGGATAAGCTCCTTGAAGCGGACTCATCCGGGAGGTCAACTACCCGACCTGGGCCGAACGTGGTCCTCCTGTCAAAAAAGCAAACAACAAAATGGAGGAGTGCGCGACTTCAAGAAAGCTGAAACAAGCACGCCCAAAGGACAGCACCCCTGCCGAGAAGATCACTGTGGGACGCAACTCTCGGCCACACCCCTTAACTTTATGGACGCGTTTCTGTTTATAACCAGATACCATGGCGCCCAGAGAAGAAAAGACCACCTTATTAACTGACCAGGGTTCTTATGTTTACATGGTCATGCCTCGGATCAAGGAAGCAGGAGCCCACTACCAAGCGCCTTGGTCAACAAGGTCTCAAGGGCAGATCGGCCGAAACATGTGAGGTGTTACGGGATGACATGCTGGTCAAAAGCGCGACCTCGAGACCACCTCGCTACCTGAGAAAACTTCGTCGCTAGGAGCACAAGAATGAAGTGAACCCGGACCAAATGCGCCTTCGGCGTGACCTCCGAAAATTTTTAGGATCCTGGGTCGAAACGCGGAAATCGAGGCAAATCCCTGAAAAAATTCTAGCCATACAGGATATACTGCCCCAAGATACAATTAAGGAGGTTCAGCGCCTGCGGATAGTGGCGTCCTTGAACCGCTGTCCAAGGTCGGCCGATGCTGCCTCCTTTCTCCAGGTCCCAAGGCGATCGAAAGAATTTTTGCCTGGACCACGAGGCAAACAGGCATTCGAGAGCTAAAAAACACTCGGCGCGCCCCACTGCTGTAAAGCCCCAACGGAAGAAGGGCTGCCCTATAACCTAGCTGCTCTCCAAGGCCCTGCGGCTGTCCTGTCCAGGGAAATGCGAATCGCGCAACAACCATCTATACGTAGCCGAGCCTTGAGGACGCTAAACCTGTACTCCAATTAGAAAACTAATTAACTGTCTTCTGTCGCAGCAGGAAATCTCCGACCGTTAACTTTCAGGCATAACCATCATTACGTCCTCACGGACCAAACCATAAGACCGCCTCCACCCTGCGCAGCGCTCAGAAAGAATTTCGGCCAAATGGCGATCGAGCTCACAGTTCGATGCACTCAATAACCGCCCAGGGCCATCGATCAAGCTCAAGATACCCTGACTCGTGCGAATGCACCGCACACAGTTTGAAGCGAGCTGAATCAAGCGAACTACCACAATTGAGAACCAGGCCCCACGAAGCCGAGCTGTGGCGTCGAGCTTCCCTAAGAAAGGCCGACCCCTGAAGGCCGCCTGGTTCTGCATGTGAGGCCATCCAAACCTAGCGGGCCGCGCTGGCTGGCCGGTAGCCCGATGGATCGTCACCGATACGCATTGCCTTCGGTCCCACAACCAACAATGGGGCCGAGTATAGACGCTGTAGCCGGCTGCAGATCGCCACGATGAAGGTGGTCGGCTCAAAAGTCAATAGCGATTCCCAGTTGGTGGTCGGCAGGTCGGGCGCAAAACTACGAGGCGCGGAGAAAGCAGGGTGAGTACCTCTGAAATGTGAAGAAACTAATTACAGCCTTCGACACGTTAAGACATTCGCACATCCCCAAGGACCCGGAACAAGCCCGACCCCTCTCCCAATGGCCATCCCTGCCCACCGCCGAACTACCAAAAAGGTTCCTGGAAACCAACGCCGACCACCAACCCCGCCTGCCTGCGACGGATCTTCGATGCCCCAGCTGTATTGATCCGCTTATATCGCCTACCCTCGAAAAAGGGGTTCTCCCCGCATCGGAGAAAAGCTCGGTAAGCAAGTCCCAAGCCCCTACGTCTGTACGAGGGCAATTATATTAAAAAGTGTCGTACTCCCTCCCTTTGCTGAGGTGCCTCCCGACCCTCTGAACCTGCATCGCGCTACAGATGTCCACGAAAGGGCTCTGCGGAAGTCACACGAGCCAGATCCCTATCGCAAAAGAAATCTAACTCGTCAAAGGATACTGCCGACCCTACTTCGTGACACAACGTAAAAGGTGACCGGGCTCCCATAAGAAGAAACCCAGCTTCAAAGGCACCGGCATCCCAACTACTCCCACTGCACCCTGCCCTTATCCGCGCAGTGGGATGGACATCCCGCCCCTCCCAACTAGCGTCCGACAACTGTTATTTATTAGCAAACAACTACCAACCAGAACATAAAACCAATGGCAAAAATCAGCATCAGCTGCACCCTTAATTAGTTTTTCATTTAAACAAGAATTGCAGAGATGCAGGGTAAGGTTTAAGGAGAAACCTATCCACAGAAATCTAAGAGAAACCCGACACATACAAGTTCAAGACCCAGTTTCTGCTACGCCCTAAACTTCAATGCTTTCGAGGGTTTTGTTATCCGTTAATGGAAAGCGATGGAAGCATCAGCGCAACTCCTCTGATCTCCCCCATTCTCAAAGATGTGGTTTTGGAGCCATAATCATTACGAAATCTTTTGAATCGGCACTCGATTTTGCATAGGAAAAAATATCCAAGAAATGAGGCAAAACAATCAACGGGGAAAAACAGTAACTGGAACCCTAAGATGACTGCAGTGTTTTAGGAAAAGAATCCTCCAAAACCAATTTTTCCCAGAAACAAAAAACAAAGACTTACTGATCAAACGTCCCCGAGCCCAATTGGCAGGAGAAACCAACAAATCCACACAGAATAATTAAAAAACGAGCGGAAAGAGTGATACCAAGGTCAGGAAACCGCGGAAATCTTTGTAGCAGGAGCTCCGGAGAAATCAAAAGGCGCGATATCCACTGGCCCTGCTGCGACGGAGAGATGGATTTGACTGAAAAAAAAAGGGGGGGGCGCAGAATTAAACAGATGACAGCAAATCCAGTGGTCGCCAACAATAAAAGTCGGATCTATTTGGTAGAAGTCGAGGAATTATTGCGAAAATTTAATTCTTACGAGCTCCGAGACTGATCGCGCTTCGGCCAATCAGCGAGCTGGGATGGGATCGAATGCGCGTCGCCTTCTTTCCTACAGCCCTGCCCGCGGGCAGGCGCCGGTTCTGCCCACTCGTCGGACAAGACTTACGAGGCGGTAGAGCCCCAGCTAGCCTTTCCCGTCAATGGGCGAACGTGGTAATTCCTGATTGGTTCCCGTGTTTGACTTCCGACTCGGCCAGCATGTAATACACGAGGTGAGGAATTACTGGTGGATTGCCGCGTGTGCTATTTGAAGTCGGTTATCTGTTGAAATTAGGAATCATTCGGGACGGCACCCATATAATTTCGAATTTTAGATAAGCGAACTGTGAGAAGGAAGCCAAACAGATGGAAAATGGAAGCGAACCAAGCCAAAAAAAATAAAAATAAAAACTTAAGAATTTGTTTGGATAATCTCGCTGGATTCTTAGGATTGAAAACTACATTTCTAGCATTATTAAATATGAAACCTGATTCAATACATGTCAATCGGATCTCTCCTAATCTATTTCCATAAGGAGAAACAAAACATTTATCAAGATTTTTTTTTTTTTTTTTTTTAAATTCCGATGAGGCTCGGCTGATTCACTTCCAAAGTATTCCAAAGAATTCTGTGAATATAGGCCTCATCTGGCGTGTCTCTATTTCCCATATGTGGTCCTGCAAATATTGCTAGATTGCATAGGTTTATCCAAATAAGCTTTAAAATGATACAAAGTTACATAGCCTCCTCTTCCGATTGTCATCATTCCATCCTCGCTTCCCTCTTATTTTCTCCTCCACTCCTTTCTTCTGCTATCAACATGAGCCCAAGCATCCCTCTAGAATTTATATATCTCTAAAGCATTAGTGTGCTTATTATTATTATTATTGTTGGGGATAAATCCCGCTCCTGCCGAAGCCCGGCCCGACGCTCAGCCCAATGTAACCAGTAGCTGCTGAAGAGCTTCAGCGCCAGACGCCAGGCCGAGCCCCTAAGACGGCCGAACTGCTTAGAGGCCGAACTCCCCTGCACCAAGGTCTCGGCCGAACCGCTTAGAGGCCGAACTCCCCTGCACCAAGGTCTCGGCCGAACTGCTTAGAGGGCGAACTCCCACCGCCAGCCGAACTTCCTGACGGCCGAGCTCCTTGGACTCCAAGCGGCTGGACTTCTTCAGGAGACGGACTCCTCCCAGACGCCCGTTCGGCCATCCGAGCTCCTCCCGGGTTTTTCCCTTCAGCTGAACTCTCCTACGAGCCCATGCAGCCGAACTCCTTCGGACCCCACGGCCGAACTCCTTCGAACCCCACGGCCGAACTCCTTCGGACCGACTCCAGGCGGGTCCGTGCAGCCGAACTCCTTCGGGCCGATCCCAGGCGAGCCCGCGCAGCCGAACTCCTTCGGACCGACCCTAGGCGACCGAACTCCTCAGCGAGCCCTGGCCGAACCAACTAGCAACCGAAGTCCTTCAATTGTCCAGCCGGGCTTCTCCGGGCCTCTCAGCGGCCGAACTCTACAGATGGCCGACCCTTCAGTCAGACGAACTCCCCCAGCTTCCCCTTCGGCCGAACTCTGTTACAAGTCCGAACTCCGTTGGATGAACCGTCGCCTGCAGCAAGATCGGACGGCGCCTTCCTTTCCGTACCGGACTCCATGCGGCCGACTGCTCGCCGGTATGGCTCCCACGACCTACCGGACGACGCCTTCCTCTCCGTACCGGACTCCATGCGGCCCACGGCTCGTCGGTATGGCTCCCACGATCTACCGGACGACGCCTTCCTCTCCGTACCGGACTCCATGCGGCCCACGGCTCGCCAGTACGGCTCCCACGATCTACCGGACGACGCCTTCCTCCCCGTACCAAGCTCCATGCTGCCCGACGACTCTCCGCCAGACGGCACAGCCGTCACCATCAACTAAGCTCCGCTATAAAAGGACCCCTCCCGACATACTAAGGCTAAGCTCTCTGAACTCTCGGCTCTCTAAGCTCTCTAAGCTCTCCTCCACATCTTTAAGCTCCGGAACTCATTCCGAGCACTCCATTACTGTTGGCCGGAAGCTAACTTGACCGTCGGAGGGTCCTGCCGGAGCCACCACCCCACCGGTTCCGGACGGGACTTCGTTTTGCAGGTCCCCGGCGGCGCCCAGCGGCCTCGACTCCGGCGACCTCCGGCGGCGACGGATTTCTGCACCAACAGATTGGCACCGTCTGTGGGAACGAGGGACTGAACCTTCGAGGTTCCCTTGTTCTTCAAGGAGTGCTCGGCGACGATTTCCCTCCCCTGCTCCAATCTCTCTCCTCCCTCTTCAGTATTCCTTTTCTGAAAAGAAAAATGCCTCCCAGAAGAACCTCGACCCGGAGGTCGGCAGCCTCCGCGGCCCGATCCCGTTCGGGTCCATCCGCTCCCACTCCGGCCCCGGCGACGCGGGCCCGCTCCGTACTCGCGGTAGATGCGGAGCGGTTCGACCTGCTTGCCCAGCAGGTCCGCGATCTTACGGAGGCGGTGCAGGCAGTGCAAGCCACGCATTCGCGAGGTCCAGCGCCCACTCGACCGGCGCGGGGTTCCCCGGAGCCCGGGAATCCAGTCCAGGAGCGACCGATGTGGGCTACCCAACCTCCGGCCCTCGGGAGAGAGGGGCAGCCGGCAAAGAGCCCCTGCTCGGACCGCGGCTCAACCCAGGGAGAAGCTTCGCACCCCTTCCGCGAGAAGACCTTGGGGATTAAGGATCGCGAAGATTTCCTGGACCAAAGGCTCATGGAGATGGGACGGCGCATAGAAGAACTTCGTCGTACTCCTTCCTCCTGCGGTAACGATATTTGCACTGATCCTCCCTTCTCACAGAAAATTATGCAGGAACAGGTACCACCGAACTTCAAGCCCCCGCATTTCGAGAGCTACGATGGGACCACTGACCCGGTCGACCATTTGGAGGCCTTCAAGACGACGATGTTACTTCATGGCGCGCCTGATGCCATTTTGTGTCGGGCTTTCCCTTCTACCCTCAAGGGAGCCGCTAGGAATTGGTACTCGGCGCTTAAGCCGGGCACCATCCTATCGTTTGACCAAATGAGCCAACAATTCGCGGCCCACTTCGTCAGCAGCAAACGGCCGCGCAGAGGCTCGGATTCCCTGTTGGCCATCAGGCAAAAAGAGGGGGAACCCATCCGGGCTTACGTCACCCGGTTCAACACTGCCGCGCTGGAAGTCCGAAACCTGGACCAATCAGTTGCTATGGCCGCCCTCAAGGGCGGCCTTCAGAAGAACGACCTGCTGTTTTCCCTGGAGAAGAAATATCCCAGGGACTTCGCTGACATGCTAGCTCGGGCCGAAAGCTATGCCCGGGCAGAAGAGGCTTTCGAGGCCAAGGATGGTGAAGCTCGCGACAAGCGACGAGTAGGCAGAGCGGGAAGGCCTGTCCGAGGAAAGAAAGCGCACCGAAGCCTGGCCGCGTTCCCGAACTCCCCCTGGTCGCGGGCGTGCCCGGACTCCACCTCAGGCTCGGGGGCGGGAAGCCACCGACGGAAAGGCGCGCCGAAGTCCTCCTCGGCACCGAAGTCCCACCCGACGCCGAGGTTCCCCCGGCGCCGAGGTTCTCCCTCGCGACGAGGTCCCTCCCCGCGCCAAGGTTCTCCCCTCCGACGGCGTTTTCACAGCTACGCCCCCCTCAACGCCCCGAAGGCTCAAGTGCTGCTGGAGATCAAGGGACGACTTCCGGAGCCGGAGAGGATGCGTTCCCATCCCAGAAAACGCAACCCCAACAAGTTCTGCCTTTACCACCGTGACCACGGTCACGATACCGAGGAGTGCATCCAGCTCCAGGACGAAATCGAGGAGCTGGTCCGGCGGGGCAGGCTTGGCCGATTCCTGCGAAGACGATCTAAAGAGCAGGAAGATCGGCCGAGAATGTTGCCACCGATTGGGGAAGATCGGCAGGAGGACCGGCCGTCTCTTGGCGTCATTAACACCATCTCGGGAGGACCGCAGCAGGGAAAGACCGACGAACCCGAGGGATCGGCAAAGAGGCAGAGGACCTCGGAGCCCGTGACCTTCACCGAGGCAGACGCCCAGGGGATCAGATTTCCGCACAACGACGCGGTTGTAATCTCTTTAAACGTCGCTGATTATGATGTACGCCGCGTCTTGGTGGATAATGGAAGTTCGGCGGACATATTGTTTTACGATGCCTTCTTGAAAATGTCCCTACCTGACACCCGCTTAGGACCTGTAAATTCCCCCCTGGTGGGATTTGCTGGACACGCCGTTCCGGTCGAAGGCATGGTGACTTTGGCAGTGACGGCGGGCCGATCCCCAAAATCGGCCAAGGCGCGGATCGACTTTTTTGTCGTAAGGACCCCGTCCGTCTATAATGCAATCCTTGGGCGACCAGGCCTTAACGCGCTACGGGCGGTAGTATCAACCTACTGCTTAAAGGTAAAATTCCCGACGAGCCATGGAGTCGGCGAAGTCAGAGGAGACCAAGCCCTGGCAAAGTACTGCTACTCAATCGCCCTGCGCGAGGGAGATCGGCCCGACCCTTGCCTTGTTGACAGACTGGACGTCCGCGACGACCTCACTGAAGAACGGGGCGAACCTGCGGAAGACCTCGTCCCTGTGTCCTTACGCGATGGAGACCCGGGGCATGAGGTGCGGATCGGCTCCAACCTAGCGGCCGAGGTCAAGGGACAGCTCATCGCCTTCCTCAGAAGGAATGCGGACGTCTTCGCCTGGGCCCCGGCGGATGTACCGGGGATCGACGCCGATGTCATAGAACATCGGCTGGCCATCGACCCAAGGCACCGACCCGTCAGAGAAAAATTACGCCGCCAAGCCCCAGAAAGACAGAAGGCGGTAGCCGAAGAAGTGGATAAGCTCCTTGAAGCTGGACTCATCCGGGAGGTCAACTACCCGACCTGGGTCTCGAACGTGGTCCTCGTCAAAAAAGCAAACAACAAATGGAGGATGTGCGTCGACTTCAAGAAGCTGAACAAAGCCTGCCCAAAGGACAGCTACCCCCTGCCGAGGATCGATCAACTGGTGGACGCAACCTCGGGCCACGAGCTCCTTACTTTTATGGACGCGTTTTCTGGTTATAACCAGATACGCATGGCGCCCGAGGATGAAGAAAAGACCACCTTTATTACTGACCGAGGTCTTTATTGTTACAGGGTCATGCCTTTCGGACTCAAGAATGCAGGAGCCACTTACCAGCGCTTGGTCAACAAGGTCTTCAAGGGGCAGATCGGCCGCAACATGGAGGTGTACGTGGATGACATGCTGGTCAAAAGCCGAGCCTCGACGGACCACCTCGCTGACCTTGAAGAAACTTTCGGTGCGCTTAGGAGGCACAAGATGAAGTTGAACCCGACCAAATGCGCCTTCGGCGTGACCTCCGGAAAATTTTTAGGATTCCTGGTGTCGAAACGCGGAATCGAGGCAAATCCCGAGAAAATCCGAGCCATCCAGGAGATGACTGCCCCGAAAACAATTAAGGAAGTTCAGCGCCTGGCTGGGAAGGTGGCGTCCTTGAACCGCTTTGTCTCAAGGTCGGCCGAGCGGTGCCTGCCTTTCTTCCAGGTCCTCAGGCGATCCGAAAGATTTTTGCTGGACAGCGGAGTGCAAACAGGCATTCGAAGAGCTTAAAAACTACCTCGGCGCGCCTCCACTGCTGGCAAAGCCCGAACCTGGAGAAGGGCTGCTCCTATACCTAGCTGTCTCTCCAATGGCCCTGGCGGCTGTCCTGGTCAGGGAAGATGCGAAGGCGCAACAACCAGTCTACTACGTGAGCCGAGCCTTGAGGGACGCGGAAACCAGGTACTCCAAGTTAGAAAAACTAATTTACTGTCTTCTGATCGCAGCCAGGAAGCTCCGACCTTACTTTCAGGAGCATACCATCACGGTCCTCACGGACCAACCATTAAGAGCCGTCCTCCACCGCGCAGACGCTTCAGGAAGAATCGCCAAATGGGCGATCGAGCTCACGGAGTTCGACATCAATTACCGGCCCAGGCCATCGATCAAGGCTCAGATACTGGCGGACTTCGTGCTGGAATGCACCGCACCAGTTGAAGCCGAGCTTGAATCAAGCGAGACTATCATCAGAGGGAGACCAGGCCCCGACGAAGCCGAGCTGTGGCGGTCGAGCTTCCCTGAAGAAAGGGCCGACCTTCTTGAAGGCGCCTGGGTTCTGCATGTGGATGGCTCATCCAACTCTAGCGGGGCCGGCGCAGGGCTGGTCCTGGTTAGCCCCGAGGGGATCGTCACCGAGTACGCATTGCGCTTCGAGTTTCCCACAACCAACAATGGGGCCGAGTATGAAGCGCTGATAGCCGGGCTGCAGATAGCCAGGGAATTGAAGGTGGGTCGGCTTCAAGTCTATAGCGATTCCCAGTTGGTGGTCGGTCAGGTCGGCGGCAGCTACGAGGCGCGGGAGGAAAGCATGGTGATGTACCTCGGGAAGGTGAAGAACTTAATACCAGCCTTCGACAGCTTCGACATTCGGCACATCCCAAGGACCGGGAATACAAGGGCCGACCTCCTCTCCAAGTTGGCCACCTCTGCCCCGGCCGAACTACCAAAAGAGGTGTTTCTGGAAACTCTGAAGTGCCCGACCACCGAAGGAACCTCAGGCCGTCCTGCGGACGGACTTCGAGCCCAGCTGGATCGATCCGCTGATCGCCTACCTCGAAGAAGGGGTCCTCCCCCACGACCGGAGAGAAGCTCGGAAGCTCAGGAGTCAAGCCTCCCGCTACGTCTTGTACGAGGGCAGGTTATATAAAAGGTCGTACTCCCTCCCGTTGCTGAGGTGCCTCCGACCCTCTGAGGCCTGCATCGCGCTACAGGATGTCCACGAAGGACTCTGCGGAAGTCACGCGGGAGCCAGATCCCTATCGCAAAGACTACTTCGGCAAGGGTACTACTGGCCGACCCTACTTCGTGATTCCACGGAATACGTGAAGAGGTGTGACCGCTGCCAGAAGAACGCCAGCGTGCAAAGGCAGCCGGCATCCGAACTCACTCCGCTCACTGCACCCTGGCCCTTCGCGCAGTGGGGGATGGACATCCTCGGCCCCTTCCCAACAGCGTCCGGACAACGGAAGTTCCTCCTGGTCGCGATCGACTACTTTACCAAGTGGGTCGAGGCGGAACCACTAGCGAAGATCACCGAGGCCAAGGTGCAGGACTTCGTCTGGAAGACGCTGATCTGCCGGTTCGGTCTGCCCCGAGCTCTCATAACCGATAATGGGCGACAGTTCGCTGGAGCCCGGTTTGCCGAGTTCTGCGAAGGACTAAACGTCTCCCACCACTTCACATCGGTGGCTCATCCGCAAGCCAATGGGGAAGCCGAAGTGACCAATCGGACCCTGCTGCAAGGCCTCAAGACGAGGCTCGACAGGGCAAAAGGGGCCTGGGTAGACGAACTCTACCACGTTCTCTGGGCATACCGAACAACGCAGAGGGTACCGACCGGCGAGACACCCTTCGCCTTGGCCTTCGGCACCGAGGCAGTCATCCCGATCGAGCTCAAACTCCCGTCTGCTCGAATCGTGGGCTTCAACGAGCAACTCAACTCCCAGGACCTCAGAACCAACCTCGACCTGCTGGAAGAAAGGAGGGAGGCAGCCCGCATCCGAATGGCCGCCTACCAGCGGAAGGTGGCTCGGTATTACAATTCCAGAGTCAAAAGCAAGGCGTTCAGAGTTGGGGACTTAGTGCTCCGACGAGCAGCCGTCTCCCAGCCCCAGAATCAAGGGAAGCTCGTCCCAAATTGGGAAGGTCCGTACGAAGTGGTAGAGGTCATCCGACCTGGTACCTATCGCCTAAAGGAGCTCGGAGGACTAGCGCTTCCCCGACCTTGGAACTCAGAAAACCTGAGAATGTACTACCAGTAGTTTCCCTCAATAAAACCTTGTTGCTCGACACTATCGTTTCAGGGTCACTGGGAAAAAAGCGAGCGGAAATGCCCCCACAGCCGGCTAGGAACAGGAGGAGAACCTCGTCCTAGCACGAGCAAAGTCAAAGGCCCCGTTCGCAAAGGACGGGATGGGGGGAGAAGCGAGGACGACGGTCCTCATGTGCCCCCACAGCCGGCTAGGAACAGGAGGAGAACCTCGTCCTAGCGTGAGCAAAGTCGAAGGCCCCGTCCACAAAGGACGGGATGGGGGGAGAAGCGAGGACGACGGTCCTCATGTGCCCCCACAGCCGGCTAGGAACAGGAGGAGAACCTCGTCCTAGCGTGAGCAAAGTCGAAGGCCCCGTCCACAAAGGACGGGATGGGGGGAGAAGCGAGGACGACGGTCCTCATGTGCCCCCACAGCCGGCTAGGAACAGGAGGAGAACCTCGTCCTAGCGTGAGCAAAGTCGAAGGCCCCGTCCACAAAGGACGGGATGGGGGGAGAAGCGAGGACGACGGTCCTCATGTGCCCCCACAGCCCGTTAGGAACAAGAGGAGAACCTCGTCCTAACGTGAGCAAGGTTCAAGGCCTAGCCACAGAGTCTACGGCAAGCTTCACTACAGAAGACGAGGTCTCCTTCGGACCTCAGCTTCAACTTCGGTGTCAGCATCAGCGGGAGACGGGATCTCCCCCAAGCGATCATAACCTTGACTGCGAAAGAGGAGGTCTCCCCCGAATCGACTTCGGTTGATGAAGGCGATGTCAACTCCGACCCTGACCACGGGGGGCGACATTGACTCCGGCCTCAACGTCGACTTCACCAATTTTGGCTGGAAATGAGTCCCACTTCAACTCCAAACATCGACTGGGGATGAAACCCCCCCCGAGCTTCAGCTGCAACCAATGCGGAGCCTGGAAGAAGACTTCGGCAGTCGCCTATTTTGGTACTCCCTTCCTTCAATTTTTGAACTCGGGAGTGGGGGGGCTATTGTTGGGGATAAATCCCGCTCCTGCCGAAGCCCGGCCCGACGCTCAGCCCAATGTAACCAGTAGCTGCTGAAGAGCTTCAGCGCCAGGCGCCAGGCCGAGCCCCTAAGACGGCCGAACTGCTTAGAGGCCGAACTCCCCTGCACCAAGGTCTCGGCCGAACTGCTTAGAGGCCGAACCCCCCTGCACCAAGGTCCGGGCCGAACTGCCTAGAGGACGAACTCCCACCGCCAGCCGAACTTCCTGACGGCCGAGCTCCTTGGACTCCAAGCGGCTGGACTTCTTCAGGAGACGGACTCCTCCCAGACGCCCGTTCGGCCATCCGAGCTCCTCCCGGGTTTTCCCTTCAGCCGAACTCTCCTACGAGCCCGAACTCCATTCGGACCCCACGGCCGAACTCCTTCGGACCCCCCAGGCGGCCGAGCCGACTCCTTCGGACCGACTCCAGGCGGGTCCCAGGCCGAACTCCTTCGGACCGATCCCAGGCGAGCCCGCGCAGCCGAACTCCTTCGGACCGACCCTAGGCGACCGAACTCCTCAGCGAGCCCTGGCCGAACCAACTAGCAACGAAGTCCTTCAATTGTCCAGCCGGGCTTCTCCGGGCCTCTCAGCGGCCGAACTCTACAGATGGCCGACCCTTCAGTCAGACGAACTCCCCCAGCTTCCCCTTCGGCCGAACTCTGTTACAAGTCCGAACTCCGTGGATGAACCGTCGCCTGCAGCAAGACCGGACGGCGCCTTCCTTTCCGTACCGGACTCCATGCGGCCGACTGCTCGCCGGTATGGCTCCCACGACCTACCGGACGACGCCTTCCTCTCCGTACCGGACTCCATGCGGCCCACGGCTCGCCGGTATGGCTCCCACGATCTACCGGACGACGCCTTCCTCTCCGTACCGGACTCCATGCGGCCCACGGCTCGCCAGTACGGCTCCCACGATCTACCGGACGACGCCTTCCTCCCCGTACCAAGCTCCATGCTGCCCGACGACTCTCCGCCAGACGGCACAGCCGTCACCATCAACTAAGCTCCGCTATAAAAGGACCCCTCCCGACATACTAAGGCTAAGCTCTCTGAACTCTCGGCTCTCTAAGCTCTCTAAGCTCTCCTCCACATCTTTAAGCTCCGGAACTCATTCCGAGCACTCCATTACTGTTGGCCGGAAGCTAACTTGACCGTCGGAGGGTCCTGCCGGAGCCACCACCCCACCGGTTCCGGACGGGACTTCGTTTTGCAGGTCCCCGGCGGCGCCCAGCGGCCTCGACTCCGGCGACCTCCGGCGGCGACGGATTTCTGCACCAACAATTATTATTATTATTATTATGTGTTTTTGTGAGTTTGAATTGCTACTATTTTATTTCTTGAGTTGTCTCAGGGTTTTAATCTCGTTTTAGGATTTAAATGTGGCTTGCATGAGTGCCGTGGTTGGGATGCAGAGTTTACTCACCTGGTGGGAATATCATAGAATAAATGGTGCCTCATCATTTAATGGTGTATATTTTTGTTTTTAAACTAAAGTCTTCGAATCACCTGTGCAACGATAGCCGGTTCACTCTCCTTAACCAAATGGATTGCATGGTAGGTATTCCAGAATCAATTGATTTAATAGATGAGGTGTGACCCCGAACCATGTCTAATGATTTCACGTGCACTGGAACGGATCATTTTAAAACGCTTTTTATGAACGGACTCTTCCTTCATTTCGATTCACTTTCATGGTATTTTATTTTTTGATTTTGCTAGATGCATTCATATTAGATATGCGCAAGCCATCCGTGTAGGAGCTCGATATAACATCCTTGGAATGGGATCTCATCATCTGTTATAAACTTATATCCATGCAGGACAAACAATCTGTCATCTTGTCTATTTAATTTTAAAAGATATTATTATGATTTTTTTAAGCATATGAAATGGACACCACATATCTTTAAATAAACTGAAAGCTTTAAACAGAGTCATCTAATCAATGACAGAGGCACCTAAATTCCCAATTCCATGGCTTGAAGGTTTATATCTTTCTCTGTTGTACCATGCAACATTCACTTGATATTTATCCAAGCAGACAACTCCAACCAATCAGGTGATCTGATATCACAACAGCTGAAAATAATCAGTAGAACATCAAAGCTTGCTTCTCCTACGTAGAGGATAAACACTGAAGACCAAATACCCAAAGAACATAAGATGGAAGCTTGTTTGGGGGAGAGCCATTACAAAAGGAGTCTCATGTGAGAACTTTCAACCCATCCTTACAAGAGGACAACATTTTGCTCAACTTCAGTGGTTGGCCTGACTTGCCTGTCCCTAACAATTTAGTAAGCTTCGCCTGGATTAGAGAAACCAATGCCATTGTCTTAATCTTTACAACCAGAGTTCAGCATGGCTTGCGTTTCACCTCGGGGGCCTTCTGATAAAAGAGATATCCTTCGATGGCCGAAGAGGGGGATGTCTTGCCTCCAGGGCTGTGCAAACTAATTGCTCCCACAGATAACTGGTGAAACACCGATGGGCTCAGTGGATCAGACGGGGAGCATATGATCCCTGTTGCCAGGTCTGGGAGGTCATGCCCGGTTGCATTGAGGCCACTTGATGCAATTTGCTCTGAGGCTATCTTACATGCCTTCTCCAATAAGGAATCAATGTACTTATGGTAGGCTTCCATTCGGATCTGCACATGCTTCTGGACCTGGTCAAGCAACCAAGCAAACCTTGAGGAGAATTTGCTGAACGATCAGAGATCATAAGACAAGGAGACATTTGTTCAGCTATGTTTACCAGGTTAAGATAAATAAAGATATTGTTGAATTTTTTTATCAGACAATCATCGTGGCTAATGATTAAACTTTGAAAAGAATATTAACTTTGGTAGTGCTTGGAGCTGGTACTCATATTGTTGGACTAAGACTATCCAGCTGACTTCCTAAACATGGAATCACTTTACAGTCTTAATTACATCCTATCTCATATCGTAACTCGTGCAAAGATAAGATATGTGCACTTTCTTGCTATTGGAAAAGCATAATCAGTTATATTTTGCACAAGCAGCCCATGGTAGATTGCTTGTCTTGGATATTTACAAAGATGATATGGGCGATATCTTTGGAAGTTCATGTCGAGTGCTAATAAAATGGAAAGGATTCAGATGGATGAAATGGGGATGCATACTTGAGCAAGCAAGATGCATCAGAATATGCCATGGACTAAACCACACAACATAAGTGTACAAATAATTGAGAAGGTTTATATGAACTTCCATTCATTTAAACTGTGCAGATGTTTCAGAAGAGAACAATACAAAGAATCTAAAACGTTGATATGAATTCCATCGAACATAATTTTGCAGCAAGAAAGCAGTAGATTTGTCATTCATGAATGAAAATAAGGTTCCAAGGCCGTTAGGTCAGGTCATGTAAAGATTCAAATCCGGTATATGGAAACCTCACCATGAGGGAATTTTACTATGAAAACCACTACGATATCTGTTTAAAAAGGCTCAAAAAATAGTTGTAGGAATAAATAAGATATCACTTTGACAGTTTGATGATGACAGATCATGATGAGCCAGAAAGAACCTAAAGGTAAAGAAGAAGGAAAAATGACAGCAAAAAAAAAAAAAAGAAGAAAGAAAGGTAGATACCTCCACTTGTTCATGCAGTCTTCGCTGTACTTCCATTTGTGCTCTTAGTGCCTCTTTGACTTCCTGACCCCTAGAAGCAGCAACAGCTTTAAGTATAAGTCTTTTGGCATGTACGCTTCATGCATTATGCAACTCTTTGCATCACACATCAATGTAACACTTAATACAAAATGGAAAATCTAATATTCCAGAAACAGATAATTTTTGAAAGTGCCATCTTACTCATTCACATCAGGAGTTAGCACTCTTGGAGATAAACCACTGTTTTCTGAAGGGTAGGAAGCTGAAATTTCGACATCCAGAGAATAAAAATATGTTAGTTCAAGGCTCGGCATGACGTAGTTGTTTGTTTTGTCATGAAAAAGTGAATGACAAGTATCTTTTAAAGTGGACTCAATGGGCCATACTATAGCTATCGTAATTTCACTAAGGAATCAAAATTGAATGATTGCATTCTGCTGCAACCATCCACAGTTTATGATCTCTAGTTGAAATTACATGCAATGAAAGGAAAATAGTGTTGACATCTTCTTCTTCTTCTTTCTTTTTTTCATTTAAAAGGCACAGCTGATAGGATCCAGCTGAGCTGGAATATTTAATCAAGCAAAATGACTGGCAGACTAAATTTTTGTTTGAAAATTTGACCCAGGAAATAACTGCTTGATTCCCATTAATACTGGACAGGGACAAAGGCTAAGCTCCCAATGTGCCTCATAAAATTTTTCATACCCCCTGCGTGCCACCCATGTAAAACCCAAACAACTCTACATCTGCCTGCCTATTAATTCACTTCACAAAAAACACAGGCATTCCTCTGCTGTAGATGGGATGGTCTTTCACAGATACAAGAATGCACATATGGTTTTGAGTGCCCATGATGCTCAGTCATGCCAGACCAGCACTGAGACTGGGCCCTAGTGGGGACGACACTTGTTTAACTCTTTGTCAATAGTTGTAACTAAGAAAAGGTCTTCTTCGTTTTTACTTTTTATTTTTTATTTTTTTGGTTGAGCTTGAAATGGCAGATACCATGCTGTACAGTTACAGGCATGCCCTTCGGTGCCAATACTAAAAACCTTGATGGCAGCTCAGTCACCTCCACAAAATTTTACATGCAGGCACCAAATCTTGACCTTGTCCCTAGGCTGGTCTCACAATTCCCCTACAACAAATTTGATTTAAAATGCCATAGGAGCTCAAACTAATACTTGAAACAAGCTCAAATTCAGCTTAACTGCATTTGAAGACATCTCTAGCATCTGCATGTACCAAAAAGGATTCTTAAATTACGATGTTGCTGATCTAGTTTATTGGAAAATATGTTCCTGACATCTTGTGATTAAAAAATAATAATAATAATACTCAGATGCAACAAAAGAGGAAAAAAAGGAACACATTGGCAAAATGAATCAGGAAGAAAGAAAAACTTCTTTTTTAAAAAAAAAAAAAAATACCATCTTTGGATGGATCGGTCATTTCTTTGCCGGACTGCTTGCCTAATCTGTATTTCTGCAAAGCATTAAAATGAAAAAAAAAAAAAAAAAAAATGAGCACATTTATAGATCAATAGCATTAGACTTCCTACACCTACACTACACCTACAAGGGATAAATTTTTAGAAAAAGGTCCATCTATTAGACTGCAAAAAGAGCTCTTAAGAACTGGGATATTTAAATGATTGCAAAATACCTGAAGATGACTCTTCAGGTGGAAAAGAGTAAGTCCCTTCACACCCATTGTTCGCATGATAGTTTTTGGTGTCGCTTCTGCATAAGTAACAATGCCCTCAAATGTATAATACACAGATCTATAATCATTTCAGAAAACTCATATCCTAAAAGTCAGATAATCTTTTCAGAGTGACAAAAAATTATTTCCATTTGGCTTTCAATTTTCATGGATTACTAAGGAAAAATTGATAAGAAAAAAGCCCTTAAATTATTGAGAAGAAGACAGACTTTAATCATACGGATGCACATGCGTATTGCTAAAGCAGGTTCCAATCATCTAGTTATATCCAAAATCATTTAAGTGACAGAAATTACTCTTTGCTGGAGGACATTGTGTTGGACCACAGGTCACGCACAGATCAACTAACAGATGCAATCCCACCGGTGGACAGCATTAAACTAATAAAGTATTAAGAGACATAAGCATTAAAAATGTAACCTATAAATTGTATCGAGACATTTATTTTTAAATATCTTTCTTTCATGTTTCGATATTTATTGCATCAGAAGATTGTCAGGTGAAGTGACTCGTGATTGGTGGAAAATCCAAGCTAGGATGAAAATAGTAAACAAAGACAAAGTATAAAGTAAATAAGTATATTAGACTAGCATAACTCAGTACTTAATTTATGACTTGAAGTACAAATTGCCTGCAAGCTGATTAGCAAAAATTTGAAGAAATATCAAGATGGAATAGACTATTGAACATATAGAAAAACAAAAGTGATTCATAAGTTTAGTAACAACCATATGATTTTCCCACTGAAGTAATGCCTCCAATAGCACTTCTTAATTATGCAGCATCTCTTTAGAAAACATAATTGGCACCACAAGAGAATTTAACTTTTGTAAAGGAAATATACTTTTATGGGAGCTGGGGATCTACAGAAGTGATATGAGGGATGGGGCTTGCATTATGGATGAAACCTAATACATGATAAGCAGAGAGCATGAGGCGTTAAAAAATGCCACGTCTCGTGGATGCGATGGGAAAAAAGTGATATCTATTGGTTATGTGCATAATGGTGTGGCCATCGCATGCTAAGTTGAGCAATAGATCTTGAAGGCAAAATTGTAACGTCTTTCTTTTGATGTACCATCAAAAGTGCACAAAAACTATATTTTTTATAAAAAAAAATCATCATTTGATCAAAGCAATAACTACAACTTCAGCATGAAGTGGACTGGCTGACCCTCCCTTTAAGACTGAAAAACAAAAACCATAAATGTCACCCAGAAGATTGTTGATCAAACACCAAACCAAAATCAGACAATGCTGTCGGATGCATTAAATGGAAGCTGTTAGGCACCATTAATCCTTGTTACACTGCAAATAAAGGATGAAAAGAACATAAGAAGAGATACACTGCAGACATCAATCAATGAAGTTCCCTGTAATACAAAGGAGTACAAGGCGCCGTCAAGGGACCCATATCTAGGAGCTAGAATCCAAGCCCCCCAATAGAAACATTCAGGGCAACATCTGAAATTTATCCGAGCATTTAAATTCAAAGCCAAGAGAACTAGAATTAGGAAGACAAAAAAGGAAAATAATAAACATATCCACCCCAAAAAAACACAAAACCACCACAATGGAGGTCAAAAATCACTGAATCAACACTTAATAGAACTTGGGCGCAAAAATATCGAACGGAATACAACAAGTTTGCTACTTGATATTACATGATATCGGCAAACGATAAATGAGAAGAAATCCAATTAAAATAACAACAGATGCAGAAACCCGAGCGTCTAAAAACCCCTATAAAGTCCAATATGTGCGAAATTTAAGGAGACAAAACAGCAAAATCACAAAACTCCCAACAAATTGCTAGAGAAAAGAAGGGCATACCTCGCAAGACAGCAAATTTCCATGATCTCTGAGATATTTAGCGGGAAAAATCAAATTTTGTAGAGGAAGGAAGCGTAAAAACTACAAATTTAACAAAAAGCAAGCACCAGAATAGATGAGCTACCAAGAAAGCACAATATACCAAAGAATCCTTCGAAAAAAAATTGTGCATTTCAAATTGCTACTAAGATTGTAAATGAGGGGAAAAAAGTAATTTTGGAGAAGGGAAAAGGTACAAACTTTCTGGCCCTCCGAGCTGGGCGACAGCGTCGACGAACCGCTCGTGGAGGTCGGCCGTCCATCGGAGCCGTGGCTTGGGGTCCGCCGTGAGGACGAGCCTCGGGCCGTGGGCCTCCTCCTGGGAAACCGAAGCTTCCGGCCGGTGGATCACACCAGAGAACATCTCCTTTCGAGGAAAAGGGGGCGGCCCAAAAGGCAGAGAACCTAAAGGAGATCGATCAACAATAAAGAAATAAGAAGAACAAGGGAACAGAGGAGAGAACCCACTTGGGCACAGGGTTGGGTTTTTCTATTCTTTTTGCCCCTCAGCTCCTCCGCTGTCAGTTTAGCCCAGCTCAGATAGAGAGAAAGAGAGAGAGAGAGAGAGAGAGAGAAGAAAAAAAAGAAGGTGGGGGCTTTTCGGCTCTTTCCGCTGCTGGTGGTTGTCTGTCTCCGGGGCCTTAAATGTGAGGTAGGATTTTGCCCTTTTGGGCTTTGGACCAATGGAAGAAAGTTGTGATTTTTTTTTAGACTTCTTTTTGGTGTTTTTTTTTTGGTACATGACTTCTTTTTGGTGTTTATTCTCGGATTCAAGTGGGTGATGGAGATTTCAGATCAATGAACAGATTGGGGAGGTCTAGTTTGTGGAAGAATACAGGGTGGAGAGGCCATGTGGCAGAATCCTGGCTTGCTTTATTTGGCTGTTTTCCTTTTCTTTCCACGTCCTGCCTCAATATTTCTGCTGGCTGGCTGATGTCTAGAGCTTCCCATGGCACTTCCAAAAACAAATAAAAATAAAAAGGACTCTGTTTCTACGAACACTTACGGATCATCCTTTCTTCTGCACGTTGGTCATCATATATGTGTGAATCCTGTTCCTCCTCCTTACAGCCAGACTTTCTGAAAAAAATAATATTATTATTATTATATTATCCCATGTATGGTTTTTGGTCTGCCACTACCTCCTCGCCACTGCATGTATCAAACCAGCTAATTAAAGCTGCATCAAATTAGAAATCCACTATATGACCAAGTGGTATGATAATAATATATCATTCTATTTTATTAGATCATATAACTATATTTTTTAATATACATTAAATATGATAATTTTATTTTTTAATTTAAATTTTTAAATGATAAAAATATTTTTTTATCCTAAAAAAATTATGATATTTCAAATTCTGTTATAATGTTTCATGGTCTGTTATGACATTTTGAAAGCATGTTCTAACTTTATGTTTGAAAACAAAAAGAATTATATAAAAGAAATTAAATATATTTTTATTATTAAAAATTTTATTATTATAAAATTTTTAATAATAAAAATATTTTTTAATAATTTTTATTTTTAGAAAGTTATAATATATCTTTAGGATATCATAACAGGTCATGGAACAACATAACAAGCTATGGGATATCATAATTTTTTAAAAATAGAAAAGTATTTTTATCATTCAAAACTTTAAATCAAAAAGCAAAACTCTAGATATTTAATGAATATTAAAAAATGATGGCTACATGATTCTATAGAATCGTATGATACACTTCACGTTAATTTTATTGCACTGCACGTAGTGCACAAAGAATTACTTATATGATGAATTTAAGTAGTAGTCAAACAATTGCTTAATTGATAGAATGCTTGATTTGTGCAGTGTTTAATTCTCATGAGCACGGTGGATTGATGGAATGCAGAAGTTCATGATCCTTTCACATGCACCATTGGAAGCATATGTCATGATTAATTGAAATGCAAGACAATGGATATGGTGTGGTTGATGATAAGTTGATTTAAATACATGATGGCATGCGACACAAGTACAGGCAATGAAATTACATGAACTATCATTGATTGCTTGGTTTATAAAGCTAGCATGATGGGTTCTAAAAAATTTGACTAGGATCATGAAATTGTGTTAGCTTCGCTACGAAAGAAATACATGGCTATGGTGCATTGTTGGTCTTGAATGTAATGTAATGTGAAAATTTTAATTCTTGAGAAATTTAGCCACAATAAGATATATCTAATGAAAATAGCACACGTATCTTAAATGTTCATCCTTTAGATATTTTGGTTTCTTGGCTTTTCTCACGATAGTTGATTTATGATACCTAGAAGGAACCACTTCACCATATAATGCAAAATCTTCTGAATTATTTCACATGCAGCTAATTCTATACTTGAAAGATACTATAATTTTTCAAAAAAAATGCTAGTAAAAACAAATGAAAGCCACCAACACCTTTTCTAATACCGTATAGATTCTCTATTGTACATATAATTCATTGCATGATGTGATGCATATATACACCATCGATCACATGATGGATGATTGTATGCGGCGCATAAAGCATGCAGACAAGCTTGCATAACGATGAATAATGTGCATGATATACCGCATCATATGATGCATGGTAAGGAATTCATACTCTTACTGATATACGTAAAGAGTCGATGCATTTACAAATCACATAAGTAATAAATAAAATTTTCTCTACATGAAAAAAAAAAATATATATATATATATATATATATATATATATATATATTGAAAATAAAGTACGCATCTGTGTGGGGAGCCACGGGTGGTCTGTGAAACTCAATTCCTTGTATAGTATAAGACCCATGTAACAAGAGGTTTATGCGGTTCAAGGTACCTTTAGCCACTTTTCAACCTGTACACGTCACAGATGTACAGGTGATACAATTAAAATTAAGAAATAATTTTTCAGCAATAAAGAAACTCAGTAGTACTCTATCTTTTAATTTTATCTAAGACATTCGCCTTGCTCCTTTTTCTTTCTAACCAATCACTTGCATCGCATGCGGCGAGTACTTGTTGAATGGCGTTGGAAGGATGATGCTAATGTACAGTATGTATATATATATATATATATATATATGCATGGAAAAGAAGGTGGTCTCTTGTCATTTCATGTCAGTCGAGAAGATCATGTGTTCATCATCCTCCGAGAGAAACCAGCTTACAAAACCGTACCGCATCGTGTCATCTTGCCTTTTTATCACTATCATTAGATTCGCATGGACGATAAACATCATTTGGATTCAATCCTTACTGATCCTTCCATACAAGAAGATGCTTGAGAAATGGTGACATAAACATTCCGATCTATCAAGACTTAAGTAGCCATTATAAATTTTGCAATAGCCATAAGTTGCATTTGCGTTGCACATCTAAAATTCCAAACAATGTATTTTTTTATAAAAAAAATATATAGATATCTGCTCGTTTGATTTTTCTTTCATTTTTACTCAGATGAACGATGATCTAGGCAAATAAAAATATTTTATTATTATTATTATTGACCATCGCTTTCAACTATAGCATCAAATAAGATCGAAAGCATAATAACACTATTCTATCATGAAGTAATCTATCCCTCCAAGTGAACTTTGATGAGTTATAATTATTATATGTATAATTAACAATTTCATGGAAGAATGCTCGTACTGATGGCATGTCATTAACCATTGAACCTCACATTTGATGTCACTTACAATCAATCTGATGCATGCCATCAGTTTATCTTATATATTTTAATTAGCATGGCTGCTCATAATTTCTTCTCCCAGAATATAACCAGTCATATCATAAGTTGTTTGCTGCCGCAAGCTTCTTGGTTACAAAGGAACGCATCTCATCAAAAAATCGCATGATCCAAAAATGTTAATTTGCAAACAATCAGCCATGCTTGCTTTTGCGCAATGCACATTGCCATAGCAACCATCATGCGATTTATGGTCTAAGATTTTTCTTTCTTTTGGTAAACTTAACAATAAAAGCAGTTGTAAAGGCTCAGAATAATAGGCTCGGAGGCTCAAAATAATAGGTTCGGATTGCATCTCTCACGCAAACGAATGATTGATATTTTTTTATAATTAAAAAAAGATAATAAATTGAATATATGTTAGATTGATCAATATTTATATTCATCTTATAATTAAAAATTTTATATTTATCTTCATCGCATATTCATTTTGGATTGGATCGGATTGGATCAAGTGTAAATATAAATTGGATAGATAAAAAAAATTGAATTTGATTGAATAAATAAAAATATTATAAAATAATTATAATTTAATATATATATATATATTAAAATTATATTGGATCAGATTTGAAATAGAGTATATTATTATTTATACTCGATTCGAATCTACCTTAGATATTTTGTTTAGAACACATTTCTGTCTCAAGTTCTAATTGGATCAAATGAAATCCATCCCACTTAAATTAGATACCTGATGGAGTAGTTGAATTACTATTCATGTTCGTGACATCAATTGTTAGATTATATTTTATATAGCTTTCAAAAATATGGAAAAGCTTTTCTTCTAATTTGTTACAAAATTGATATTATATTTTAAAAATTATATAAAATACGATCTAACCGGTGTTGTTGTGAAAGAAAACCAATCACTATTGCAAACAAAAGGTACAACCCGATCCTAAAATAATTGTCAAATTTGTTCTTAGCCAAATAACCTAATTAGCAGCACGAATCTCCTTCTACCACGTTGGACTAGGAATTAGTCTGGAAATTCTTCCAAGCCATATAATTATTTTTTTAAGAAAAACAAATCAGGAAATGCAGCGCAGACCGGTTACCAAATTATTACCACCAATGGCCCAGCCACCATGAATTGCACCTTCTTCTTCTGTTTTTTTAAATAAACTCGGGTGGCTTTCGCCTCCCTTCCCATTAAAAAAAAAAATTGCATCAATCGATGCCCCGATGCACTGGAAACGGTTTTGGCGATCGGCACTCGTTTGCCAGTATACTACTCATCCCAACCTCTCGTTTCAGTGGGCAGTCTTGGTGATCCGACCCGTTAAGGAGGAATCCGATTCATGGTAACCGCAGATATTTTTTAATGACCGGCCCGCCCCCGCGCCCCGCGCCCCACACCCCAACCCCACCAACCACCCTTCCCCCCAACCCACCCCAACCCCCTGCCCCGCTCCCCTCACCGTCGACTAACCTCCCACCTCCCGCTCCGGCGTGCGTTCGTCTATCCCTTCGCTGACGCCTCATACGCCCGCTTCCCTTCCTCCCCCCCCCCCCCCCTCTCTCTCTCTCTCAGCTTGTCGGCGACCATACTTAATTTTTCAGGTAACACGATCATCTCTTCACTTTGGACCAGCAACAAGCTTTCTTCTGCTCGAGAAAATGTCTATGTTATTTAATTTATGGCCATTTTTTTTTGCTTTCTCTTTGTGTAACGTAAAATTTCAATGGGCAGTATGCTGCCTTTCATCTGTTCGGAGAAATGCCTAGCTCTCTTTTCACATGGATATATACACATATACATGTAGCTGTTTAGGAAACGATTCGTCATTATGTTGTTTCATGGTAATAATTCAAAAACCCAATTGAAAGATGGGGCTTACCCTGATGGTTATACATCCCTTTGCTTGACAACCAAATATTCCGGGCTCGATTCTTGGATGGTGCATCTCCATGAATTTGGACTTGAGCAATTATAATATGGGTGGATCTCTCTTCCTTTCTCTCAGAAAGAAATAAAAATTGCTGTTATAGCATGAATACAACATGGGGCGATAGAAAGAAATATATGCAAATAGCTGGCAATCATGCATATGTATACCATCCACTTCAATCATTCTAACTATTTGTTCCATCCTATGTATCTGAAAACACATGTAAACTGAGAATCAAGTGGTTTGGATGGTTATGAACCAGGGAATAAAGTAGACTATTTGTTAAGTTTATATGAACTGTGGACACACTTTACCCACGCATAACCAATACCACTTCTTTCTTCTACAGTATTAGATAATTCAGGAAACATTAATTCACAAAAATGATCTTATATACATGTCAGAATAAAGTTGGCAAGTCATATTGTTCTTACCTTCAAACAAAGCATTGTTTAGTTACTACCTTTTAATCAATTCCTTGCTGGCTTCCTAGCTACTGCAGGTTCTGAACATTGTCATACTATCCAAGATAGAGTGAGACAACTCTTATTCCTTTTGCATGTATTCCTTGTTGGCTTCCTAGCTACTGCAGGTTCTGAACATCGTCATACTATCCAAGATAGAGTGAGACAACTCTTATTCCTTTTGCATGTATCTGCAACTTATCATAGAATCAGATTCTTTTTTTTTTTTTAATAGGCAGATGACTTGATATTTGTCTATCCAATGAACTGGATAGGTTCTATATGCAAAATTTGAAAAGGATGCTCCGGGTTACTATTTTGTAAAACTTTTCATTTTTAGTGTGCATAAGCAACATATCTGGTGTACAAAATTTGCTATGATTTGTATCAAGCATTAGACTTGTGCTACCGAAATTTTGGGGAAAGAATGATCATAAATATAACGGTAAGAATATCAGCTTGCTTTTTACGTCCATATAAACTATATACCAACCTATTTCTGATGTTTTCTGACATCCTCACATGTTTATTCCAGTTGCATGTGCATCTCATGTGCCAAACAACTGGTTCTGGAAAAATTACTGAGAGTTTAATTGTAAAGCTAATTACTTCCTCTCTCTTTGCAGGGGTAAAGTCAATTAAATCATCTGTCTCTTAGCAAGGTTGGAGGGTTGAGTTGTCTCTCAGCAAGTTCAGAGGTTGACTTGGTCAGATGAGTCTTTCAATCTGGTCTAAATCAGATTGAAAGTGTTATCTGGTTCTTTTTGGGGCCTGACTGAGCTTGTTTTCATTTTAATTGCTTCATTCTAGTGTTTGGGTTCCATAGTAGTTTTCTCTTGAGCTACGTAATCCATTCATATGGGTTTTGCCAATGTCATGGATATTCTCCCTCAGAAGAGTTAGTCACTCTGCTTCCTTTACTTCTTTCTGAGCATATCCATTAAAATAAAATTCCATTTATTTTGTCTAAACTTTCATCATTTCTTCATCTCTTTCAGGCATTTGCTTGGATTTTGTGGAGATAAAGAGGCCTACAGCTCATGAGTTTTTGAAGGTTTCGTTTTTAAACCTTTCCCTTACAGTTCTTTGGTTTATTCTTTTTCTTAATTGACTTCAAAAATCCTTGAGAATGTGGAAATATGAATGTTCAAGTTTAAGAGTTTGTTTATGTTGTTACTGAAGTAGTTAATGTTTATTTTTTGTCCACTTAGTGGAACCCTTCTTTAATTTCTATAATAATATGACTTAATTTTCTTTTCTTTTTAAACATCCCTGTATATGTATAGTACCTCTATGCTTTGTGTTACATGGTTTGAAAGGTTTAGGCCCTCAAACTGAGCTAGAAGTTTGAACCCATGCATCAAGTATGGATCCCAAACTAAAACCCAAACTTTGTTTGTTTGGGTATGGATCTTGTAGAATTGGATCTCATCTGATTGGACCAGGTCATCTCTAGTGAAATGAATTAATTGTTCAGGGTCTGGCCCATACTCGGACACAATCCAACATTCTTCTAGGCTATGCATGTACAGCCTTTTATTCTATGATGGATGTCCACTGGAGCACTGATATGATACAAAAGGTGTTTTATTAGGGTAGCTCAAACTAAATTGGGATGACTGGGTTTTGATTTCCAGACTTTGTATCAATTTGATGTGATGCATAGCTTGAATGAAAATGAATGTTAAGCTGTTCGCTAATAGGTATGATGTTGTAGTTCTTAAAGTGGCAAACATCTGCGAGTTTGCTAAGGTGGTGAATGAACATCTTTAAATTATTCATAATTCTTCCAAGAATCCAAAATAGATACCCTTGCTATCTAGAGCTCTCAGCTTACATTTGATGACAATGAAATAAACAATCGAGATCAACTCCTAGATCCAATTCTGTTCTTGCTTCAGAATTTATATTCTTTTAAGTAATATTAATTCTTAAACAACATCCAAATTTCATTACAACAAGGTGGAATTTATTTGGGCTGGTGCTTCATCAATCTCAACTTATTAGATATACCAGAATTCATCTAAAAAGGTGATTTCTGGTTGCTTGAAAATCTTGAAATTATCAGGTTTATGGACAACCTCAGTCCATCAGAGATTTTCATCCTTTTGCCTCTATCGCCTCATCTGTCCGCTTTGTCCTGCTCATGTTGGGAACATCAATGTATAAGCTGATTTGCTGTCCAAACAGGATGTGAGAGAACAGGGTGCATATTAGAGCATTACTTCAGAAGCTCGTTCCAGTTTGATTCTGTTAAGTTATAATCTTGTAAGTGGCTAAACTGCTATTTAAACACATAAACCTATAAATCGGAGTAATATCTGTCCCTTCAACTTTAAATTATTGGTATTTGGTTTTGGTATGATAAATTTGGCTAGATTAGGCATGTTAAAATGGAGTGTGGACTTCTTATAGAATAAAAATCTGAGAAATTGTCACAATCCAAGACCTCACCTAAAAAGGCTAGCCAGAGATATTGTTTGGGTTCCTTAGTTCTGTACTTATTGCATAGCCGATGTGGGAATAAATACACACCGCACGAGTCCTCATATATTACACCCGTTTAAACCCCGACGTCCATACCATGCTAAGGGTCTAAATCCATTTAAATCCAACCATAAGTACCATAAATCCAATATAGATCCATGCTGTAGTATCTCCAGGTCCACATGGGCCATGTGTTGGTTCTACTTTGATGCGATTTGTCATTAAAAAGGCTAGTCAAAGGGTATTATTTGGATTTCTTAGTCCTGTATAAATACCCAGAATCTACCTATTACATGGTCGATGTAAGACTAAACACGTCCTCATGGATCCTCACATAAACTAAATGGTTAAGAGTTTCTGTTGTTAGGTTGGTAATGAGCATGAAAGAAGTATTGAGAGGCTCATCCCAAATGTATCAAGAGAGCGTTAGGTGATACAGGAAAAAAGGATTCATGTCAAACATTACCTTTTGTGATGAAATATGTAATCCCGTGCCAATCTAATTCTGTGCTTTAGGCCATTTTAGATGTGCATTTTCAGCTTGAATTGATGTATTTATTGTGTGAAAAGATACATGTTAGCAAGAGGATTCACAGCAAGCTGCCTTTTCAAGTACAGCTAAATGCTGAAAAGTATAGTGATGACCATGACATTCAACATCAGAGATGAGAAAACCATATCTCAATACTCCTATGCAATCTAATTTCGAAACAATTTGGGAGTAAGTAGCTAAATCAAAATTTATTCAGTGGTATAATGTGTTGCTTCTGTGGAGTAGTCAAGAGCTTTTCAAAAATTAGAAATATTTAAACATGGTTGAATTGTGATTTTGATTGTAGTCTTATTTCTGAAGTTCTTTTTTCTCCCTCTCATTTTGCAGTTTGGATATCAACCTCCTCGACATGTAAGACAGAGAACATCAAGGATTTTTGCTTGTAATACTCAGGAATCCTGTCATCCTGCTAATACATTCAAGAAATATGATCGACATCCTCAAAATGTTGATCTCCCACCCATACTGCCAAGGAATAAAAAGAAACCTTTCCCTATCCCCATAAAAAAGTTGATACAGTCTGCTAGGCAGGATAAAAAACTGGCAGAAATGGGAATAGAGAAGCCTCTTGAGCCCCCAAAGAATGGGTTACTGGTACCTGATCTTGTTCCTGTTGCTTATGAGGTACTGGAACATTGGAAAGTGCTGATCAAAGGCCTCTCCCAGCTTCTGAATGTTGTTACAGTTTATGGCTGTAGGTAAGTCAGAAATAATATATGATGTGTTTCTTTATTTGTCTCTTGAAGACTTTGAGATGTCATATTTATAATCATTAGCTCTCCCTATATTCTCTCTCTCTCTCTCTCTCTTTCTCTCTCTCTCTGTGGTGTGTGTGCACGCTTGCGCTCCTGTGTGCAATTTAAGAGATTGTTAAAATATGCACCAGTTAAAAGAAAGGCAATTTTCTGACTTTGGTTGAGAGTCCCTGCAGACTTTTCAAGTTAGAGCGGTACTTTTCTTAATGCATCTTAGGTTCTTTCTCTTTTATTCTTATTAGATTGAACTTGATGGCTGATGCCTCTTCATGGATTATTTGTGAAATAAAAGAACATCCTTCTGAATTATATTAAGATATATCATAAAAATCTGATTTTTCCTGTTTTTAATTTGAAAATTATATCCTTTCATGAATTTTTCTATCTAAATAATCAACTTGGGCGGCAAGGCACTTTGCTATATCATTTATCTGTAACAGTTACACAAATAATATCTATATGCATGTAATCTATGATGCATCAGCACTCATTGTAATTTGATGCTAAGCACTATTCTCTTCATCTCTCTCTCTCTCTCTCTCTCTCTCTCTCTCTCTCTCTCTTTGTTGTTTCAATTCTCTGGAAGGACATGCTTAACAAGGACACATGGTCGAAAGTCAGGAAACAAAGAACTATATAGCTACTGTGGAAACATAAATCCTAGAAAATGCTGACATATTCTATCAAATTTTATAGTTGTCCAAGTTGGTTAACTAGATCACCTTTTTTTTCCCATATCCACCATGCATACGCCTGAAAACTTGGAGTTTTATCGTATTTACCCATCGTCAACTGATCTCAGACGATCCTTCTCAGCAAATGTTCTGAAGTCCACGTTGGTCCCGTTGGCCACCGGATTCAGGACTGCAGAGGCACTGGAAGTGAGCAGCGCAGGAACCACCACTGTTGGGTTCGAGGTTCCATCAATGACGTTCTTATCCCCATTGAATCATACCACCTCTTTGACCCCTTTGGCCGGCGCATCAAGCATGAGACTCGTTTCAATTACGACCGAATCCCAGCAGTTGTAGAGCTATGCATTCAAGCAGGGGTTGATTTGCTGGAATATCCTTCACGCCGACGGACCACTCCCATTCGAATGCTTGGGAAAAAGGTGATCGACAGGGGTGGATATGTCGAGGAGCCCAAGCCATATGGAGCAGAAGATTGTATGTCACTGCTTGCAGAGCTTGATACCTATGGAGCCCAAACTGGTCGGTTGCCCTTACCAACTGACACAAGAAAGCTCGCGGAGAGGACTCTAAAAGCATACAGCACGGTGAGGCGGGGTGTACGGCAGCTGATGAAGAAGTACACTGTGAAGGCCTGTGGGTATTGCTCCGAGGTCCACGTGGGTCCATGGGGACACAATGTGAAGCTTTGTGGGGCCTTCAAGCACCAGTGGAGGGATGGTAAGCACGGGTGGCAGGATGCAACATTGGATGAGGTGATCCCCCCGAACCATGTGTGGCATGTACGAGACCCAAATGGCCCACCCCTAACAACTGCACTCAAGAGATTTTGTGGCAAAGCTCCTGCTGTGGTGGAGGTTTGTGTGCAGGCAGGGGCAGAGATACCCGAAAGTTACCGGCCTATGATGCGGCTGGACATTGTGCTTCCAGACTCTGAAGAAGCTCAACTGGTGGCATGAGATTGAATGGTTGCTAGATGAATAACGACCTTTGCTTATAGAAGGTTGGAAGATGGTCTGGCTATCGATCAACCCCTTACAAATTCAGTGGTTGTGTTTGTTAGTACTTAGTCCTCATGGTGGGCATTTATTTTTGGTCCAACTGTTCAAGATTGTAAGCTTCTCTATCTGACCTCTGTAACCCTGTTGGTGGCTCGTTTGTCTCAGAAATCATTTTCTGTATGCATTAGATATGGTGCATGGAACTTGCTTATAGGTTTTTCACTGTACATTGTACATCTGTCTTGGAAAATAATGGTCATGCTTACAGTATTATATGATACGCATCTTTGCAAAGAACTATAGCCATTCTCTTCATGCATTGTATCAAACAATAGGACTGGTCCTGTTGATTCAGGTATTTCCTGATTATCTATTACTCTTCCTCGGTTCTTTCGTTGTCTTCTCCATTATAACAATAGATGATTAAAGTCACCAAATGTTTGTCAATAACTGGTGGCGATATATTCGTTGCATTCTTGTGCAGGGCAGGAACTTAATTGTTGACATGCTTATTCTCTTAGTATCTTGATATTGTCGGTTCAGTTCCGCATGGGAGTGAAGGCTCTGGAATGTCTGATATGTATTGCAGGATTAAATGTAAACCTGAAAATAAGTGGATTGGATTTTGTTATGTAAGTAATTTCTTGTGGGGATTTATTTCTGAGAATACTCAAAGATGACCAAGAATGTGATGCCATGGACCTCCTCCCGCTGTAGGTGACCAGGAGATGCTTCAATCTCAAGCCAGAAAGCTTTAACCACGGGTATTAAGAGTTGAAGTTGCTTCAGATAGTCGTGTGCATGAACTAAAGATGCAATCAAATTGAGCTTGAGTCAAATAGTTAAAGATTCAACCTCAATCTTGTTCAAAATATTCGGATTTGAAACTCAAGATTTGTGATTCATCGTGCCTTAATATCCAAGTTCGAATCTAATTTAATTTATTTTTTTAAAAAAGAAGCAATACTTAGCTTGATTCGAATATTAATCAAGCCATATTCGAACTTCAATTTAATCTTTTATCATAATTAAAAAAATATAATTAAAATAACATAAAATAAAATATTATATTATAAAATATTTAATCAATAATATATTATAATAAAAATATAATATTATTAAAAATATATGTACTTATTTAGGTTCATGAGTCTTTGAGTTGAGTATTTTGCTATATAAACTATTCGAGTTACTTGAGTCCAATAATAATCGAGTCGAGTCAAGTTGAGCCCGGGTAACTAGCAAATTATTAAGCTCATTTGCTCTCCTATGAACATATATAAAAGTCAAATAGTATTGACATCTAAATAGAATTTAATTAACATCTTCTAAGGGGTTATATGCAAGATTGCCTTATACAAGTTTGGTGCAATGTTGGCTAATCTTGCAGGCATTAGACATGAACATTTGACATACAAGCCCCTTAAGAATTGTTAAAATATTAAAGTTGCATATGAGCTCAATATGAGAATTTTAGTTATAGCATCGCTTAATTTTAACAATGTTAAGAATTAACACAGTAAAATTCTAACGCTTCGGTGCGGTCGCCTAAACCAAATCGGCACATCACATACCGATATTGTTGTTGAGAACCTCCGGATTACGTGGATCACATTCATCGGATGGGCAAGATTAATTATATCGTCCGAGAGTAGAGCGAGTCGGCGGCTGGGCCTTCTAGGGAACCCTAACCCTAGACGCTTTTGTTCCCGGCTCTCCGGCCTCTCTATATATACTCCCTCAATATCCTCACTTCGCGATATCAATCCTCAATATCTAACCCTATTATTTGCCCTAGCTCTCTCCTATCTCCCATCACCATCCCTTTCCTTGTCCTCTCATCACCATCCCTTTCCTTCTCCTCCGATCTCTCCTGAACTTTTTTCTTGGTTGTCTTCGGCGGCTGATGATGATTGATCTCAAAGATCTTAGCGGATTTCAGAGAGGCCTCGCGTCGATGATCTGATCTCTTGTTGTTACACACACTGAAGCCCCCAGTATTCTTCTTCTCCAATCTTGTCTTTCCTCTTTATTTTTCATTGGAAATATTCCTTTTGATGCCGGTAATCTTTGTTCTTTGAAATAAAAAAGTTGAGGTTTTTCTGGAGATTTTTGATCAAAACTCAATTTTGATAAATTTCTGCCTATTATTTAACCGGCTAGTCTCTTTTTTCCGATTTTTTTTGGAAAAAAAAAGGTTTTTTACGAGGAATTGAAGCGATGATGAGTTTAGAATAGAGGTGTGGGCAGTGGCGAGATGCATCAATCATCTCGCCGTGAGCCTTTCCCCATTATTAAACGACTTCTCCTTCCACTGAGCTCCCAATTCCACCTTTCATATCGTAGAGCAATTCCTCTGCTGGGTCGAATTGCTTTAGTTTCATAGTTCTTTATTTGCAATTTCTTCAATCCTTTATTATATCTTTATTTTTTACTCTCTTTTTTTTCTGGGAGACATCTAATGGTACGACCGCTTCATCTCCTTTCGGTCTGTGCCTCTTATTGGTAGGCAATGACGAGAGACAATGTCATGCACCACTCTGATTTAATCCGTGCTGACGATTGACTTATAACCCATATTTATCTGAGCCTATTCGCAATAATTTTTTTTTTAATAAATTCCCTGAAGTTGTGTGTGCAAGTTGTTAGGGATTTTTTTTTGGTTATTTTCTTCGTTATTGGCATAATTATGTTATGTGTTTTTCTTTTTTCCGTTGTTATATTGTGGAGGACCAGGTGATGCGGGCCATAACAAAAATGGCCCTAACCATGATGCGGACCGAACGGCGCTTCATGCGCCTTTGCGGACAGCAAGTGCCGTCTGATGGTTCTCCATCCCACATTTCTTATTATTATTTTTTTTCCCAGTAATCTTTTTCCTGTTTTCATCTGATTTTAAATAAGATGAATCGTTGATATAAGTTGTGTTGAATTATTGAACATTCTTTGAACATCTTGAATTCAAGAGGATATATTGAAGACTATTCGAACCATTATTGCGTAAAATTTGATCGGATGGAATTGATGGACTTGTGAAACTCCTTTTGTCCCTACTGTTCCTCTCTATCACGATACGTAAAGTATTCCCAAACTAACTTTGGCAGGTAACGAGGAAGTAACGTAATGTAATGTAGAATCTTGCATTTGGCAGCACGACAGCTTCTCCGACTTCCACCATCAAGATTCCCTGATTAAAAAATTATGATTAGTTTATGGTTGTGGGTTCTGTTCAACTAAATTTTCGTCGGTGGAAACGATGACCACCAATAAAAATTAACTGCTAGGGATACTTGGGGAAGCTTTCTCTGTTCGCTCATCCCTCCTATATAGGAAACCTACCTTGGTAATCCAATAAAGCTTAACAGCAGGAGAGGAATTCAAGATTATGAGAGCGTTCATCGTCTGATGCTCTTAGTTTTCTTATTTGAGAAGAATTAGCCTAGATTTCCGGGGAAGGATCATTAGATTATTCATCCACATAATGTGACCAAGTCATCCAACAAAACTACAATAAAAGCCAGCCACCATAAAACGACATTGCAGCTGTGCTCGAGTAAACAATTGACTTTGGTCATTGGAAAAGGGAAAAAGAAAAGGCGCTTCTTCTTTTTTTTGTTGAAACAGTTCTACCTTACCATTTGGCAAGGGTGGCAATGCTTAACTGTTAATTAACTTATTTCAATCTATTGTAGATTGAGTCATAATACCTGTCTAATAAAATGGTCGAGTATAAATATAGATTTTTGACCTATTTGATGAATAAATCATGTTTGAGTCGACAAATTTTTGATATATCATGCATCAGATCCAACCCGATTGATGCTCTTTCAACTTCCTTCAGCAGCATAACATCGTACAAAATGCATTGTGGGCACTGATCTATTGCTGCTCGGTTTCAGATCAGGTGGGTCATTCGAACAGTTGGGTGGTGATGCAGTAGGTAAGCAATGGGGGGTGCATCTTGGTTTACTGCACCCCTTAGCAATAAAATGCTTTCAGAGGAACAAGATGCCTGATTTGGGTTGTATGAAGAATTCTGGGGAAATACGTCGCTGATTTTTTTATTGCAATTTTGTTCTCCGTTACGCAGAATAGAATCGATTTGCCAATAAACAGGCTACAGGAAGAAGCAATGAGACAAATAACAATCAATCTGCTTACAGACCGAGCATTGAGAGCAGTTATAAGTGTCTTCATCTTTCATAGTCTGATTAGGCTGAAGTCGAATGGTAGCATGGTAAATACTGTTAGAGTGGTAGTCATGGCGTTGGTATCAGGATCATCCAAACCAGGATAACTCAGATTCGCCGCTCTAGCTTAAAAAATGAATTTTATGAAAGAGAGTTAGATCATGCAATAGCCATTATTATGAGATCCATGCAGAAGATGAAAGAGAGAGTCCGGAAGAGACATGATCCGATGGTTGATGTGTTGATGTCACGAAAAAAGATTAATAATATTTTCATGTGTTAATCCCTTGCTCCTATCGTATATATGGTTCATGCATTTTGTACCAGACTCGCCTCTTCTGTGATGGTTTGCTGCCATTTGTACTTCATACTTTCAAATATATTAATACTAATTGTTGACGCAAAATATGATCATCGCCGAAATCCATTGAAATAGAGATGGATGAGGTCGCCGTCGGAGACCTATAAAATAAAGTTTCACTCGGAGTCGGTGGGGGTGGCCCCGTCAGAATCCTCCGACGATCAAGTAAGCTGAAAATGAGTTCCAGAGCTTAGAGAAGAAGAGGGAAGTCCTCCGACGATCAAGTAAGCTGAAAATGAGTTCCAGAGCTTAGAGAAGAAGAGGGAAGCTCAGAGATCAGAGGTTAAGGTTAGCATATCTGGAGGATCTTTTATAGGTGGAGCTTAATTGATAGTGACGGTCAAACCGCCTAGTAGAGAGTCATTGGGGCCACATGGAGTTCGATATGGAGAGGAGGGCACCGTCAGGCGGATAGTGACGGTCATATTGACAGGTCATGAGCCGCATGGAGCTGGTTATAGAGAGAGTGGTGTCGCCAATGGCGGTGGCCATGTCGTCCGATCGCGGATCGCATGAGACTAGTTACGGATAGAGTGACGTCGCCAGACTGGTAATGGCAGCCATACCGTCGAGGTCCGACAGTCGTAGCTCGAGAAAGCAGGCGTTGGCTAGTGGACTCGAGCATATACCAATTCCAAAGAAGCTCGGACTCCAAGAGGAGTTCGGTCGAAGGGGGGCTCGGAAGAAGTTCGACCCCTGTGAATTCAAGAAGCTCGGCCGCTAAGCAGTTCGATCGGTTGAACGGTTTCGAAGGAGCTCGGCTGTTGGGGATTCGGTCCGGATGCTAGAAGTCCGAAGAAGCTCGATCGCTGAGGGTTCGGTCCGGATGCTGGGAGTCCGAAGAAGCTCGGCCGCTAAGGAGTTCAATCCGAATGGATGCTGGGAATCTGAAGGAGCTCGGCCACTGAGGAGTTCGGCTGGCTGAAGGGTTCGGTTAAGATCCATTCGTTGAAGCTCTTCCGCGCTACTGGTTGCATCAGACAGAGCATCGAATCGGACTTCGGTAAAAGTGGGGTTCATCCTCAATAGTAGTCCCCCCACTCTCGAGTTCGAAACTCAGGGAGTACAGAAAAGATGACTGCCGAAGTTCTCCGTGCTGGTTCAGATCGAAGCTCGAGGGGAGATCTCATCTCCAGATGAAGTCGGTGCTGAAATTGAACTCTGGAGGAGATCTCATCTCCTATCGAGGTTGATACGGATGCTTGGGAGAGATCTTATCTTTGGCCAAGATTGTCTCGGTCACCTTGTCTCTAGTCGAGGTTGTCTCGGTCGCTTCGGGAGAGATCTTATCTCTGACCGAGGTTGATGAAGATCCTATTTTCTATAGACTTCAAGCTCGGACTTGGATTTTGCTCGCATTAAGATGAGGTTCTCCTTCTATTTCTAACGGACCGTAGGGGCACATTCGGACCGTCGTCCGTCTCCTCCCATCTCGTCTAAGGTGAACGAGGCCTTCAACTTTGCTCGCATTAGGATGAGGTTCTCCTTCTATTCCTAACGGGCTGTGGGGGCACATTCGAAGGGTCATCGTCCGTCTCCCCCCATCTCGTCTAAGGTGAACGAGGCCTTCGAATTTTGCTCGCGTTAGGACGAGGTTCTCCTCCTGTTTTAACGGGCTGTGGGGGCACATACGGACCATCGTCCGGCCTCTCCTCCATCTTTCTAAAATGAACGAGGTCTTCGACTTTGCTCGCATTAGGACGAGGTTCTTCCTCCTGTTCCTAACGGGCTGTGGGGGCACATACGGATCGTCATCCACGCTTCTCCCCCCATCTCATCTAAGGTGAACGAGGCTTTCGACTTTACTCACGTTAGGATGAAGTTCTCCTCCTGTTCCTAACGGCCTACTTTCATCCGCTCCTTTTCTATCGCCACGTAATCCTTGCACCAGAAAACAATAATGCCGAGCGAAGAAGTTTTATTGAAGGAAGTCTACTGGTAATACACCCTCAGATTTTTTGAGTTCCAAGGTCGGAGAAGCACTATTCCTTCGAGCTCCTTCAGACGATAGGTCCCAGGTCGGATGACCTCCACCACTTCGTACGGACCTTCCCAATTTGGGACGAGCTTTCTTTGACTCTGAGGCTGGGAGACAGCGGCTCGCCGAAGCACTAGATCCCCCACTCTGAACGTCTTATCCCTAACTCTGGAGTTGTAGTACTGGGCCACCTTCCGTCTGTAGGCTGCCATCCAGATACGGGCCTCCTCCCTTTTTTTCTTCCAGCAAGTCGAGGTTAACTCTGAGGTCCTGGGGGTTGAATTGCTCGTCAAAGCTCGCGACTCATGCGGATGGGCGTCGAAGTTCAATCGGGATAACTGCCTTCGTGCCGAAGGCCAAGGCGAAGGGTGTCTCTCCGATCGGCATCCTTTGCGTAGTTCAGTATGCCCATAGGATGTGGTAGAGTTCGTCCACCCAAGTCTCCTTAGCCCTATCGAGCCTTGTCCTGATGCCTTACAGCAGGATTCGGTTGGTCACCTCAGCCTCCCCATTGGCCTGCTGGTGAGCCATCGATGTGAAGCGGTGGGAGATGTTCAGTCCTTCGTAGAATTTGGCGAACCTTGCCCCAGCGAACTACCGTCCATTGTTGGTTATAAGGGTTCGGGGCAGGTCGAATCGATAGACTAATGACTTCCAGACGAAGTCCTGCACCTTGGTCTCGGTGATCTTCGCTAGTGGTTCAATTTCGACCCACTTGGTGAAATAATCGATCGCGACCAGGAGGAACTTCTGTTGCCCAGACGCTGTTGGAAAGGGGCCAAGTATGTCCATTCCCCATTGCGCAAATGGCCAAGGTGCGCCTTTGCAGAGCAAGCTCGGATGCCGACTGCCTTTGCATGCTGGCATTCTTTTGACAGCGGTCGCACTTTTTCACATATTCCATGGAATTGTAGAACAAGGTCGGCCAGTAGTATCCCTGCCGAAGTAGTTTTTGCGACAGGGACCTGCCTCCTACGTGGCTTCCGCAAAGTCCTTCGTGCACATCCCACAGTGCGAGGTTGGCCTCTGAAGGTCGGAGACATCTCAGCAACAGGAGGGAGTACGACCTCTTATACAATTTGCCTTCACATAAAATGTAGTGGGAGGCCTGATTTCTGAGCTTCCGAGCTTCTTTTCGGTCGTGAGGAAGAACCCCCTCTTTAAGGTAGGCGACCAACGGGTCGATCCAGTTGGGCTTGAATTCCATTTGCAGGACGGCCTAAGATTCCTCCGTGGCTGGGCATTTCAAAATTTTCAAAAATACTTTCTTAGGTAGTTCGATCGAGGCTGAAGTGGCCAACTTGGAGAGAAGATCGGCTCTCGCATTTTTCGCCCTTAGAATATGCTGGATGCCAAAACTGTTGAAGGCCGGGGCCAAACCCCTCACTTTTTCGAGGTACCTCGCCATGCCTTCCTCTCGTGCTTCGTAGCTACCGTCGACTTGACCGACCACCAGTTAGAAATCGTTGTAGACTTGAAGCCGATCTACTTTTAATTCCCTTGCTATCTTTAATTCGGCGATCAGCGCTTCATATTCGGCTCCATTATTGGTCGTAAAAAATTCGAAGCATAGCGCGTACTCGGCGACGACTCCTTCGGGACTGACCAAGACCAGGCTTGCACCAGCTCCAGCAGAGTTGGACAAACCATCCACATGCAAAGCCCAAAAGTCTTCGGAAAGGTTCAGCTGCGATAGCTCGGCTTTGTCCAGACTCGGTCTCACTTTGGTGTTGGCCCCGCTCTATCCAAGCTCGGCTTCGATCGGAATGGTGCATTCCACCATAAAATTCGTCAATATCTGGGCCTTGATCGACGGCCTGGGTCGATAGTTGATGTCGAACTCCATGAGCTTGATTGTCCATTTCGCGATTCTTCCGGAGGCGTTCATTCAGTGAAGGACTGCTTTTATTGGTTGGTCCGTGAGGACCGTTATGGCGTGCTCCTAAAAGTAAGGTCGGAGCCTCCTGACAGCAATTAGAAGAGAGTAAGTCGGTTTTTCTAACCTAGAGTACCTAGGCTCTGCATCCCTCAGGACCCGACTCATGTAGTAGATCGGTCGTTGCGTCCTTGCTTCTTCCTTGACCAGGACTGCCGTCAGGGCCACGAGGAAGACAGTTAGATACAGGAATAATTTTTCCCCGGGTTCGAACTTCGCCAGCAGTGGAGGTGAGCCGAGGTAGTTTTTAAGCTCCTCGAATGCCCGTTGGCACTCTCTACCGTCCAGCAGAAATCCTTCGATCGCCTGAGAACTTGGAAGAAGGGCATGCATCGTTCGACCGACCTTGAGACGAAGCAATTTAGGGATGCCACCTTTCCGATCAGGCGCTGAACTTTCTTGATCGTCTTCGGAGCAGTCATCTCCCAAATGGCTCGGATCTTCTCGGAATTTGCTTCGATTCCGCATCTCGACACCATGAACCCCAGAAACTTTTTGGAGGTCATGCCAAAGGCGCATTTGGTTAGATTCAGCTTCATCTTGTACTTTCTGAGTGCACCGAAGGTCTCTTTAAGATCGACGAGGTGGTCTGTCGAAGCTCGGCTTTTGACGAGCATATCATCCATGTACATCTCCATGTTGCGATCGATCTGCTCTTTGAAGATCTTATTAACCAAGCGCTGGTAAGTGGCTCCTGCATTTTTGAGTCCAAACGGCATGATCCTATAACAATAAAGACCACGATCAGTAATGAAAGCGGTCTTCTCTTCATCCTCGGGTGCCATCCGTATCTGGTTATAACCAGAAAAGGCATTCAGGAAGGTGAGGAGCTCGTGGCCTGAGGTCGCATCCACCAACTAGTCGATCCGAGGCAGGAGGTAGCTGTCTTTTGGGCAGATCTTATTCAGCTTCTTGAAGTCGATGTATATCCTCCAATTGTTATTCGCCTTTCTGACGAGGACCACATTCGAAACCCAGGTCGGATAATTAACCTTCCGGATGTGTCCGGCTTGGAGGAGCTTATCTACTTCTTCGACGATCGCTTTCTGCCTCTCCTGGGCGTGGTGGCGCATCTTTTCTCTTATCGGTCGGTGCCTTGGATCGACGTCCAGTCGATGCTCCATTACTTCAGCGTCAATCCCCGGCATGTCCGCTGGGGTCCAGGCGAAGACGTTCGCATTTCTTCTGAGGAAGGCGATGAGCTGCTTTCGAACCTTGTCCGCCAAGTTGGAGCCGATCTGCACAGCATGCTCCGGGTTTCCGTCATTTAAGGAAATGGACACGAGGTCCTCCATAGGCTCGCTTCGCTCCTCAGTGGGGTTGTCGCGAACATTCAGACCGTCGACAAGATAAGGATCGGACCGTTCTTTCTTATGTAGGGCGATTGAATAATAGTACCTCGCCAGAGCCTGATCTCCTCTGACTTTTTCGACCCCACGACTCATCGAAAACTTCATCTTCAAATAACAGATTGACACCACCGTCCGAAGTGCATTTAGACCAGGCTGGTCGAAAATCGCATTATAGGCGGACGGAGTCCTCACGACCAAGAAGTCGACCTACATTTTGGCCAATCTCGGATGTTGCCATGCCGTCACAGACAAAGTTATCACGCCTTCGACTAGTACGGTGTTGCCAGCGAATCCTACCAGTGGGAAGTTCATAGGCCTCAAGCGGTCCTCGGATAGGAACATTTTCGAGAAGGCATCGTAAAACAATACGTCGGTCGAGCTTCCATTATCCATCAAAATGTGGCGTACATCGTAGTCAGCAATGTTCAAAGAAATTACAATCGCGTCATTATGCGAAAATTGGATCCCCTGACCGTTCGCCTCGGTGAAGATCACCATTTCCATGGTCCTCCACCTCTTTACCGGTCCCTCGGATCTGCTGGCCTCTCCTTATTGAAGTCCCTCTGAGATAGTGTTGATGACGCCAAGAGGCGGCCGATCTTCTTGCTAGTTTCTCCTACTTGACGGTAGTGCCCTCAGCCGATCTTCCCGCTCTTCAGGTCGTCTCCACAGGAATCGACCAAGTCTACCTCGTCTGACGAGCTCTTCGATCTCGTCTTGGAGCTGGATGCACTCCTCAGTGTCATGACCGTGGTCACGATGGTAGAGGCAGAACTTATTGGGATTACGTCTACTGGGATGGGAATGCATTCTCTCCGATCTTGGAAGTCGTTCCTTGATCTCCATCAGCACTCGGGTCTTCGGGGCATTGAGGGGGGCGTAGTTGTGGAATCGTCGTCGGGAAAACTTCGGCGCTAGGGGGAACCTCGGCGTGCCCTTCCGTCGAAGGTTCCCTGCCTCTGAGCTCGAGGGGGAGTTCGGGCTCGCCCATGACTAGGGAGAGTCCGGGTGCGCAGTCGAGCTTCAGTCCACTTCGCAGGCTCACTGATTCATCGCTTGCCGCTGACCTTGCCGTCTTTAGCTTCAAAAGCCTCCTCTGTTCGGGCATAACTCTCGGCCCGAGTCAGCATGTTGGCAAAATCTCTGGGATACTTCTTCTCCAGGGAGAACAGCAAGTCATTCTTTTGAAGGTCGCCCTTAAGCACGACCATGGCGACCGACTGGTCCAGATCTCGGACCTCTAATGCGGCAGTATTAAATCGAATGACATAAACCTGGATAGGTTCCCCCTCCTTCTGCCTAATGGTCATTAAGGAATGCGAGCCTCGGCGTGGACGCCGGCTACTGATGAAGTGGGCTGCGAATTATTGGCTCATCTGGTCCAACGATAAGATGGTACTCGACTTAAGCATCGAGTACCAATTTTTGGCAGCCCCCTTAAGGGTAGAGGAAAAAGCCCGACACAAGATGGCATCTGACGCACTGTGGAGCAACATCATTGTCCGAAAGGCTTTCAGATGGTCGATCGGATTGATGGTCCCATCATAACTCTCGAGTTGTGAGAGCTTGAAGTTCGGCGGGACCGGCTCCTGCATAATTTTCTGCGAAAAGGGAGGGTCAGTACAAATATCATTCCCATGGGAGGAGAAAGTATAACGGAGCTCCTCGATTCGTCGGCTCATTTTTAAGAGCCTTCGATCTAAGAAGTCTTCGCGATCTTTGATCTCCAAAGTCTTCTGGCAGAACGGGTGCGAGGCTTCTCCCTGGGTCGAGCCACGGTCCGAGCAGGGGCTCTCCCTCCTTTGCCTCCCCCTTTCGGGGATCGGAGGTCGAGCAGCCCAAGTCGGCCGTTCTTGGGTCGGACCGCACGGCTCTGGGGAGTTCCGCATCATTTGAGCTGGTGTCGGGATCTGCTGGTGCATGGCCTGCACCGTCTCCATGAGGCCACGAACCTGCTGGACGAGCAGGTTAAACTGCTTCGCATCCACCACGGCCACAGATGGAACCTGGGCCGTCTGGGTTAGAGCGGAAGCGGACGGATCTGAAGGAGATCGGGCCGCGGAGGCCGTCGAGCGCCGAGTCGAAGCCCTCTTGGGAGATATTTTCTCCTGGGGGATGAACCCTTAGAGAGGAAGAAGAGAGATCTTCGAAGAGGAGAGAGAGATCGTCGTCGAGCACTCCTTTAAGAACAAGGGAACCTCGGAGGTTCGGTGGCCCTTTCTCTAGCGCCAATCTATTGACGCAGAATCTGATCGTCGTCGGAATCCGCTGGAGTAGAGGCCGATGAGGTCACCGTCGGGGACTTGCAAAATAAAGTTTCGTCCGGAGCCGGTGGAGGGTAGCTCCGTTAGGACCCTCCGACGATCAAGTCAGTTTTGGCCAATAGGAATAGAGTGCTCAGAAATGAGTTTCGGAGCTTAGAGAAGAAGAGGGGAGCTCAGAGATCAAAGATTAGAGGTTAGGGTTAGCATATCTGGAGGGTCCTTTATAGGTAGAGCTTAATTGATGGTGACGATCATACCGTCTGGTAGAGAGCCGTTGGGACCGCATGGAGTTCGGTACGGAGAGGAAGGCGTCGTCAGGCAGATAGTGACGGCCATACTGACAGGTCATGGGCCGTATGGGGCTGGTTATGGAGAAAGTGGTGTCGCCAATGGCGATGGCCATGTCGTCCGATCGCGGGCCGCATGGGACTAGTTACGAAGAGAGTGGCGTTGCCAGACTGGTAATGGCGGCCATACCGTCGATGTCCGACAGCCGTAGCTCGAGGAAGCAGGCGTTGGCTGGTGGACTCGAGTATATACCAGTTCCAAAGAAGCTCAGACTCCAAGAGGAGTTCGGCCGAAGGAGGGCTCGGAAGGAGTTCGACCCTTGTGAATCCAAGGAGCCCGGCCGCTAAGCAGTTCGGCCGGCTGAACGGATTTGAAGGAGCTCGGCCGCTGGGGGTTCGGTCCGGACGCTGGGAGCCCGAAGAAGCTCGGCCGCTGAGGGTTCGGTCCGAATGTTGGGAGTCCGAAGAAGCTCGGCCGCTAAGAAGTTCGGTCCGGACGGACGCTGGAAATCTGAAGGAGCTCGGCCGCTGAGAAGTTCGGCCGACTGAAGGGTTCGGCTAAGATCCGTCCGTTGAAGCTCTTCCGCAGCTATTGATTGCATTAGGCAGAGTATCGAACCGAACTTCGACAGAAGTGGGGTTCATCCCCAACACTAACCTATTTGGAGCATCTGTACACGGCTTGCCCCTCACCCATTTTATGAGTGGTCCATCCGCATCGGCCATCTAAACTGGGTATTTGTCTGGACTGTCTTCCACCTTGGAATCCTTTGGTGAGCTCCTCATGGCCTGCATCACCAGCCTTGCAACGGGTGGCTGAGGTCATTGCTACAATCTTCTGTGATGTTAGATATGCATTCAAAAAACTAAGAAGTAAAGTCTTCTGATACCGTATAGCTAAGTTATTTCAATGGGCTATGACCATTTGCTTATCAAAGTCGCATTTAATTGCATCTGAACGTGACCAGTTGCAGGCTTTTTATTTCTCTGCAACTTGGCCCGGTTCATGGACTGCAGAAGATCAAACACCAGGGAAAGGAAGGGCATGCAGTGGAAGAGGAGATGGACGCTTCAGCCTCCTTGACTAATCTGACTTCATTTCAGTCTCTCCAGATATCCGACTATTTTTGACCAAAAAAAAAAATCCATAGCAATTTCCCTTTATGATCCCACGAAGTAACGACAGTTATCCATTTCAATTTTTTCCAAAAAAAAAATTGTAAAGAAAAAGTACAATATCAAAATCATATGAAAAAATGTTATAAGACTAAGATATATCAGCCAAATCTTTATGTTTCCACTTTTACATGGAGTATTTTGAATTCGATGGATTGCACCAATCCCCCCTTGCAATGCTAGACATAGCAAAGATTGATTATCTTGGTCATTGTTTTATTTTACATAATAATATTTTTTGAGATCAGAGGAGCTAATTCCCACCATTCTATTTTATACCCATCTCATCAATTGAGCATTAGCTCCAACCAACATTCGAGCAAATGCTTAGCAATTATAAATATAAGAATTATAATTATAATAATTATCATACTTATGATGATAATTATTTTAAAAACTAAAGATATGAGACTACAGAAAATGTTTCTTTCAGTGTGCCTTCTGAGCTTTCTTTCTTACATATGCAAGCTGAGTGGAATTTGTTATAGTTAAAAACTATTTGATAATTTATTTATTTTTTTATCAAACATCTTGGAAGCTGAATGTATTTAGTGATACAAATGGATATATATATATACATACATGGTGAATGATGATGTGCTTATGTTACCATAGATCATATACTTGACTTTTGAGTTATACATGGTATGAAAGTATGAGTAAAATAGAGCATATATTTAATTTATAAATTTGCTATGTCCGTACATATCATAAAAATAGATGTTTTCATAACTTGTGCATATAGTTGGATTGTTTATGATGGCAGTCAAATAAAACTATTGCTAACGCTTCGTAGCTGATTTTTTTAATAGTCTGTCCTTTCAATTATTGTTATAAACTTTTAATAATAATTTTGTTGCCTTAATAATTTGATTTATTATATAAACATAGAAAGTATGAATTTTATATACTATTAATATATAAGAGAAAGGTTTTGTTATGATGCTATTTTTTAATATTATTTCATAAAAACATTAAGAGATATCTTGATCGTCGAATAGATTAGTATATTTAAGATATTTATTGTTTAATATATTACCAACAGTTTACCAATATAGTACCCGTCAATTTTTTTTATTATTTTCTAGAAATGAAAAAAAATACTTTACGAGGGACATGCCAGCGGTGCGGATGTGGAGGGTGATCATGGTTGGGATGCCAGAGAAGATGGAGCAAGGTCCGGAGGCCAAAGAAAAGGGAGTAGAAGGGGCTGCCAAAATATTTTCATGTAATACTTATTTCCGATCGTTTTGCCAAAAAAATTTGAGGTCTCCGTTCCACCCATTAGAAAATAAAAAAAAAAATTTACACGTGAGCAGAAGGTCACCTATAAAAAAATGTTTGCATGTGGCAATTAGTAGTAAATTAGCCGCTTTTGAATTGGTGATGCCACTGCTCTTGTTACGAGACGGGTTCCCTTTTCTCCCCGTCGCCTTCCTTCCGAGAAGAGAAAGATATGAGGCACGAGGCCGCCCTCTCCTCACTCTTCTTCGCCGCTCCAAAACCCTAATACCCCGATCGCCCCTTGGAAACCCTAAACCTAGAAAAGGTCGGTCTTTATTGCTCTCCCATCCATCCTTTGTGCTTGAAACTTCAAAGTTTCTTCCTCTCGGATTCGTGGAAAGAACGCCATCTTCTCCGCTTTTCTTTTCAATCAATGTGTGTGTCTACATGTTTGTGTGTTCTCGATGCCGGTTTTTAGTTGATACTTTGATTTGTTTTTGGGGCCGCAGGAGATCTTCTCCGTGAGGTTTTAGTAGAAATTTTCTTTTTTAATTGAAAAGAGCCGCGTATTTTAGGGTTTTGATTCGATTTGGAGCAGTTATACTCATCGGATCTCGTTTTCTCATTTTTGGAGATCTTCTTCGTATGATTTATTCAACACGATATTCTACCATCGTCTCACCTTGATAAAGTGCTTTATGTTTTTTTGGTTTGTAATTTGATTTTTTAGCTGATTATTTTCTGATGTCTCTCTCAGTCAGATTGGTTTGGTCTGTTTCTATTATATTAGTGTTATTGATGGTAATCTGTTGTTTCGATGCCTTCAGATGGGAAGGGGAGGAGGAGGAGGAGGAAGAGGAAGGGACAGATCGAACGACGAGTATGCACCAAGAAGCGAAGAGAAGGAGCGCCGGACAGGGTGGGGTGTTGCCCCTCCCTCAAGGCACCTCTGGGTCGGGAACTTGGGCCCTCATGTGACACGGAGTACTCTCTTAGAGCATTTTCTGAGGTTCGGGGAAATAGAGAACATAGCCTATATTCCAGGCCGGAGCTATGCATTTGTCGACTATAAGAAAGAGGAAGATGCTGTCATTGCATTGAGAGGGCTCCAAGGTTTCAATATTGATGGGATGCCTCTTAAAATCGAGTTTGCAAAGGGGGTTAGTCATGACAATCTTTGTCTGTTTCTGAATTGTTATGCTCTATTGATTTTGAGCTTATGTACTTTCAAGTCATTTAGTGCATTTTGCACAAGCCTAAAATCCTATTATTTGGTAACAAAGAAAATTATACTTGTTGCTCTGCAATGTAATCCAAGCATAATCCATAATGTAATATAACCTAAAGCACTTTTAAACATAGACTTGAACATAAGCAGGAGATTATTAGCACATTTAATACAGTAATCTGTAAGTAATGTTTGGCATAGCACTTTTCATAAACACTTGCAGGACAACTTTGCAATATATGAATCACCAAATATGTGCAGCTTTTGGGTTATATCAGTCCTACGGCATCAATGAGGCATCGAGCTCAAGTTTGCCATCCCAATACCATTCTTATATATGCACCGAAAACACTTTCCATGTTCCTATGATGATCACCTATTGAAGATTTATAATAGGGACAGTCTGCTTCTCATGGACTAGAAATATACAGTCCAATGACTGAAATCAAATGCAATCTGAACGTGGTGAAGAATAAAAAAAATGTGCAGAACTGCAGGCCTCTATGTCCTCCTTCCAACAGGATTTAAAAGTTTGTTTTCTTTTGGCTATATCTTTTGATCCCATTTCTAGAACATCGAAAGGCCCTTTTTCCTGCCATTAGCAAATCACTTTGTAAAGCTAGATGTTGCAGATAACTCTTTGCCACTCTTTAACAACTCTTTGGGGTCAACACATTCTGCCAAATTAACATAAATTTGATCATTTAGGAAATTGCTAGGCAGAGATACCCTGATCAACATTATCTAGGTTATGATTATTGAAGCTATTAAAAGGAAATATACTTGTGATCATGTTCATTCTGAAAAGAAAAAATAATATTAAACTTTGGATGACTTAGTGGGGTCTTCTTGCATAGCTTTTATTAAGAAATGTTTCCAAAAAGCTTAAAATAAAATATCTTCTGCATGGTTCACGGCAAAGTTTCATTGTGGTATGGAGGGCACTAGATCTGATGATACAGACAGTTACTAGGACTACTTAATCATATCTTTAACAAGTGAAATTTAGGCATGAGTTTGAGGATGCCAATTGGTTGACTTGGTGAAATCACTAAGCATATCAGTGACATGGGTTGGATTTTGCCTTCGCCAAGCTTTTGGCCAGGCTTCCTCCTGTCCTAGTTCTCCCCCACCCCACCCACCCACCCACACACACCAGAAAAAAAAGGCATAAGACTGGTGTCGACCTTTTTTTTGAATGTAAATGAGGGCCTAAGCTCACTAGTGGTGCTGTCCATTAACGTACCAAGGGGCATGACCATGCATTGCATTGTTTGAACCATAGGACTCCTATAGTTTGAAATCTTTGGTCGGTCCCATGCTCTATCATTACACTAAGAAATAACTTAATTTGCCTCTAGCATTTTTCTGAATATAATGGTTTGGTGACCTCTAGTGGGTAAGTGTGAATTTGAAATTTTACAAAAAGTTGCTTTGTGAAAACAAGAGTGTTATTTGATGAATCAACCTAGATATGGATCATTTGTTGTGCATATTTCTAACACTATTTTTACCTAGTAAATATAGTTATTCAACAGTGCAAATTAAAGATATAGGAGTAAAGCAGGCAGCAGCATGGAAAGATGGGCATATTGTTTCATGGTCTCTAATGAAGCTTATTTATAAATTCCATGCATATTCTTGCAGATTAAAGATTTTAATCCATTGCATCAATTATCATCCCACTTATTCAGGCGACATTATGAATGATCATGAATATATGTACTGGCATATAAACTTATAACTTATAAGCAGCACTGAACAAGCATTCAAACACTAAAAGATGTATTTATGCTTAGAGCTTGAATGACCGTGCAGCTGACCTATATTGTCTCCTTCTTTGGAACCAACTGCAATTTATGCTCGTGAAGTTGATTTTGTATTCTTGATCTTGAACTTGACTAGAACCAATACCCTTTCCTTTTTCGCTCCTTTCCTCAATTGGATCAAAATTTTTTTTTCCACATCCCCGTAATTCAGCAAGGTTTGATGATGGTTAACAGGGCCCTCTTTTTGGAAGTTTCTTTGTAACGCATCCTCTCTTTTTTTTTTTTTGGGTACTGTAAAGACAATAAAGTAATCATTATGAGGTATCCTCTTGTAACAACCATAATAGTTGTATGCCCATGTTCTTATGCATCCACACTGAAATTGGAATTATGATCCATTTTGTAGAAATATTTTCTTCTAATTTTAGATGATTCAGAAGAAAGACCCACTGTATATCCTCCATTTGATGTGAATGTTAATTTGTTCATAGAGACCAGGTTGCAGGCTCACCAAGTCTGCTTCCTTTGTTGTGAGTTGTGACCATCTCGGAGCTGATTTAGCTGTGGGAGCAGAGAAGTGATGCTCTTGAATATTGTAGGAGGCTACAAGCCGTGAGAGTGTGGAGGGCATTTATATTTCTTTTTATATATAAAATATATAGAAGACCAGTCATTTTTCCGGTCACTTAGGTTGCCTGTTAGGTGATGCGTTTTTTAACTGAAGTAAAATGCCTGAGCAAGCTTTAATTCATTGGAGTTGGCTTTGATGGAATATGGTTGTAATGACAAGAAATGCTTTTATTGACGAGGAGTTGGAATTTATTTTACAAGGCTCGTTAAATTTGAATATCAAAATTGTAACTCTCAAAAAAAAATTGTAGACTAGGTGTCATACACTAGTGAGAAAGTTTTAATTATTAAAGGCATGGCCTTGGATTCACAGCTGGAGGAAGTTACATATTATGTATCTAACAGTATTCACTTGCTCTTGTGCCTTTTATTTTCATCCTCTAGCATGACTTTAATATTGCTTTGGGATGCTAAGATGTTACTAATATTGGTAGAAGAGGAAATCAGAATATGTTGCATATCTCTAGCAGGAAGAAATCATGTTAGTGAATAACTCACCAGTTGAAAAAGTATTCTGCTGAATCATTAGCAAGAACAGGAAATAGCATTTCATTTTCATATTTAAATTGCTTAAAAGATCTTTTCCGCTTGCCAAATTATCCAGCAGATCACCTTCAGAAAAATCACCTGTGCTCCAAAGTTCATTTATTGAATTAAGGAAAGGTTGAAGCTGAGAACTGGATGAGCACATCTCTACCTTAAAAGAAAGATGGGTTTTCTTTATTAGCAGCTGACATTTGGCTTGAGACCTTTTTCTGAATTGCCACTTTAAAATTATTTTATAGGTTTTCCTTCTAATATTTCATTATTCACAGAGGCAAAGAACAAATAGCTCAATTAGACAATAGAGGTCACGAGTAAACTGGACATCATTCATTTAATTGTTATAGCTTCTGTAACATCAACCTTCACCTAATCATGCAGAAAAGAAATGATACATGAACATAAAGAATACATGATTCCTTTGAAGTCTACCAAACCTTTATTTTACAACCATCATGCTTTACTTGTTGTATGGTTTTGCCGATGTTCCTGTATGGTCAATTCATATCATTTTAATTGTTTAGAGTACATAAGAAATTTAAATAAAAACTGTTTGAGAGTAGAATGCAATAGCAGTTCTCTGGAAGCAGACTATTTGGCATGCATTGTTGTATCAAGTGTGGCATTATGTTAAAGAGATAACAAAACATATATGCCAGGAAATATTGTCAGTATATTTCAACTACAAGCTTTTTCGGTCTCTGATTTCTTATAATGTAGAGAAGGAAAACCTTTTGACAGAAATAGATTCTTGATTACCTTGGAAATTTGTTGTGCCTCTGTAGTTCAACAGAGTATTTTACCATTCTTGCATAAACTTGCTCAATGCTGTATACCCTTATAATGTTTTCTTCATTTTTCAGAGAAATCTCTCTGTTTTCTTGTGGGGTTGTGGTGATAAAAGAAAAAGAGGACCAAGTTTGATTATTCTTTTGGAAGACTGGCAAATTATTAATGAAGATTAACAAGTACAGAAAAGCAAAAGAAAATGTGACACGGGAAACTTTGAAATAGCAAGTAAACTATTTCCTATAACTCAGGCGATCGAGCATGATTTGGCTTGCACTTGATTTGCATGGAGAAAAGTAGCATCCTTGCCCATGTATCATTAGGAATTGTTGACACCTTAGTCCAGCTGGTTGGATCTATTTGGCATGGTCTACTGATGAATCAACTTCGAGGACATTGCATGGGAGCATTGTAAAACTTGTAGGCAGTCTAGATAACCTTTAAATCAGTCATTGGGTTACATGAAGCCTATATAATAACAAAGATTTGAAACCTTATACATAGTTACCATTGCAAATTCCTTTTATAAGCGTCCAACTTTACTGGTTGCAAGATATCTTTTGGTTGGTAACTGGAATTTCAGGCAGTACATCTGTTGCAAAACACATTAATGCTAGCAGTACTGAATCTTTGATCAATGTGGATGAGAAGGATAGTATAAATTATCCATCGGAAGCATGAGGAACTTAAAATCAACTGGTCTCAACTATTCGTAACTTTGATGTGAATGGATGTCTCAAAAACAGGTGTTATAGTGGGAATCTGCATCTAGTAGGTGCTGGACCATCTGTATTTACATAATGCCATTAGCTTTTATACAATTACATAATGCCATTAGCTTTTAAACAATGTAACGTTGATATACTGACGAACTTTTTATTTAATTTTCTCGCTGGAGGTTTTTCCCCTATCTTTTATAGTTCTTGAGAAAAATGCATTAAGGGTTGAATGATCGTATAAGTCACATGCCCTTCAATTCCAATAAGGGCTCGATATTGTTACCAAGCAACTCATGCCAGCATCGTGAATTAGACTTAATCATTCCAAATGACCCATAAAGGCTGGGTAATATCAATGATAAGCAAGAAAATATGGCATTCAATGAGTAAAACAGAAAAAATTGTGTTCAAAGCTTATTCCATGCAAAAAAAAAAAAACTTGTGGACATTTATACCATCCAGATTGTTTGGATGCTGTTTATCATTTTGTTCCTTGGTGCTTGTATTGATGTCCATTGTTGTATGCCTATCCATTTGCATTCCTAAAAGTCATTGCCAGGGTTATTAAGATGGAAGAGGTTAGGACATTCTCCAAGAAATGTTCAAATTTTGCCAACTCTAAAAATCTGGGGAACCCACTAACATATGAATGCTAATATAGTTCTGGACAGGTGCTCCTGCGTATAAGTAACAGAACAAGCACCACCTTTGTCACATTTGATCAGGAACATAATCATCTTCATCAAGTTAAAATAGCTGGTCACCCTGGTATTACTCGCACTTCTAGCACCATTGCCATAATTTGTTTTAACTCTATTTAGCACCTTTTCTATCCCGGGCTCTTCAGCAATTGGTTTATTTAACCTGTTTATTTCATCTATGTAGATGTGTTGTTCTGTGGTCTTTCTCCTAATAACAGACATGAGCTATGAAAATTATGATTGGAAAGCCAACTTCATTCAATTTCTTAGTTGGCTCTTTAAAATCTACTTTTTGTACCAGTTAAGGATAGTTTCTACGCTACAACCATTCAATTGTATAAAACAAGCATTTAGCAAATAAATGCAAACAATAGCTTCTTAAAGCATCTGGAAAATGATAAAGAACCAATGTGTAGTTGCATTGTGTTACATGTGTTCAAGATTTTTTGTGCAATTGAAGCACTTGGTTTCCTTTTAACGAGTTTGAGTTATGAGTTGTCAGCCTAAAGCATATGCTGATGTATATGAAAAAATATCATTTTGATTTTTTTTTTTTTCTGCAAATTATATTTTACAGCATAGTATGTATTTGTTACCAGAAGCCTTTGACTATTCTTATGTAATAGTCTATTAAAATGTGGTCCAATCTGAAGATTCTTTAAACTTTGAAACAAAAGAAAATGCAAGTGTGAAACAGGTGAAGATCTTTTTGGTCAGCTTAAATTAATAGGCCTCTTCAAAACTCAGCAGGCTGGACCAACCAAAAGCTGATGATACATTTAGTCAGAGCGAAGTGGTCTTCCTATGAAATGACATAATATTACACTGTCAAGATATGTGCTGGCTGATGCTATTCCCTGCACTCACGGGTTAGTTCATTGTCAAGAGGAAAATTACCTGATTAGTTTGCTATGTTTGTTGCAACATTCTCTACGGATGCTATTATTAGTATTTCTGGAGTGGGTTCCATTCTTGGAGAAATCTATGCATTCTTTTACAATGTGACCGTTATCATCTCCAATTTAGCTGGTTGGTTTAGTGTTTAGCAACTTTTCACAATTATAGCCCTAATGTGATCCCAGACTTCTCATTCTTTAACTTTGTTAAAGCTGCACGTGTAATTAGTGAATAATTTTAAACAGTTTAACCATGATACTTTATCATCTGATAAGACCTGCATGCTCGGCCGATTACCTGTAATTGCTGATACTTGCTGGTGAGAAATCTGTATCAGATGTTCAAAATTGGTAAGTTGCAGAGAGTATTCATATGCAAAGGTAAGTTGTAATGCTGATTTATCTGAAAAACATTTGAATTACAGGACAGGGCTTCAATGTTATCACAGGATGGGGAATATCCACAATATGGCAATGAAAGACATTCCATAGAACAGGTAGAACCACAATTTCAGAGAGATACAAGGCCACTGCTGTTGAGTCTTGAGAAGTCATATGACAAGTCCAAGGGAAACAAGAGTGCAGAACCTAGTGAGATGTTATGGATAGGTTTCCCATCATTCTTGAATGTTGATGAAGTAGTTCTGAGAATGGCATTTACACCTTTTGGTGAAATTGAGAAGATTACCACATTTCCTGGTCGTAGCTATGCCTTTGTTCGATACCGAAGTGTAGTGGCGGCTTGCAAAGCTAAAGAAGCTCTTCAGGGAAAACTTTTTAACAATCCCCGTGTAAATATATGTTTTGCCAAGAGTGATGCTGCACCAGCTGAACAAGGAAGAAACCAAATAAGTGGTCCATTCCCTTCATCTTTCAAATCTAATCATCATCCTGGTTTGATTGGACAAGGCATTGAGACTTTTCCAGGGAATAAAAGCTTTGAGAGTCCTTATGGAGAGTTTCACAGGGCATCTTCACATTTTATTTCGAACTTTGATAGGATTTCTGAAGATGCCAGTGTTATGGATTTCGGTAGGAATAGTTCTGTAAAACCTGAAGCTGGCTCAGCACCCAATTTAGGTGGTATTTTTGAACATAATAGACTGCAGGAGTTTGGATTGGAACAACGGATGTCAGATGACCTCTATGAGAGCTACAGAAATAGGCCAGCTGCAGAGAGAGGTGCAGCATGGCATGATATCCCTTTTGAGAGATCTCGAAGAACTCCACCTTTTGAAGATTCTTGGGGCATGGCAGAAGGCCCTTTTCCTTCAGCCAAGAAGCTGAAGACAGACATGTTTTCTGATAAAGAACTTCCTGAGTATCCATTGTCTGACTTAGAACAGCAAAAGCATGATCCAGGTCCACCAAAACTATTGCCTAATTTTCCTGAACGTAGTATCTATAATAAAAGCTTTGATTCTGTTCCTTTTGGCCCTAGAGGATTTCCTGATCATTCAAGGAATCCAATTAACCCACCTGCGGAAAGTGATGATTCTTGGAGGACCTTTGATCGTTTCACTGCAGGTCCTGGTGCATTATCTTTACCAGTCAAATCACATAGTATAAACCCAGAACCTCACCGGCCTCCAGTGAATGAAGAGTGGAAATGGGTGGGAACTATAGCGAAGGGAGGCACTCCAGTCTGTCGAGCTCGCTGCTTTCCAGTTAGAAAAGTCCTGGATTTTATGCTGTAAGTTGGATACCATTTTATTATGACATTATCAAAATTAAGCTGGTTTCTGCATTATTCATGCATATTAACCATCTAAAATTATTCTATAATGGACTTATCTGTAATGGAAGCCACACTTATTAGGGAATTTTTCTGTTAAGTGAGCTTTCTTTTTTCTTTTACATTTTTGCAAATTCTGATGCCCATTCTAATTGCCAAGCCTGCCTTTAAATAGGTTAGAATGCTTGGCTATTGGCTTGGTCATGTTACAACACTTGTATGTAGTTCACAGGCAGTGTTTTTTTCTCCTGCCCTGCATTGCGAAGTTTAACTGCTGAACATAGTAGGTCCATATGTTGTTTGTTAATCATTGTCATATTGCAGGCCTGAGTTTCTAAACTGCACTGCAAGGACTGGTCTTGATATGCTTTCCAAACATTACTATCAAGCAGCTAGTACTTGGGTGGTTTTTTTTGTTCCAGAAAATGATGCTGATATTGTTTTCTACAATGAATTCATGCACTACTTGGGTGAGAAGCAACGTGCAGCAGTTGCTAAGCTTGGGGGAAGGATTACGTTATTCCTTGTGCCACCATCAGATTTTTCTGAACATGTACTTAAAGTACCTGGGAAAGTGAGCATCTCTGGTGTCATTTTGAAGTTCCAGCAGCCCAGTTCTGACTTCATTTCTCTTCATCATCCACTTGAAGTGCCAGAACCAGAACTCCCACCTTTAGTGCACCGGCCAAATGATGGTATTAGTCTTTGTAAAGATCCATCATTCCATAAGCCAAATTCGCTTGATTTCAGGGCATTATCTCAGGCCCAAAGATATTTCAGCTCATCACCACAACATTTAACTCCAGTAACCTCTAATTTTCCACCACCACATAAACTAGGTGACACTCATTCTTACTCAGGATCTGTTACTTCAATGGAAAAACTGCCCGATTTTCATGGAGAGAGAAGACATGACCAACTTCAGCACCAAGATCTGCCAATGCCACCAAACTGGTCTGATCACAGGACCATCCCAAGTTCCAGCTTTGGGGGTTTCCCTCCCCCTGCTCCAGGTGGTGCATCACATTCATTTGATAATTCTGCAGCAGAAGCATTTCCATCAACAATTCCTAGGGTTACACAAGCAACGACCTCAAGCAGTAATATACCAGTAACTTCAGGTATCGCTCCTTTACCTTCCAACAAGTTCCCTGTGCAACAAGAAACTACACCTCAGCCCTCCTCATCTGTGCCACTTCCCCTACAACCTGAGCAACTTGCACAGCTGGCAGCTCTTCTTGGGCAGCAGAAACAATCAGGAAAAGATCCTGCATTACTGACAGATGGAGACAATAAACAGCCGAACCTGTTGCAAAAACCCAACATGAATGTGCATGCTGCTGTGATGCATGCCCAGACCTCAGTGCTGCATGCCCATGCTTCCGCGCCTCCTGACTCGTCAGCTCCCCACGTTAACCAAGTGCAGCAATTCCGGCAGCATCCATCCACTGTTCCTGTGGTCCAACCGATTGCAAATTCTGTGCAGCAAAGTAGCCAGCAAGAACTGAACAGCAAGCAGGACGAGGCAGATCCCCAAAAGCGTCTCCAGGCAACATTGCAGCTGGCTGCAGCACTACTTCAACAGATCCAGCAGCAATCGAAGACCAGTGACCAATGTTAGATGTAGAGGTAGCTCTTTGTCTGTTACTTTTGCTTTTGACATTAGTGGTCCTATACAATAATATTCTGTGAATGCATGACCTAGCAGAAGCTAAAGTCTATGCCTCAAAACTTTCATGTCCCGTGTCCAAAATGCACCCATTTCTAATATGCCTAGAGACAGATTTTCTTTCTTTTGATGATGCAGGTATGTTTTTTTCATTCAGTGCTGCTTGCATTATCTATGATTCTTGCTATGGCCTTCTCACAATTGAAATACTTTTAAAGAGAAGAGTGGAAAAAAGGAAGAAAATAATGGAATATAGAAAACAATTGAAATAGTTTCAAGTTGGTGTTGAATTCCTGGCAAAAGTAATTACATGCTAGAGGGGCCAAATGGAATTTAGAAAGCAAGCTGGCAATTTTGAAGACCTAATATATTTTTTACATGGTCCTCCGAACCTAGGAAGAAAATCAATGTTGTATTCATCACTGACGTGCAAATATGCCCATCTCTGAAACAGATTATATAACACATTATGTGATAAAGAGGGCCTGCAATGAAATTTAGAAAGCAAGGTCGCAAGTATGGAGACTTCATGTCTTTTTTATATGGTTTCCATATACTTGGAGAGAGTCAGCTTTATTCTTCACTGAGGTGCAATATCTCTGAAACAAGGATTACAACACCCGATTCAAATTTGTAAGCAATTTGTAATCTGAATTCCAAGCAATGTATAAGAATTTTTTTTTCAGCTCTAATATGGTAAGTATATGTATATCCATAGATATAGCATGTTAAGCCTGGTGCTTAATTGAGCATGAAATTTTGCATTTGGAGTGTCGTTTTGTTTATTTAGATGAAATTTATTGTTTTATGCTCAGAAATTCAGCTTAAGAATCTATATTTAATTTGTTGCAGTATATCGTGAAGAAGCCTTGGTTACAATCAGCAGCAGCCTATATTTTGTTGTTGCTCAAGTTTTGGTGGTGAAATGCTTTTTAGCAAAAGCATGAGCATCCAAATCTTGTACTTCAGTTTTGTCAACTTTTCTAGCCGTGGATTTCACTGTGACTCCAGTTCTCGTTGTCGTGTGCTCCTCAATGATGAGAATGGAGATTGATGGATTGAATTTTGTAAGTATTACTAATTGCTTAAATATGTGTATGGATGCAGTAACATGTTGGTACCTGCTTGTTTTTAATTTGGTTCATGTACCCTTCTTTTGGTGGATGTGATTGGTAAGACATTCAGAATTCCTGATCCTGATTGGGAAAAAAAAAAAAGCCATCATGCCTGCTGAGTCACATTGCTTTTGTAACTCGTCATGCAAACTATTATTTGTTTGGGCTCAATAGTAGTAGTTTCCATCAAGCAGCATTTATGTAATAATAAAAGCTTGATACTGCAGGAGAAAGATAGCATGGCAGAGTGCAGCAATGGAAAATAATCGAGGTGAGGGTGTCCATAAGTTTGTTTAGTCATAAAAGCAGCTCTAAGAAATAAAATAGGATAGGATGCCTCAGAAATTTTTATGATCAAAACTTTACTTTTTCATGCAGTCATGATCCTTGTCTGCATTGTAGTATGCCCTGCTCCTTTCTCCATCCTTGGAAGGTTGGAAATGTTCCCACTTGTTTTTGTTCTTTAAGTTTGACATGTGATCTGCTTTCAAGATACGGCAATTAAATTGCGCATCTATATTCTGCTTTTAGCCCTTTGCAAGAGGGAGGGCCTGGTAAGGCTTGCACCTCAAACTGAGATATGAGATAAAGAAGACTTAGTGCACTTCTTGGAGAGCTGAAAGCCTGAAACTATGTTTCTGAGCAAGATGTTAAGAAATGAGAACATAAAAGGATGGATGCATGTGTGGATATTTATTCATGCAGAAATAATCCCTGGAATTTAAGTGCAGTGACTGAATCTTATCATCTAGTGCCTCTTAAAATCTGCTTCAAGCTTTCTGACATTAACTTCCATCTGTCCCATCAAATTGTGTTTGTTAGTATCTTACAGATTAAGTCTCTTCTTTTTGAGCAAATATAGATCTGGCCATTGGTTTGGGGATCATTGAGCTAGATTCTTAAACTTTGGAACCAGCTTGTGGAAACCTAGCAAGTGATGCGTATTTGTTAGTAGAGGAGCTGTCAAGTAGTAAGGGAGAAGCCAGACATCATTTGACCAAAAGTATAATGTGATGGGGAGAATTCTGACTTGCTTGATGAAATCAGTTGACCAAAAAAGAACAGGAGGAAGAATAATTTGTGAGAAGTAGAGGGTTTATATTTATATGGCACAAAATAACGAGCATATATTTGCTTACCGTGGAGCCACCATGGTGAAAGCTAAGCCAAATCACCACTGAAAGGACTTTAACTAATCATCTGAAAAAACTTCACTTGGACCATGGTGTACGATGCTTTGAAAATTCAAACCAAACTACCACTAAGCAGCCATCTAAATGAACTCACTTGAACATGGTGATCATCTTCTCCAACATCAATCACTTTCTATGACAACATGTGGATTTAGCCATCTATCAGGCAAAGCGTACAAAAACGAGCCAACCAATTAGTTAGAGATGGTGCAATAATTGGCTGATGCTGCATGAACTACCGCACTTAAACAAGGATAACTGTATTCTAAACAAATGGAGATCAAAAAATGAAAATGCTGTAATCAATCAACCGTGTTGTATTCTAATTGCTCTCTTTTAATTGGCATAGTGAATCATGCCCCATGGTGAAACGAGTGAATGGTGCAGGATAGCTAAGTAACTTTTAGAATATCTGGATTGCTCCCTTTTGAGTTATCGTAGCATTATCCTTAAAAAAAAGGAAAAAAAAATATTTTACACGCCCGTAACATACCTTTTTAGCATATTTGGAACTCTGGAGTGGTTGTTTACTATTTTTTATGCCCTTAACATACCTTTTAGCATATTTGGAACTCTAGAGTGGTTATTTACTAACTAATAGAAGTGAATAGACACTAAAAGATTTATCTGATTGGGATATGTCAGATAATAAAGTAATCTAATAATTTTTAAAATTTATTTAGAAGAAAATAAATTTAATATATTTATTTGATTAAAAAATTGCTCAACATTGATAAAAGTTTACCATTGAAGAGAATTTTAGATAAAAATATTATCAAATCTTCAAAATTATTTCTAAATAAATAATTTAAATAATAATATTTTTTTTAAAATTTATTTATTGATCAGATCCGCTGATATAAGCATGTTAACGTTGAAATACATTTACATAAATTAATAAATGTTTTTGATTAATTAAATATAGATTAGAAAATATATTTTTCATCCTGGGTTTGCTGAGCAGTACTCGAAAACCTTGAAAATTTTGATTGCCGGGGTTAAAAAAATTCGAAACGATCACTCCTCCGGCTCCGTTGGTACGTCGTAGTAGCAGAGACATGAGGCGAAACGGACAGCATGAATCACCTCTCTCACCTTCGGCGCTCTCCTCATCCTCTTCCTCTCCTCCTCCGTCTCAAAAGCTCCCATGTTTCTCTCCGTTCCATCTCGTTCAATCCTCCGAACCGGTCCGACGCCAATCCACTCCCAATACCCCGCACGGAGACCCCGTTCGCCGATCTTTTCTTCTCGAACATCATTCCACGCGACGTCTATAGCTGCAATCGAATGCTCTCCGCCCTCGGCCGAAGCAGAGGCCTCGACGAAGCCCGCGCTCTCTTCGACCGGATGCCTCGAAGGGATGTCGTCACCTACGCCTCCATGATCACTCTCTACCTGCAATCCGGCGATCTCCCGCAAGCCGAGGCGCTCTTCTGGCAAGCACCCGGGAGGAATGTCGTGTTGGAATCGGCGATGATCGATGGCTATGTGAAAGCTGGACGGATAGATGAAGCCCGGAAAGTTTTCGATGCAATGCCGGACAGAAACGTGGTCTCTTGGACCAGTTTGGTGTCCGGGTATTGCCGGGTTGGACGAATTGACGAGGCGCGGCGGCTTTTTTATCAGATGCCGGAAAGAAATGTCGTGTCTTGGACAACGATGGTTTTGGGCTACGCCAGGAACGGGATGCTGACAGAGGCCCGAGAGCTTTTCGATCGAATGCCGGAAAGAAATGTTGTATCTTGGACTGCTATGATCAGAAGTTGCGTGGAAAACGGTCGAATTGGAGAGGCGAGGGAGTTGTTTGACAGAATGCCGCATCGGAACGTGTACTCTTGGAATGTAATGATGTCGGGTTATTTGGATAGTGAGCAAGCTAGCGAAGCGATGGATTTGTTCCAGTTAATGCCTCAAAGAAATGCAGTCTCTTGGACTGTCATGGTGACCGGCCTGGCTCGAAATGGGTTGATGGAGAAAGCACGAGAGTTCTTTGATATGATGCCAAAAAAGGACACTGCTGCATGGAATGCGATCATCACGGCATACGCAGAAGAAGGCCGCATGAGTGACGTGCAGGAGCTCTTCGATTTAATGCCTGAAAGGAATGTTGTCAGCTGGAATGTTGTGATTGATGGGTATGCAAAGAATGGGTATCGAGAGGAGGCTTTAAGGCTTTTCCTCATCATGCTTCGCTCACCAGTGAAGCAAAATAAGAGTACCTTAACTAGTGTTTTGTGTATGTGCCAGAGCAATGTTGAAGTAAAGCAAATTCATGGACAAGCCATCAAGATTGATTATGAAAGAGATACTTCGCTCATGAATGCTTTAGTCACTACGTACTCTAGAAGTGGTGACCTGGGTTCGGCTTGGCTTGCTTTCAAGAGACTCGATGCCAAGGATGTTGTGTCATGGACATCAATGATACTGGCTTGCTCGAACCATGGGCATGGTGATTGTGCATTGGAGGTCCTTGCGCAGATGTTGAGACATGGAGCCAAGCCTGATGGAATCACTTTTGTGGGAGTATTATCAGCTTGCAGCCATGTCGGTCTTGTTGACAAGGGTAAAAGAATCTTCGACTCAATGAGCCGAGCATATGGATTGGAACCGAAGGCGGAGCACTACTCATGCCTAGTGGACCTGCTGGGTCGAGCAGGGCTCATTGAAGAAGCTAAGGAGGTGGTCGGCGAGATGCCACAAGGTGAGCTTGATGTGGCTGTTTTAGGGGCTTTGCTTGGGGCATGCAGGGTGCATGAGAAGGTCGAGGGGGCAAGCCATGTCGGTGAGGAGCTCATTGAACTAGACCCTTCCGGGTCGGGGGGGTATGTGCTTTTGGCTAATGTGTTTGCATCACATGGAAAGTGGAATGATGTGGCACGTGTGAGGAAGATGATGAGGGAGAAGAAGGTGAAGAAAGTGCCTGGTTTTAGCCAGATAGAAGTGAAGACGAGGAATCATGTGTTCTACGTCGGTGATCGTTCGCATCCCCAAGCTAAGGAAATATATGGGATGCTCGAGGAGGTGCTTCTCCCACAAATGAAGGAGATGGAGTACTTGCATATGATCCATTCCCTACCTAATTGACGGTCTTTTTTACTCATCTTTGAGGCCTTGAAAGCAATGGTGAGGACTCTTTGAGGATTTCCTTTGGTAGGTATCTGTTGGGCAGCCTTGTCTGATAATAAATGGAACAAGCAATCAAAATTATGGAGCCATAGTCTATCATATTTTGAAAATTTTAATGAGCTCCAGAAGGAAGCAACTTTGGACAGGAGAAGCTTGTAATCATACCTAGAAGACTGGTTGTCTTGGAGACCAAAGAAATTGAAGCTTTCTATGACTTGGAAGAATGTGATCGATGGGCCGCGTCATCTACTTGATGTTTCCAATAATCTGAAGGCCAAATTGCAGCACTTCCAGGAACAAGTTGGCATCTGATATTCCACCGAGCATTGAGCAACCCGTGATGTGGTGACGACTTACGAATCATTCAGGAAGTTGATTTCATCCACAATATTAATGGGCCGACCAAGTCATCACTGGAGTTGGAGCCCAGAATAGTGAACAGAAAGTCACAATGATCCTACTCTGCTGGTTGCGTGGTCCATTCTTTGTAGCGACTGAAAAACGAAGTTTATAAAGTCATTTATCTTATAGTGCTTCCTCTGCTGGAAGCATGGAAATATGGTTACAAGTTTGTGCCGCCGATTTCTGACTGTCTGATGTGATGTGATCAAGCCGAAGTACCGGAGTAGTGGCCTCCATACAAGCAGAGGCATTAATGAACTAGCAACAAAACTGAAGTATCTTAGTTTAAAACAAGAACTATGTTGGGTTTTAAAGATTCAGGGGTCATTTGCATATGGGAAGTTCTCATGGCCTAATTGTTGCGAGTGACGTATCTGTTGTCAAGCGTCTGTTATGATTTCCTTGTATATTTGATGTTTGAGAATGGCCTGATTTCGTCTTGTTTATGGGGAAGTTTTGATCATGAAATTTTAGTTGTCATGGTTTTCAAAGAATCATGTATGTATATAATGTCTTGACTTCGACAATCATTTTAATTTAAGGCTAACGTGTATCTCCAAAGATCTCCATCAAATTTTAGTTGCATAATGCTTCCATCATCATTTGAATAAGCAATATTTTATCTATATTTTTGCTAAATCAAGTTAGCAGAAGGAAAAGTTTGCTTGTTGATGAGGAAAATTAAATTCTCAAGCGAGGATGATACTGTAACAATTGAGCATATCGAAAATCTCAATCAGGCTATCGGTTTGGTGTTATGGACATGATTGCATATACGAGTCGTGTTTGATTCTGTTCATATTAATATCTCGCGATTTTCCGATTCTGCTGTGGTCATGTTGTTTTAGCGTGCATTCAATCCTTGATGGTGACATCACCAACATATTTCTCGGAACAAAACCAAATAGAAGAAAACAAACAGGCAAACAAAATCATGAGTTCTCTGACATTAATTCAGGCCTCATGACTGAACTTTCGACCGGACCAAGTGACCCTTCGTGCCATGTTGGGATACCTGGAAACTGTGATTTACGTGAGGGGATTATTCCTTTTTTTTCCCCCTCCTCCTTTGGGGATTCTTTCAGTGTAACTGAAGCGTAGCGGTAGGGGTCTCGGAAGCTAGCACATTGAGGGTGGGTGATGCTGCCTGGAGCCAGGCACTAAAAATGGCATGGTGAGGGTGGAAGGAATCTGCGTGACGACCGTGCTTCCGAACCGTCCAATCACGGAACCACTGTCAGATGAACTGGCAACAAATGAACCGTCCAAATGAAGAGCATTTTATGAAACGAAAGGCCAGGATGCTTCGATCTCGTGGCCCCGAGCACTGCTAGCGGAGACAGCAACTGGAGACAAGGTTCGTAGGCTACGAGGGCGGGGTCGTTGTCTCATCATTTACCGGAGCGGAGGACTCATACCTGGTCGGGTATTGACTTTGTTTAAATTTTTAATCCAGCATATAGTATTTAAGATGTTTCCTGAAAGAGTTTTGCTGATGGATCGAGGTTACGGGCCATGCGTCCATCTGATCAACTTCAGAAGACTGATCAGAGGGCCACCGGGCGTACGGTACTTGTTTAGATGGTAGTGATGGGTGTTGGAGGCGCGCTTTAGGTTCCTTTTATTTTTATTTTATTCTGTGCGTACGTGGGCGTGTGTCATCCTCCACGTAGGCATTTGATGCCCTTGCACCATCAATATCACTTCACCAACCATTCCATAATATAATAGTACCCTTTTTTTTTTTAAAAAAAAAAGGACAGAGTACTCACACAATACGAATACAAATACAACCAAACAAGATGAAAAAAAAAAAAAAAAAAAAAAGGAACATACCCTGAAAAGAGGTACCTCTCAATAAAGCTATCACACCAAGCAAGCTACTGAACTAGCCGCGGCGGCATGCCCTAGCAAGCCTCATCCGAGGCTCCTCAAGCAATCCATCGCCCTTGCAGCGTGCTGTTGATAGGTCGGCCAATGTTACCAACTCAACTGCTGCTACTCGTGCCTTCCCACCGAGGCGGATAACATCGCACGGAAAGCGGCCTGCTCTACGAGCCATAGATCGCCCCCATTACTGAGGTGAAGGAAGGGAGCGGCAAATACTAAAGTTGGTTATAGCTCCATCGAAGGCGCGGATGAGGGGGTAAGGAAGGGAGCGGCGGTAGCAGGGATCCAGGAGAAGAGTGAAGCCATGTTGGTGGTGAGCTTTGCGGCAGAGATCTAAGCATCGGAGGAAGCAGCAGCTGGATTGAACGATGGGATTACCTTGACCCATTCATGGCTCGAAGAAAGGCAAAGCACTCAAATAGCTACAAAGCTGGGATACTGAAGTATATCAAGAACAGTTTGACAATGTTTTGATTACAGAGAGAGGCGAATTACTGGTCACAAACTCCACAAAAGGTTCATCCCTACGCCCTGGAAGTTTATCATGCAACTCAAATTCAGCAGGATTCAGCTTCAACCCCTGGAAATCTCCAAAACAATATCCAAATCAACATCAGTTTCTTCTTTTACTAATCTTCAAGAATCTTCCTTTGCTTTCTTGCATTCCTTTTCCACTCCATTTCTCTATGATATGAATTTTAACTATCGTGAGGTGGATTTTTTTTTTTTATTTGTAACAATATGCTTAGTAAGCAATACTAGCTTCTTTCACAGGTTCTTGTCTGCTGTCTTAATTTCATACTTTCTTTCTTCTGGGGGCTGAAAGCATTAATAAGCCATTAAATTATATGAAGTTTACAGTTTACCAAGTTGAATAAAAAATTAAATGTTATCATCATATTAGAATAGAACTAGAAAACACATGTCAGGAAAGAAACCTCACTGATAAAAGCACAAAAACTAAACTATTTTGCTATCGATAGTTCGTACGGAAAAGAAATACATACACGAGTTGCATGGGAGCAGTAGCAGCTTCTCTATGAATGCTGATTGTTCTCGAAACCAAATATCCGGAAGACACCTGCAAGGTGCATTCTTTTAGTTCAGTTAAGTACCATGGAAAGCAAGGTATGATACCAACATAAAAGCAACTCTCATGAGTACAAAACATGGATTTTTTTAAAAAAAATATTATTTTTTTAAATATTTAATTTTAAAAATACTATCTTTTAAAATGTACTTCCGATGAGATGATAGTAACATGGCAAAATCGTGTGATTTTAAAGTGACATCTCATTTCATAGCAAAATAAAATTAAAAATAAACTCGCAGACAGAAGTTTCAATTTTTGAAAAAATTGCATCTTTAATGGACGATTTCTCTCTCCTTTTTTTTTTTTTTTTTCTCCTACGCAGCACCATCATCTTTTATTTATTTATTTTTTTGCTGAGCAGTTCATCAGGGACTAGGGGACGACGGATACGGAGGAGATGGTGGCAGGGAGGTCATGGAGGGTGCGGGAGCATGGATGGCGGTAGGGTGGGGCCGCACGGACGACGATAGATCAAGGTTGGGGGAGGGGAGGGGGACGACAACGGCACCGAGCCGCACGGACAGTGGTGGGGCGGGGCCGAAGGAGGGGAGGGGGGATGACGACGGTGCTAGGCCAAGGAGGGTGTGGAGGGCGATCACATATGGTGCAGCACGGACGGCGGTAGGGCAGGGCCGGGGGAGGGGAGGGGAGGGTGGTGAATGCGCTGGGGAGGGAGGGTGGGGGATGAGGAAGGAAAGGAAAAGGGGAAAAACGAAAAGAAAGAAAAAAAGAAAAAAAATTTGGGGAGGGAGAGGAAAAAAGAAAAAAATAATATTTTTATTATTGATTTAAAAACACTATTTATATAAAAATATATTATTTTTTAAAAAATATTTTCAAAATAATAATAACATTACTTTTTAAAAATATTATTATCAAAAATATGTTATTTATTTTAATAATATGTTATTATTAATAATATAATAAATATTTTTATTCTTTTAATAATTTAATATAATATAATTTATTTAAAAATAACATATTTTTTATTATTTAAATAATAACATATTTATAAAATATATGTTAAAATAACATTTTTTTTTGAAAAAGCATATGTTTTTTAAAATATATGTTAAAAAACACCAAATAAAGTTTATATCTTCTAAACACCAAATAGACAATTGCTTTAACACATCTATATGGGGCTTTCCTTACACTTTGTAGATCGGCATACAATCCATCACTTAAATAGGCCTTATACTCAGCTTTTAACCTTAAATAGATCTTTTTGTTTCCACAAAAAAAAAAAAAGGACCTTGTAAAAGTACCAGACTTCTGGCCAGTTTCTGGCCAATGTTAACTATGGCCAAGTGGTCCGGTTGCAATATTGTAAAACCAATTGGAAAGAAGGAAGCCCTTTTATTGGCCATACAAGTCAGATGCAACCAAGTAGCAACTATAGCAAACAACAAATGATGGACCAGCGGTCACATCTCCTTCATTTGAAGGAGATTCCAGATGTTCGAGTCTTGGAAGATGCAACCTATTATTTGGACCTGGTTAATTTACTTGGGATGGGCCTTCCCTCCGTCTCCCATAGAAAACCCAAGAAGCAACGATAAGGTTTCTCCTAGATTTTGGAAGATGTAAGAAATTTTACGTACCAAAAAAAAAAAAAAAAAAAAGTTTAATATAGGCAACTACATTGAACTAGGCTAGAAAATAAATCAAATATCAATGAGCCAAATTAATCCACAACACTTGAGTACTTGGAATCTGAAATGAAAATTAAAAAGAGAAACAGAGAGTGATAACGTAAATGGAAAAGAAAGAGGACACATTAAAGTGTACCTTCATCAGCTTGGTATTTGTTCTTATCATCGCCTGCATAAGCCAGCAAGTTATATTTAGGGTTCCATTCCACACTGTTCATCGCCGCCTTACAGGGGATTTGATGCACTGATCTTCCAGTCTGAACATTGGACTGGAGATGGAAAAAGACTATCAATCAAAATTATTGCTATAAAAATAAATTTTTTATAAAAAAAAAAAAATCCTAAAACAAAGGGCAAAAGTCAAAGGTTCACAGGGACTACATACAATATCAATAAAAGGATCTTCACTGGCTGAAGCAATATATTCTCCAGTGTGATTAAAGCTAATAGTTCTGACAGGCCATCTGAAATGTAGACATTACCAAAGAGTAGTTATTCATCAAATTATATTTATCATTTGAAGCTTTTGCACTGCCTCTGTGAAGATAATCATTCTAGTTTATGAAACCTTTTTGCCTCCAGATAGTTCTAACAAGAATGACTAAATTAATATTTAATTCAAGCAGCTTTGCTTTGATAAATAACTCATGGAATGCCCAAAAAAGAGAGAGAGAGGTCAGAGAAGCTTACTCAAGCTTTGTGAATGTTCGGACGCACAACATCTCTGAAATATCCCAGAGGCTGACCAATGAATCAGCACTTCCAACGGCAAAGTATCTGCAATCATAGAAATAGCTGACAAAGGTCATATTCATGCCATGATGGATGCATTCCAAACTTTGACAGATGCCAGCCATATGCAGACACATCTAGCATGCTACAGTATTCAACAGACAACCTTTTAGTCTTCAATAGTTCAAGATTTTGCGTCACATAAACAGAGCTGCAGGAGTCATGACTACAACATCCAATGGTATTGAAAGAACAGATTTCTCTAAAAGAAAAGGATGCTCGGCAACTTTTAGCTGAGATTGACAATACCACTGAAAGAATACCTAAAGCAATGAAACTTCTAAAACTTAGACTGGACTAACACAATGACAAGAATTATATTCCAACTTTACCAAGACATCTTAGAAATGTATAACATTGAGAAGCAACAGATTTATCTTTTTCTGCATAATTTCAACTAGTTTAATGTTATAGTGGGGTTTCCCTTGACTAAAAGTATTTCTCCATTTATTTTTCAGATACTAAAAGCCATGACACAGAAAGCCTACAAGCTACAATAATTTCAACAGGTCTTGGTTTGGCTAAATTTTAGGCTAGAAAGAACTGTGGAAAGAATAAAGAATATGCCAAAGCAAACTTAGCCTGAAAGGTGGAGTTGCCATTATGTATGTCAAGGGAAAAAAAAAATTACAGATCCGTCCTAATCATAATCCTAACTTAAATGGTTACTTTTCAGCTGGACATTCAAATTTCTGCATCGGTTGGCAAAAGTTCTAGCTTAATGACAAGATGATCATCAGAATCCCAGCACTATTTCCAATCCAGATTTTGTTTTCAACTCCTCGTGTACTGTTTTACACCCCAACTCCCAAGGATTGCTATTGGTGCAAATCAAATCTTCATTATGGATAAACTGAATATACAAAGCTAATTTAGGACCAGGTGTAGATAATGAGCATAAACATTTTAGTGGCAAAGAATCTATTTTCAAATTCTCAAGTTAGCAAGCAGAACAGGAAGCACGGCCAACATTTTAGAAAAAGATAAGCATTAATCACTTCGCACAGTTTCAGAAGAACAAAAAGGATACTATTTCTTCAGCAGCATTCCAATAAATGCAGCTCTACTTTGATTTTGAGACAGCTGATTTAGTGCTGAACAGGCAACCTCTAATGATATTTTAATCATCTTCCGAAAAAGCAATGAGGTACTAGTTTTAGTACTTCCTGATCTGAGAACTATGTGGATTGTGGGTATTTTCTGCCCAACCCAAATGAAAATAAGATTTAAATGACCAAAGAATAGATTCAGTGCAATGGAGAAAGTGTGTAACATTCTACTTTGTATTCTATTTTCTTTCAGCCATTAAATAAAACCCGTTGTCATATAAGAATGAGAAGTAGATAAAAGAAAATTTAAATAAGAATATCCTAATCACCTTCCTATGGGATCAATTGCAATGCAATAGCAACCTGCTGTATGAGCCACCAAAGTGTGAAGCACCTTAAGAGATGGATAAGCAAGTACCTCAACAGTACCTGCTAAAAAAATAGATACCTATTAGGAGAGATTATTAAATATTTCATGTGATGGAACTTAACAATAAGCTTGAACATGTGTGAAATTATGGAACTTCATGTATATTCTTGAACAAAATGGTTGAATTAAGATGACTCTCACCATTCCCAGTGGTAAGAAAAAACAGTTCTCCAGTTGTATTCCATGCAATCTCATTTACCTATAAGCAGGCCATACCATGTCAACGCCACATTCACTATATAAAGCTTTTAATAGAAGTTCTGAAGACATGCATCCAAGTTGACATGCTCTTTCTAAACATCAACATATAAAGCAGTAAGCCTAAAAAGAAAGAATAGCCTACGGCAGCAACTCTTTTATTTTCTGACACCGATAAGAGTAGAAAATGACAGCTTGATTGCTGGTTATTCAAAACATAATAAAAATGCCAGTCTCATGTAGCTTTTGAGAAAGATGTTTTCCAAGGATAGAAAACCAAAGATCATGGAGCTTACATACAAATATATGTATAAGAAGTTAACCTATATCATGTTATTGCAGGTAGAGGCGAAAAGTAACTGGATCTAATTCTCAACAATGTGTAAAAAGCAGAGTCTTTGCTAATATATAAAAATAAAAAAGGAACAAAAAGGGATCAAGTAACAGGAGAAAAAAGTAATGCTAAAAGATCTCAGACAGTTGAAATAAGCAAATATCAACTGGAAACTACCTCATAATTAAATTTGCGCCTATGTATCGGTTTAAACTTCCGAACATCCAGTATTGTAAGCTCATCCTCCTGAAACAAATAAGGGCATTATTAGAAATCAAACCCAAAAAATTATTATATAATTAATCGAATAAGACAATGAATGAACACTCAAATGGAGGTAGTATCATAATTTACGATAACAGCTACTGGGATTTTATTAATTAATCCTACCGAGTTGAATGTTATATGAAATGCTGGTTCACATAAGTTTGACATTTAACTTTGCATAGTCTGACATATAGGCCTAGACAAGTCAATCCTTAGCACCGAAGATTGCTTTTAAAATGAATTAATGAGTTAGCAACAGAAAATGCAGATACACAATATCCCAATTCATGGAGCAGAAGCTACTGCAAGAACAATCAATAAGAACTTTTAACCTATAACAAGTATGTCATAAGGGAGCATAAATCACAAACATGTGTGGACACATGGCTTGGCTGCTTCTGTTAGAACCGACAGGAGGTCAAAAACAAAGCATGGTAAGGACCACAAGCAAGCATAATCATGTCGCTGCATGGTGTACATGATTGCTACTTCAAATAATTGTTTGATAGATTATAGACACACTAATTAACAGATGGATGCACCTAAAAATACAGAAGAAAAAAAGGAAATGAGTAACATCATAAAAAAAAGAATGCAAGCATGCCTGCAGACCAAAGAATGGAGTTGGTACAAAACAGAAGTAGGCTTCAGCTAAAACTATAGCATTGTCTACTTGAGACAATGTCAAAGAAAATTCTCCAGGCCAAAATTTTAATAGCAAAAGTAGGTTGGCTAGGAGGACAAGGCAATGGCTGTAATTATCAAAAAGTAATGTGTTTTAACCATATTCAATCAGAATGGAAATGAGAAAGATATTTAGATATCACTGCAAATTCAGACCATTCCCAAAATGTTCATAAAGCCAAACTCATAAAGATTTGGATATGGCTCATTCAATGTGATTAAGGATCGCTACATTTTAAAGTCTTTCAAAATGCAGCATAAGATATTTCAGACAAATATATTTTCATTTTAATTGCAATCCTCTGTCCCTATTTCACCTATGTTTGTTCATCCTCTTAGACATACTTGATATCACTCTTCCATATTTTTTTCCCATTCAATTCTAGAATCTTCCATTGCTAATCAAACTCGAGAAATCATGTACGAGTGCATGTAAATGAGTTCTTTTTCACATACCTTATTTCCAACAGCTATATGAGTTCCATCAGGTTTGTATGTGATATTGATATTCTCTCCACTAAGTTCAGCATGCTGAGAGCATTTTCCACCTGGAAAATCAGATGTCAGTGTATTTCAAATCTATAGAGCAAATTAAGAAGTCAAGGCCATCTTTTTTTTTTTTTTCCAGTTCTGGACAGAGAGTTAGAGAAAAAGAGGAACAGCGGACAAACTAAAGTTATCTAGCAAGATGAAACAACACAGAGTTCCCTGAACAACAAAGAAATAGTCCCCGCTCTCGGCAATGTGGTAGGAATCACTTTAGTTACTAGTTATCTAACACATTACATTAAGACATGGCTTACAAGCCTATGCAAACATTTCAATAGATAGTACCTATCATCAAGCAAAATTTAGCAACATCATGCCCCAAGTAACTCCTTGAATGTAAAATGTATATCTGTTGACCAACTATGGTAACGTCAACAAAAGAAAACAACTTAAACAAAAATATTAACGATACAAGAACTTTTGCATGAATACATTTGAAAACATACTGCATTAGTCCCTATAATACCCAGAAGTTATAAAGAAAAGGTAATGGAAGTAGGTTGCATCCCTATGAAAAAGACCATTTGCCGAAAGCACCAAATAAGAATGCAAGAATTCAAGCATTGTCTTTTGGCATGACATTAAAAAAGCAGTCCAACTAATGCCTAACCTATCAAAATTAGGGTAAATTTACTCACTTCGAGCATCCCAAAGACGTACAGTCTTGTCCCCAGCTGCAGTTGCAACTAAATCAGGATGCTTTGGGTCCCAGCACAGCTGATCTACACTGTCTGTATGCCCTTTTAATTCAATATCTTTGACCTTGCCCTGCATTTTAAACAAACAGAACTCATGAATACCTCAGCACAAACCATATCCAATTTGCTTTTCCTCATCATTCCCCGTTATAGCAACAATGGATTGACGGAATTCGAACAAAAAAGCTTGTTGAGAGTTACCCCTCCACAGCACACACATCTTACATAATTAACCCATGAAATGCTGTAATTTACAGGTGTTATCCATTGGCTATATAGAATATTCAAATTGTGTATTCCACTATGAAACTGAAGACATATTCAAGGTGACATATTGACATTTTTCAGATATCTTCCTTTATATTTGCTTATTCAATTTCCTCTAATTTTTTCCTTAAGAGAGCATTTACATGTAGAAAGAAACATCTGTGCAAGACACCTATATATCGCTAAGTACTCAATCAGGTAGCAATGTGCGTGTGAGGGGAAAAAATGAAACTAAAATTGTAAATTACATTCCCTACAAAGTCAGAAAGGAATATTTCTATATTTTCATCAAATTGGGTTTTCAAAAGCAATCCAAAATATTTTTATTGGATAGGTTTTTTTTCAATCAGTTTTAAAAAGTAACCCTCCATAAATTAGGTTTTTTTTTTTCAATCAGTTTGGAAAAGTAATTCTCCACAAATACTATATGCTTTGGAAGAAATGTTTTCTTTTTTTTAATATTGAAATCTTTTTGTATTTTTATTAGGTCTTGATTTTCAAAGGGACGGGTGTCAACTGGTTAGGTTTGTGTTGTGTTTCACTATATCTCATACCCAAATCTCAAATATAGGTGTTATAGACCCAAATCCAAATCCAGACCTGATTAAAATTCTATATCCATGACCAATTTTGGAACCTTCCTTCACAGAGAGAAAGAGAGGGTATTCCATCAGGTATTGCGTAGTAGTCCAATATTTAATAAGATATCCATTACACTTTTGGACTATTTTTTTTTTAATGCAACCTAAGTGCTATCTCATGAACTACGGAACATGGAAAAGAAATATGGTGAAAGACTGGACCTAAAAAAGAGGATATCTCTATCCTATTACTTCCATTATATGGCAACCGTAAAAAGATATTAAAAAAAAAAAGTCTACAATACTCAAGTGCAGTACAAATGTTGATTTACAACAAATGTGTAGTAAAGACTAAAATTTTAGCAACAACTATTAATCATGATCTCATATAACATGTCCGTGAACCTTTTCAACCGGTCCGATCATATGCCATGAATAGGAGTTTCAGGGAACAAGGCGACTTGCAGTTTGACAACTCTCTACTTTTTTTTTTTATGATAAAGTATGTTTTTGTGTGTTTGTGTGTGTGTAAAATCAAATTTGTTTTCTGGTATGAACCTACCTGAATCCAAACCCAATCCAATGTTATTTAGGGTCTGATTTTGGGTCCCAAACCTAAACTAATAGCTTTTGGGGTCTGAAAAATAGACCTAAACCCTATTTTGGATCATGGTCAATAGTTGTGGGTTATTGACATCTACTAACACTGCTATCCAAAAGCAATCCACAATCACTCCCCTTTTTTTCTTGTTTTTAACAACAGGAATTAAATGATAGAGGACGAGTCATCCATTATGGAAAAATGAGTCTTTAGTATAAAAAACGACAGATGGAATCTAGGAGGAGTATTCTCTTATTTCAAGACCATCATTTTTTTTAAAATATAGTATAGATGGTGGCGATGTTTATCTAACAGAGCACTTTCTTCAGAAGATGCATGTTCTTAGAAAGAAATGAGTGAGATAGGGACAAGATCCATTGAGAGATTATAATGCAGTGATCCAATAACTTTCCCGTGACATCAAAAATTTAAACAAAAAAAAAAAAAACTTTAATTAGTTAAAAGTAAAAGGGGAAGTATCCAATGCACAAAATCAATTTATTAAAAACAGATGTTTCTCTATCTAACAAATTTTAAACAAATCAGAAAGAACTGACTATGGTAATCATGTCATATATCTAGAGACGAAAATTAGATAATTCAAACTGATAGGGTCAATATCTAACTACCTTTTTAGTATTTGGCATGTCATTGAAAGCATGCACCTTGTACGTCCTGAAATACATATATTTTTCTGTAAATATAGGACTATGGGAGCCAGCTTATATTGGTTATGGGGCTTGATTGATTGAGTGGTAGAGGAATTGGATAATTACTACTTATCTGACTATACTAGTTGATAGGTCTCGAAAGGTTTATTGAAGAATAGAATGGAACTAGGCAAGGTGACTCTAGTTAGCCCTCTTTCATGAACCGTAGTCATTCAAATCTTATTAGGACATTGAAGGCTAATGAGATGGCTTGAATGAAGATTTAGATATTGGATATGAACAACTATGCTAAATAGACAATATCTTACTGTTATATACATCACGGTAAGATATTGTCTATTTAATTTTTTTTATCTTACTTCAATTACCTTTGAGATTGGTGAATGCATTAATTTCTTTATTTTACTTAAATTAGTCATGGAAAGTAACTGGAATCAAACTGAATCTTGAGGAAAATAAAAATGGTTGGGGTTAGGAAAGTTTGGGAGAAATGGTTGGAAACCCAATTATTAAAACTCAAGAGGATGGACAAATAACTCTATTCTTGTAATGTGCTACTTTCTTATCAGACAATATAATTCAGGAATGATATTGTTTAAGTTCATTAGCTAGAGTTTTAGTGTCTTGTATTTTCTTAATGTGAAAAAAGTTACAACCTTGAAGCAGTAACTTTTTGAATATGCTAATTCTGAACCTTAGGTTCAATTTACTTCCTTTTTTCTATCGTCTTTCATCCTCCTTGTTTGACAGAAAACAACCAATTTCACCATCTCAAAACTGCAAAAAAGTCATTTACTTCATGTAACAAGATTCTCCATCCAGCATACCACCATTTTCCCACTACCACTTGCTGAAGAAATCCTGAAACATCGTCATAATTTTGTATTCCACATTTGCTCAAAATTGAAAAACGGAAAAGGGAAAAAGAAAACTTTCAGTTTAGGTCAGGTTTTGATCGTACTGTCAAAATAACCCAATAAGAATCAAAATTTCTCCTTCTAGAATATCGCATTTTGTTAAATACCAATTTGCAAGGAAATCATAAAATTCTAATACGTTTCTTGGTTCTCAGAAGCACCAAACCCCAAAATGAACGTAAAGATCAAAATGTAAGCCGATTTTATATTTTTCTTCTATCAAATACATGGCCCAGCAAAAATGGCGGATAAAAGACGCGCATATAGGAATCGAGATTACATGACCGTGGGGATCGATGTTCCAGACGCGAGCAGTGTGATCAACAGAGCCAGACGCAAGCTTCGTACCCAAACAATTCCACGCTACCGAGTGAACCTTACCATTAGAAGAAAACATCATCGTGTTAGGGACAAAAAAAAAAAAAGTCAAGAACCCAGGTTTTTTCGGATCCCAGAGTAAACAAAAAGAAAAATAAAAGAAATCACCAGTTCTAGGGTTTCTAAGAAATCTAGCCAAGGAAAGATTGGGTTTTTTTTTCCCTCTCCATATACCTTCTTCTTGTGGCCCTGGTACTCTCTGGAGCTCAGGTTCTTGAAGCTCAGGGACTTCTCTTCCATGGCTGCCCTATCGAAGCTCGCCCGGCTCTCTCCTCTTGCCGCGTTCTGAAATAACAATGAACAAAGTAATAGAAATGGGACAACCCACCACAAACCATTGAGGTCTTTGTTCCCTTTGATAGGAGCATATGGGGAATTTCATCTATCTTTTGGTGACTTTTGGTGCGGTGCCCGGTGCGAGAATCGAGGCTACCAATGAAACCCATAAATATTCATTTTATATTATTAAATTAGAATATATATATATATTATAATTATTTATATATTTTGTAACTAAGATATTTTAGCTTCTCAATTTATGAATGTTTAGAGGAAAAAAAAGATTAATGTTCATGTGCGGCTTTACTTTATCCAGAATCTCAAATCAGGTAGACAAACTCTATCCATTTCTTATTTATAATTATTAATTAATTAGACTCTTTTTTAAAAAAATTAATAATACCTTTTTTTATAACCCACATATTTTTGCCTATTTTATCCCTAATTTTGTAAATTTATAATTTATTTTTCAATAAAAATTTATAATTTATTTTTTAACATACAATGCAAGTCATAATTTATATGGTCCTACGTTTTTTTCATCATTACTATATTAGCTAAACTTGCAGATAAAATAATTTAATTATATTAGATGAATAATTTAAAATTTTTGAAATTCTTTAGCTATTTTCATTTATCAACTTTTTACCAGATCTATCTTAATTCTAAAATATTTCTCACTTTTAAAATTTATAATGTAGAATAATGCACTAGAAAGAAGATTCGGTCGGGTAATTAGGCATATCATTGTAAAGAGAGATATGATTAAATATCACATATATTAGGAAAATAATGCACTTAAATAATAGGGCATATCAGAAAGGTATTGCAATCAAATATTATAGTATACGAAGAGTATGAAATCAAATACCATGATCTCTTTTTTTTCCAATAATTATATCTTGATTTTGTTTTCAATTTCTTTTTTATAACCTATGTTTCATTTTAATGTAAATAAAAATTTATTCTAACTTGGAACGTAAAATATTTAAAATAATGATAATTGTATATGATTGTATTATATTTACCTTTTTCTTTACATTATATGTTATCCTCACTTGTTTGTTAATATATTGGATATAGAAAAAATTTTAAATTAGCATTATATCAATAGTTACAATATTTGCATATTATAAAGTAGCACCATAATATTTTGATTAGCAATACATACATTTATTCGCACTTGCATAATTGCACCATTGAATATAGTGCATTGATAATGCTTGCATTCGAGATGTCATTTTTCATTTTTCCAAGGAGATTGTCATATATGTTTGATATTACATAAGGATATCGACAGCCTTCACATCCTGTAAAAATAGGACACAATTCAAAATTTATGTCACGACTAAAAGAATATCTCATCATTGTTGTTGGTGCAGAATCTAATTATCGTCGAATCGGACTGGAGTGGAAGAGAACGAGATCACCGTCGGGATCTGCAAAACAAAGTTTCGTCCAGAGCGGTGGGGGTGGCTCCGACAGGACCCTCCGACGATCAAGCCAGCTCTTCTGGCCAATAAAAATGGAGTGCTTTGGAATAAATTCGGCAAAATTTTGAGAAGGAGAGGAGAGCTTAGAGCTTAGAGTTAGCATATCTGGAGGGTCCATTTTATAGGCGGAGCTTAATGGTGACAGCTGCAGCTGCCTGATAGCGGGCCGCTCGAGGTCTGATGGGGTCAGTCATGGAGGAAGGCATCGTCTGCAGCGCCGTCTGCCATAGATTGATGGTGACAGCCATCGCCGCCTGGTAGCGGATCGCTGTCACCTACAGCAGACTGATAGCGATCGTTCATCCAGATTTAATAGTCGTGGCTCTGAGAAAGCAGGCATTGATTGGTGGACTTCAGCATGTATCAATTCCAGAGGAGTTCGGACTCCTGGAGGAGTTCGATCGAGGGAAAGCTTGGAAAGAGTTTGGTCGGAGAAGTGTGGAGGGAGTTCGGCTCTCATAGGCGTCTGGCTAGAGAAGTGCGGCTAAGGCTCAATCGTCGAGGAGTTCGGAAGGAGCTCAACCGTTGGAGAGTTCGGAAGGAGCTCGACCGCTGAGGAGTCCGATCGGCTGAAGGAGTTCGGTTAAGGTCCGATCGCTGGTGAGTTTAGAAGGAGCTCGGCCGTTGAAGAGTTCGATCGGCTGAAGAAATTCGGCTAAGATCCATCCGCTGAAGCTCTTCCATGGCTATCGATTACATCAGACTGAGCATCGAACTAGACTTTGGCAAGAGTGAGATTTATCCCTAATAATAGTTCCCCCACTTTCGAGTTCGAAACTCGAAGAAAGGGAGTGCAAAAAAGGTGACTGCTGAAGTCCTCTTCTGGGCTCCGTGCTGGCTCAGATTGAAGCTCGAGGGGAGATCTTATCTCCAACCGAGGTTGAAGTAGATCTCATCTTATGTGATCGAGGTCGGATGTTGAGCTCTTCGGGAGCGATATTGTCTCCAGCAGCCGAGGTTAATATGAGCGCTTGGGAGAGATCTGATCTTTGGCCGAGGTTGATGCGGTAACTCAGGAGAGATCTTATCTCTGGGCGAGGTTGTCACGGTCGCTCGGGAGAGATATTATCTCTGACCGAGGTTGTCCTGGTCGCTCGGAAGAGATCTTATCTCTGGTCGAGGTTGGCTCGATCGCTTGGAAGAGATCTTATCTCTAGCCGAGATTGGCTCGATCGCTCGGAAGAGATCTTATCTCTGATCGAGGTTGTCTCGGGCGCTCGGGAGATCTTATCTCTGGTTGAGGTTGTCATGGTCGCTCGAAGAGATCTTATCTCTGACCGAGGTTAGCTCGGTCGCTCGGAATAGATCTTATCTCTGGCCGAGATTGGTTAGTCCGGTCACTCGGGAGAGATCTTATCTCTAGCCGAGATTATCCCGGTCGCTCGGAAGAGATCTTATCTCTGGCCGAGGTTGGCTCAGGCGCTCGGAGAGATCTTATCTCTGACCGAGGTTGGTTGGCTTGGGTGCTCGGAAGAGATCTTATCTCTGGCCGAGGTTGGTTGATCTGGTCGCTCGAGAGAGATCTTATCTCTAGCCGAGGTTATCTTGGTCGCTCGGAAGAGATCTTATCTCTGACCGAGGTTGGCTCGGGCACTCAGGAGAGATCTTATCTCTAGCCAAGGCTGGCCCAGTCGCTCGAAAAAAATCTTATCTCTGGCCGAGGTTGGTTGGCCCGGTCGCTCGGAAGATATCTTATCTCTAGTCGAGGTTATCCTAGTCGCTCAGAAGAGATCTTATCTCTGATCGAGGTTGGCTCGGGCACTCAAGAGAGATCTTATCTCTAGCCGAGGTTGGCCCGGTCACTTGGAAGAGATCTTATCTCTGGCCGAGGTTGGCTCGGTCGCTCGGAAGAGATCTTATCTCTAGCTGAGGTTGTCCCAATCGCTCAGAAGAGATATTATCTCTGGCCAAGGTTGGCTCGAGCGCTCGGGAGAGATCTTATCTCAAGCCAAGGTTGGCTCGATCGTTCGGGAGAGATCTTATCTTTAGTCGAGGTTGTCCTGATTGCTTGGGAGGGATCTATCTCTGGCCGAGGTTGGCTCGGACGCTCGAAAGAGATCTTATCTCTTACCGAGGTTGGTTGGCCTAATCGCTCGAGAGAGATCTTATCTCTCGCCGAGGTTATTCTAGTCGCTCGAGAGAGATCTTATCTCTGACCGAGGTTGACTCGGATGCTCAGGAGAGATCTTATCCCTAGTTGAGGTTGGCCCGGTCACTCAAAGAGATGTTTCTTATCTCTGGCCGAGGTTGGCTCGGTCACTCGGAAGAGATCTTATCTCTAGTCGAGGTTGTCTCGATCACTCGGGAGAGATCTTTATCTCTGGCCGAGGTTGGCTCGAACGCTTAGGAGAGATCTTTCTTATCTATAGCCGAGGTTGCTTGGTCGCTTGGAGAGATCTTATCTCTGGCCAAAGTTTGGCTCGATCGCTTGGAAGAGATCTTATCTCTAGCCGAGGTTGTCCCGGTTACTCGAAAGAGATCTTATCTCTGGCCAAGGTTAGCTCGAGCGCTCAGGAGAGAATCTTATCTCTAGCCGAGGTTGACCCGGTCGCTCGGAAGAGATCTTATCTCTGATCGAGATTGGCTCGATCGCTCGAAAGAGATCTTATCTCTAGCCGAGGTTGGCCCGATCGTTCGGAAGAGATCTCTCTAGTCGATGTTGGCCCAATCGCTCGAAAGAGATCTTATCTCTGGCCGAGGTTGGCTCGATCACTCGGGAGAGCCCGATCGCTCGAAAGAGATCTTATCTCTAGCCGAGGTTGGTCTGATCGCTCGGAAGAGATCTTATCTCTGGCCAAGGTTGACTCGATCGCTCGAGAGAGATCTTATCTTTAGTCGAGATTATTCCGATCATTCGGAAGAGATCTTATCTCTAGTCGAGATTGTTTCGGTCGTTCGAAAGAGATCTTATCTCTGGCCGAGGTTGACTCAGTCGCTCGGAAGAGATCTTATCTCTAGCTAAAGTTGTCCCGATCTCTCGAAAGAGATCTTATCTCTGATCGAGGTTGGCTCGATCGCTCGGAAGAGATCTTATCTCTAGTCGAGGTTGTCCCGATCGCTCGGAAGAGATCTTATCTCTGACTGAGGTTGGCTCGATCGCTTGGAAGAGATCTTATCTCTGATCGAGATTGAAGGATCTTGATCGGCTCATGCTAGGACGAGGTTCTCCTCCTGTTCTTAACACGGTCACTATTGACTACTTCTTTTCTGTCATCACGTAGTTTTTGCACCAAAGAATAATATTATTGAAATAAAAGAATTTTACCGAAGGAAAGTTACGGGCAGCACATCTCCGTTTCAGGATCAGGGGGGCATTGTTCCTCCGAGTTTCCTCAGATAGTAAATCCCGAGCCGGACGATCTTCTCTATCTCATGCTGGCCTTCTCAATTTGGAGCAAGCTTCTCTTGGCTTTGACGCTGAAAGATGATAGCCCATCGAAGTACCAAGCCCCGAAGATGGCATCTATGATGTCGGGAGGCAGTCGATCTTCTTGTCGTTCCTCCTTCAATAGTAGTTTTAGCTTCTGGAGGGAGGACTTCCTCGCATCCTTCCATCGGAGCTTCCTTGATGATGAGCTCAAGGAGTTCGGGCCTTACTTGCGCTGGGGAGGTCATGAGCGCGGCCGAACTTCATTCCACCTTCCTGTGAAACTTTCTATGAGAGAACTTCATGCTTCTTTATTGGGACTTCCTTAATGATGAGCTCGAGGAAGAGTTCGACGACCTCACTCACGCCAAACTTCATTCCATCCTCCTATGAAATCTTTTATGGGAGAACTTCATGCCCCTTTATCGGAGCTTCCTTGATGACGAGCTCAGGGAGGAAAGCTCGGCGGCCTCACTCATGCCGAACTTCATTCTACCCTTCTGTTAAATCTTCATCGGGGCTTCCTCGATGATGAGCTCAAGGAGAAGTTCGACCTCGCTTGCGCTGGAGAGGTCGTGAGTGTGGCCGAACTCCATTCCATCCTCTAGTAAAATCTTCTGCAGGAGAACTTCATACCCCTTTATCGGAGCTTCCTTGATGATGAGCTCGGAAGAGAGTTCAACGGCCTCACTCACGCGGAACTTTATTTTGCCCTTCTATTAAATTTTCATCGGAGCTTCCTCGATAATGAGCTCGAGGGGGAGTTTGGCCTCGCTTATGCTGGGAAGGTCGTGAGTGCAGCCGAACTTCATTCCGTCCTTCAGTGAAACCTTATGTGGGAGAACTTCATGCTCTTTTGTTGGAGCTTTCTTGATGACGAGCTCGAGGAGGAGTTCGGCGGCCTCACTCACATCGAACTTCATTCTGCCCTCCAGTGAAACCTTCTAGGGGAGAACTTCTGGTCTCTATTTCTCCTTCTTAAGAGCGATTGATATGCTAGGCCAAATGCTCTTCCTTAAGGCCGGTTCCTGGCATCCTCATGATGGGTTTGCTGGCAAAGTCGCCATCGAAAGCTGTCGTATGGCCTGCATCATCTCGGCGAGGCCACGAACCTACTGGACCAACATATTGAACTGCTCCACATCTACGGTGGCTTTAGGTAGAACCTGAGTTGCCGGGGCTGAAGCAGGAGTAGATGGATCTAGCACGAAGGCCGTCGATCGTCGAGTCAAAGCTCTTTTAGAAGGCATTTTTTCTTAGAAAAAAACTCTGAAGAGGAAGGAGGGAGATCTCTGGAGAAAGATCGTCGCTGAGCTTTTCTTTAAGAACAAGAGGGCCTCAAGAATATCTTAAGAATAGAAGCGGCCCTCCTTCTAGCACCAAATCTGTTGGTGCAGAATCTGATTGTCGTCGAATCGAACTGGAGTGGAGGAGGACGAGGTCACCATCGGGGATCTGCAAAATAAAGTTTCATTCGGAGCTAGTGGGAGGTGGCTCCGGTAGGACCTTCCGACGATCAAGTCAGCTCTTCTGGCCAACAGAAATAAAGTACTCTGGAATGAGTTCGATAGAGTTTTGAGAAGGAGAGGAGAGCTTAGAGCTTAGAGTTAGCGTATCTAGAGGGTCATTTTTATAGGTAGAGCTTGATGGTGACAGCTGCAGCTGTCTGATAGCAGACCGTTCGAGCTCCGATGGGATCAGTTACAGAGGAAGGCACCGTCTACAGTGCCGCTTGCCATAGATTGATGGTGACAGCCATTGCTGCCTGATAGCGGATCGCTGTCGCCTGCAGCAGATTGATAGCGATCGTTCGTCCAAATTTAATAGCTGTGGCTCTGAGAAAGCAGGCATTGATTGGTGGACTTCGGTATGTATCAATTTCAGAGGAGTTCGAAATCCTAGAGGAGTTCAACCGAGGAGAAGCTCGGAAAGAGTTCGATCGGAGGAGTGCATAGGGAGTTCGACTCTCGTAGGCGTCTGGTTGGAGAAGTGCGGCTAAGGCTCGATTGCCGAGGAGTTCGTAAGGAGCTCTATCGTTGGAAAGTTCGGAAGAAGCTTGGCCATTGAGGAGTCCGACCGGCTGAAGAAGTTCGACTAAGGTCAGGCTGTTGGCGAGTTCAGAAGGAGCTTGACCGTTGAGGGGTTTGGCTGGCTGAAGAAATTCGGCTAAGGCATGTTCGCTGAAGCTCTTCCATAGCTATCAATTGCATCAGACTGAGCATCGAATTAGACTTCGGCAAGAGCAGGGTTTATCTCCAACAACTATATTAGCTATCATTTATAGTATATTTTTCATATGATCAATGACCTCAATATGTCTAGATATTGTGGTTCTTATATTTTTCTTAGTGCATCGAAGAAGATTTTTGTCGTACTATATAATTCAAGCTAAGTCTATCTCTCATGAGAAGCAAAAATAATCCTCTTTAAATAGTCATTATGGGAACATGATATTATTAGAAAATAGTATATATTTTAGTTTCTATGCAACCAAAGGCAACATTCTTTCAAATTTAATTAATTTAACATTATGAAACATGAAAGAAGATCACATCTCCAATGATCTTATAATATTTGAAATACGTATTATTTCCCAAAAACAATTAGGATATGTTCGTGAATATGGGAGATTATTTGACATGAATGATTATGGTTACATTTTTAATTTATTAGAAAAAATAAAAAAATATTATGAAAAAGGGTTGATAGTTTAATTAACAAGTGAGGTTGGTTACAAAAATAATAAAGGATGAAAACTTTTCTTATTATGTATATGATTTACTAATTTATCAATTATTTTATGTAAATTACTAAAAAGTTTTATCTTTCTAACCCCTCCTCTTATATTAATTATAAGCACACCCATGAGCTAGTATTTTTTGATCTACTTGGTGAATTATTTTAAAATCACACACACACACACATATATATATATAATATTGGTAAAAGAAGTATTCCTAATAGAACAATGAGTCACTTAATATAGCACAATAAAATAAAAATCAATAAATATACTCCATTTTTTTTTCAAAGCTTCCCTCTTATACCAAAAATATTTGGATATACGAACTAGTCTTTTGACATGGTACGATGTACAATGACAACTCCTTAGGATGTCATAGCAATAGTTTTGATGGAGCCTTTCATGAAGCCATAAGTTTCTTAATATGATAAATAAAAATCAAAATTTATTAGCATACTCTATATTTTTTTAACAAAATCAAATATGTACCATCCATCATTTTGTACTTTTCATATCTAGATATTTAAATCAATCTTCTCATATAGCAAGTGAATCACTTAAAAATCTTGTTATTGTGTAGATGATAATCTCTTATATAGTCATATTATTATGATTAATCTTGGCACTACAAAATTATGTCTAGCCTAATAGGATAAAAAAAATAAAAAGTTAATAAATAATTCTTGATTTTAAATAAGTTTATGCATGTCTGCATTAATTTTAATTAGATTCATGAATATATCTTTAAGCCAATAAGTAGATCATTTTAAAATTTAATAATTATATATAATTTCTATAATATTATCATGTTAGACATCATAATGGAGTCCTTTCTCGTGGACCTGCATGTCACTCAATATGATATAAGAAATAAAAATCAATAAATATATCTTTTTGAAAAAGTTTAAAGCTTGAAATCCGTCTCATATTAAAAATGGCTAGATCTATTAGTTTGACTTCCAACTTGATAAAGTGAATTGCCTTAAAATCCTACCATTGTGTGCATTAATAAGTTTTTATAAAATCATGGTATTGAGCCTTTAGATTGTGAATTCATGAGTTGCTTGGCATGAAAAATAAAAATAAAAATTGATAAATATACCTAATTTTTTAAAATATGATCATGTACGTGGCTGCCCTCTCGAAGCTCGCCCGGCTCCCTCTCCTCTTGCCGCGTTCCGAAAGAGCTTGGAACAAAGCAGTAGAAATAGGACAACCCGCTACAAACCATGGAGGTCTTTGTTCCCTTTGATAGGGGTATATGGGGAATTTCATCTATCTTTGTTGACTTTTGGTGCGGTGCCCGGTGTGAGACACGAGGCTGCCACCATGTCTGGTCCATGGAACCCACAAAAATCCATTTTGTATTGTTAAATAAGAATATATATATATATATATATATATATATATATATTATAATTATTTATACTTTTTGTAACTAAGATATTTTAGTTTCTCAATTTATGAATGTTTGTAGAAAAAAAGATTAACGTTCATGTGCGGCTTGACTTTATCCAGAATCTCAGATCAGGTAGACATAAACTCTATCCATTTATTCTTTATAATTCTTAATTAATTAGACTTTTTAAAAAAATTAATAATACCTTTTTTTCTAATCCACATATTTTGTCTATCTTATCCCCAATTTTATAAATTTATAATTTATTTTTTAACATACAATGCAAGTAATAATTGATGTGGTCTTACATTTTTTTTTTATCATTACTATATTAGTTAAACCTGAAGATAAAATATTTTAACTATATTTGATGAATAATTTGAAATTTTTAAAATTCTTTAGCTATTTTCATTTATCAACTTTTTGCCAGAGATGGATTTATTTTAATTCTAAAATATTTCTCATCTTTAAAATTTATAAAATATAATAATGTATTAGGAAGAAGATGTAACCAAGTGACTTGGCATATCATGTAAAGAGACGTATGATTAAATATCATATATATTGGGAAAAATAATGTACTTAAATAATAAGGTATATCAAGAAAGATATTGCAATCAAATATTATAGCATATAAAGGGTATGAAATCAAATACCAAGATCCTTTTTTTCCTCCAGTAATTATATCTTGGTTTTGTTTTCAAATTTGTTTTATAACTTATGTTGGGGATAAATCCTGCTCTTATCGAAGTCCAGTTCGATGCTCTGCCTAATGCAACCAGTAGTCATGAAAGAGCTTCAACGGACGGATCTTAGTCGAACCCTTTCAGTCGGCCGAATTTCTTAGCGGTCGAGTTTTTTCGGACTTCCAGCATCCGGATCGAACCCCTTCAGCCGGTCGAACTTCTTAGCAGCCGAGCTCCTTCGGACTCCCAGCGTCCGAACCGAATTCCTTCATCCGATCGAACTACATAGCGGTCGAGCTCCTTGGACTCCCAGCAACCGGGCTTTAGCCGAACCCCTCAGCGGTCGAACTTCAGTCGGACTCCTGCGAGGATCGAACTCTCTCTGCGTCCTTCCAGCCAGATGCCTGCGAGAGCCGAACTCCCTTCAAGCTTCCTCTTCGATCGGATTTCTTCGAAAGTCGGACTTCTCCCAGACATCTCCTTCAGTCGATCGAACTGCTTAGCCACCGAGCTCCTTCGAATCCGTTCAGCCGGCCGAACTATTTAGCGGCCGGGCTCCTTGGATTCACAGGAGTCGAACTCCTTCCGAGCCCCCCTTCGACCGAACTCCTCTCGAAGTCCGAACTTCTTTGAAATTGGTATATGCTCGAATCCACCAGCCAACGTCTGCTTCCTCGAGCTACGACTGTCGGATCTCGATGGTATGACCGCCATTACCAGTCTGGCGACTCCACTCTCTCCATAACTAGTCCCATGCGGTCCGTAACCGGATGACATGGCCACCACCACTAGCGATACCACTCTCTCCGTAACCAGCCCCATGCAGCCCATGACCTGTCAGTATGGTTGTCACTATCCGCATGACGATGCCTTCCTCTCCGTGCCGAACTCCATGCAGCCCCAACGGCGCTCTATCAGGCGGTATGGCCGTCACTATCAATTAAGCTCCGCCTATAAAGGACCCTCCAAATATGCTAACTCTAACCTCTGATCTCTAAGCTCTCTGCTCTCCTCTTCTTCTCTAAGCTCAGAGGAACTCATTTCCGAGCACTCCATTCCTATTAGCCAAAGCTGACTTGATCATCGGAGGGTCCTATCAGAGCCACCCCCTACTGACTCCGGATGGGACTTTGTTTTACAGGTCCTTGGCGGTGACCTCGTCCACTTTCGCTCAAGTCGATTTTAGTGACGACTAGATTCTGCGTCAATAGATTGGCGCTAGAAGGAGGGTCCGAACCTCCGAGGTCCCCTTGTTCTTAAAGGAGTGCTCGGCGACGATCTCTCTCTCCCCTCTCCGAAGATCTCTCTTCTTCCTCTCTAGGGTTCATCCCCAAGGAGAAAATGCCTCTCAGGAGGGCTTCGACTCGACGCTCGACGGCCTCCGTGGCCCGATCTCCTTCAGATCCGTCCGCTCCAGCTCCAACCCGGGCGGCCCAGGTTCCATCTATGGCTACGGTGGATGCGGAGCAGTTTAACCTGCTCGTCCAGTAGGTTCATGGCCTTATGAAGGTGGTGCAGGCCATGCACCGACAGATCCCGACACCAGCTCAAACGGCATGGGACTCCCCAGAGCTGTGCGGTCCGGCCCAGGAACGGCCGACTTGGGCTACCCAACCTCCGATCCCCGAAAGGGGGAGGCAAAGGAGGGAGAGCCCCTGCTCGGACCATGGCTCGATCCAGGGGGAAGCCTTGCACCCGTTCTACTAGAAGACTTTAGAGATCAAAGATCGCGAAGACCTCTTAGATCGAAGGCTCTTAGAAATGAGCCGGCAAATCGAGGAGCTCCGTCATACTTGCTTCTTTCGTGGTAATGACATTTGTACCGACCCTTCCTTTTCACAGAAAATTATGCAAAAGCCGGTCCCACCGAACTTCAAGCTCCCGCAGCTCGAGAGTTACGATGGGACCACCGATCCGATCGACCATCTGGAAGCCTTTCGGACAACAATGTTGCTTTATGGTGTGCTAGATGCCATCTTGTGCCGGGCTTTCTCCTCTATCCTTAAGGGGGCTGTCAGGAATTGGTACTCGGCGCTTAAGCCGAGTACCATCTTATCATTTGACCAGATGAGCCAATAATTCACGGCCCACTTCATCAGTAGCCGACATCCACGCCGAGGCTCAAATTCCTTAATGGCCATTAGACAGAAGGAAGGGGAACCTATCCGGGCTTATGTCATCCGATTTAATACTACCGCATTAGAGGTCCAGAACCAGAACTAGTCAGTCGCCATGGCTGCCCTCAAGGGCGGCCTTCAGAAGAACGACTTATTGTTCTCCCTGGAGAAGAAGTATCCCAGGGATTTTGCTGACATGCTGGCTCAGGCCGAAAGTTATGCTCGGGCAGAGGAGGCTTTCAAAGCTAAGGACGGCGAAGCCAGCGGCAAGCGACGAATCAGCGGGCCAAGCAGGCCTGCTGAAGAAAGAAAGTGGACTGAAGCTCAACTGCGCTCCCGGACTCCCCCTAGTTGCGGGCGAGCCCGAACTCCCCCTCGAGCTTGGAGGCAAGGAACCCCCGACGAAAGGGCACGCCGAGGTTTCCCCCAGCGCCGAAGTTTCCTTCGATGATGATTCCACAACTACACCCCCCTCAATGCCTCGAAGACCCGAGTGCTGATGGAGATCAAGGAATGACTTTCGAGATCGAAGAGAATGCGTTCCCATCTCAGCAGACGTAATTCCAACAAGTTCTGCCTCTACCATCGTGACCACGGTCACGACACTAAGGAGTGCATCCAGCTCCAAGACGAGATCGAAGAGCTCGTCAGGCGAGGTAGACTTGGCCGATTCCAGTGGAAATGACTTGAAGAGCGGAAAGATTGGCTGAGGGCATTACCGCCAAGTGGGAGAAACCAGCAAGAAGATCGATCGCCTCTTAGCGTCATCAACACTATCTCAGGAGGACTTCAACAAGGAGAGGTCAGTGGATCCGAGGGATCGGTAAAGAGGCGGAGGACCATGGAGCCCGTGACCTTCACCGAGGCGGACGGCCAGGGGATCCAATTTCTGTATAATAACGTGGTTGTAATTTCTTTGAATATAGCTGACTATGATGTACGCCGCATTTTGGTGGATAATGGAAGCTCGGCCGACGTATTGTTTTATGATGCCTTCTCAAAAATATCCCTATCCGAGGACCGCTTGAGGCCTATGAACTTTCCGCTGGTAGGATTCAATAGCAACACCGTACCAGTCGAAGGCGTGATAACTTTGGTTGTGATGGCAGGGCAACACCCGAGATTGGCCAAAATGCAGGTCAACTTCCTGGTCGTGAGGACTCCATCCGTCTATAACGCGATTCTCGTTCGACCTGGTCTAAATGCACTTTGGACGGTGGTGTCAACCTGTTATTTGAAGATGAAGTTTCCAACGAGTCGCGGGGTCGGAGAAGTTAGAGGAGATCAGGCTCTGGCGAGGCACTGCTATTCAATCACCCTACATAAGGGAGAACGGCCCGATCCTTATCTTGTTGATGGCCTGGATGTCCGCGACGACCTCACTGAGGAGCGAGGCGAGCCTATAGAGGACCTCGTCTCTATTTTCTTAAATGATGGAAATCCGGAGTACGCTGTGCAGATCGGCTCCAACTTGGCGGATGAGGTTCAGGAGCAGCTCGTCGCCTTCCTCAGGTGAAATACGGACGTCTTCGCCTGGACCCCAGCAGACATGTCGGGGATTGACGCCGAAGTCATGGAGCATCGACTTGCCATCGATTCAAGGCACCGATCGATAAGAAAAAAGATGCGCCACCATGCTCCGGAGAGGCAGAAAGCAATCGTCGAAGAAGTAGACAAGCTCCTCCAAGCCAGACTCATCCGGAAGGTTAATTATCCAACCTGGGTCTCGAACATGGTCCTCGTCAGGAAGGCGAATAACAAGTGGAGGATATGCGCCGACTTCAAGAAGCTGAATAAGGCCTGTCCAAAAGACAGCTACCCCCTGCCCAGGATCGACCAGCTGGGGGATGCGACCTCGGGCTATGAGCTCCTCACCTTTCTAGATGCCTTTTCTAGTTATAACCAGATACGGATGGCGCCCGAGGATGAAGAGAAGACCGCCTTCATTACTGACCGTGGTCTTTATTGTTACAGGATCATGCCGCTCGAACTCAAAAATATAGGAGCCACTTACCAGTGCTTGGTTAATAAGGTCTTCAAAGAGCAGATCGCCCGCAACATGGAGATATACATGGATGATATGCTCGTCAAAAGCCAATTTTGATAGACCACCTCGTCGATCTTAAAGAGACCTTCGGTGCACTCAGGAAGCACAAGATGAAGCTGAACCCGACCAAATACATCTTTGGCATGACCTCCGAAAAGTTTCTGGGGTTCATGGTATTGAGATACGAAATCGAAGCAAATACTGAGAAGATCCGAGCTATTCGAAAGATGACTGCTTCGAAGATGATCAAGGAAGTTCAGCGCCTGATCGGAAAGGTGGCGTTCCTAAATCGCTTCGTCTTAAGGTTGGCCAAACGATGCATGCCATTCTTCCAAGTTCTCAGGCGACCGAAGGACTTCTACTGGATGGTGGAGTGCCAACGGGCATTTGAGGAGCTTAAAAACTACCTCGACTCACCTCCACTGTTGGCGAAGCCTAAATCCAGAGAAGAATTATTCTTGTATCTAGCTGTCTCCCTGGTGGCCCTGACGGTAGTCCTGGTCAAGGAAGAAGCAAGGATGCAACGATCGATCTACTACGTGAGTCGGATCCTGAGGGATGCAGAGATCAGGTACTCTAGGTTAGAAAAATTGACTTACTCTCTTCTAATTGCTGCCAGGAGGCTCCGACCTTACTTTCAGGAGCACATCGTGATGGTCCTCACGGACCAATCAATAAAAGCAGTCCTTCACCAGATGGACGCCTTTGGAAGAATCGCAAAATGGGCAATCGAGCTCACGGAGTTCGACATCAACTACCGACCCAGGCCATCGATCAAGGCCCAGATATTGACGGATTTTATGATGGAATGCACCATTCCGATCGAAGCCGAGCTTGGACAGAGTGGGGCCGACACTAAAGTGAGACCGAGTCTGGACAAAATCGAGCTATTGCAGTCGAACCTCTCCGAAGGCTTTTGGACTTTGCACGTGGATGGTTCGTCCAACTCTACTGGAGCTAGTGCAGGCCTGGTCTTGGTCAGTTCTAAAGGAGTCATCATCGAGTACGCGCTATATTTCGAATTTTTCGCGATCAACAATGGAGCCAAATATGAAGCGCTGATCGCTGGATTAAAGATAGCAAAAAAATTAAAACTAGATCAACTTCAAGTCTACAGTGATTTTTAGCTGGTGGTCGGTCAAGTCGACGGCAGCTACGAAGCACGAGAGGAAGGTATGGCGAGGTACCTCAGGAAAGTGAGGGGTTTGGCCCCGGCCTTCAACAGTTTTGGCATTCAGCATATTCCAAGGGCGAAAAATGCGAGAGTCGATCTCCTCTCCAAGTTGGCCACTTCGGCCCCAGTCAAACTACCTAAAGAAGTATTTTTAGAAATTTTGAAATGCCCAGCCATGGAGGAATCTCAGGCCATCTTGCAGATAGAATTCGAGCCCAGCTGGATTGACCCATTGATCGTCTACCTTAAAGAGGGGATTTTTCCTCACGACCGAAAAGAAGCTCGGAAGCTCAGGAATCAGGCCTCCCGCTATATTTTATATGAAGACAAATTGTATAAGAGGTCATACTCCCTTTCATTACTGAGATGTCTCCGACCTTCAGAGGCCAACATCGCACTGTGGGATGTGCACGAAAGATTTTGCGAAAGCCACGTAGGAGCCAGATTTCTGTCGCAAAAACTACTTCGACAGGGATACTACTAGCCAACCTTGTTTCATGATTTCGTGGAATATGTGAAGAAGTGCGACCACTGTCAAAAGAATGCTAGCATGCAAAGACAGCCGACATCCGAGCTTGCTCCGCTCAGCACATCTTGGCCATTTGTGCAGTGGGGAATGAACATACTCGACCCTTTTCCAACAGCGTCCGGGCAACGGAAGTTCCTCCTGGTCACGATCGATTATTTCACCAAGTGGGTCGAAGCCGAACCACTAGCGAAGATTATCGAGATCAAGGTGTAGGATTTCATCTGAAAGTCACTAGTTTGCTAGTTCGACCTACCTTGAATCCTTATAATCGATAATGGACGGCAGTTCACTGGGGCAAGGTTCACTGAATTATACGAAGGACTGAACATCTCCCACCGCTTCACATCGGTGGCTCACCTGTAGGCCAATGAGGAGGCTGAGGTGACCAACCAGACCCTGCTGCAAGGCATCAGGATAAGACTCGACAGGGCTAAGGGGGCTTGGATGGATGAACTCTACCACGTCCTCTAAGCATACCGAACTATTCAAAGGACGCCGATCGGAAAGACACCCTTCGTCTTGGCCTTCGACACGAAAGCAGTTATCCCGATTGAACTTTGACTCCCATCTGCATGAGTCGCGGGCTTTGACGAGCAGCTCAACCCTCAGGACCTCAGAGTTAACCTCGACTTGCTGGAAAAAAAAAGGAAGGAGGCCTGTATTCGGATTGCAGCCTACAGACGGAATGTGGTCTAGTACTACAACTCCAGAGTTAGGGGTAAGACGTTCAAAGTGGGAGACCTAGTGCTTCGACGAGCCGTCATCTTCCAGCCTCAGAGTCAAGGGAAGCTCGCCCCAAATTGAGAAGGTCCGTATGAAGTGGTGGAGGTCATCCGGCCCGGGATCTATCGTCTGAAGGAGCTCGGAGGAATAGTGCTTCTCCGATCTTGAAACTCAGAAAATCTGAGGGTGTATTATCAGTAGACTTCCTTCAATAAAACTTCTTCGCTCAGCATTATTATTTTTTGGTGCAAGGATTATGTGATGATAGAAAAGGAGAGAGTAAAAGTGGCCTGCTAGGAACAAGAGGATAACCTCGTCCTGACGCGAGCAAAGTCGAAGATCTCGTTCACCTTAGACGAGATGGGAGAGAAGCACGGACGACGGTCCGCATATGCCCGCATAGCTCGTTAGGAATAGGAGGAGAGCCTCATCCTGATGCAAGCAAAATCGAAGGCCTCGTTCACCTTAGATGAGATGGGGAAAAAGAGCGTGGACGACGGTCCGCATGTGCCCCCACAGTCCATTAGGAACAAGAGGAGAACCTCGTCCTGATGTAAGCAAAATCGAAGATCTCGTTCACCTTAAATGAGATGGAAGGAGAAGTGCGGACGATGGTCCACAGTGCCCCCACAGCCCGTTAGAAATAGGAGGAGAACCTTGTCCTGATGCGAGCAAAGTCGAAGGCCTCGTTCATCCTTAGACGAGATGGGGGGAAGCACTGGACGACGGTCCGCAATGTGCCCCCACAGTCCGTTAGGAATAGGAGGAGAACCTCATCCTGAACGTGAGCAAAGTCGAAGGCCTCGTTCACATTAAGGACGAGATGGGGGGAGAAGGCACGGAACGATGGTCCGCATGTGCCCCCATAATCCCGTTAGGAACAGGAGGAGGATCTCGTCCTAATGCGAGCAAAGTCGAAGGCCTCATTCACTTAAGATGAGATGGGGAGAGGCACGGACGACGGTCCGAATGTGCCCCCATAGTCCGTTAGGAATAGGAGGAGAACCTCGTCCTAACGCGAGCAAAGTCGAAGACCTCGTTCACCTTAGACGAGATGGGGGAGACGGACGATGGTCCGAATGTGCCCCCACAGCCCGTTAGGAATAGGAGGAGAACCTCGTCCTAATGCGAGCAAAGTCGAAAGGCCTCGTTCACCTTAGACGAGATGGAGGAAGATGGACGACGGTCCGAATGTGCCCCCACAGCCCGTTAGAAATAGGAGGAGAATCTCGTCCTGATGCGAGCAAAGTTGAAGCCTCGTTCACCTTAGACGAGATGAGGGAGATGGACGATGGTCCGAATGTGCATAGCCCGTTAGGAACAGAAGGAGAACCTCATCCTGATGCGAGCAAAGTCGAAGGCCTCGTTCACCCTTAGACGAGATGAAAAAAGATGGACGACGATCCAAATGTGCCCCCATGGCCTGTTAGAAATAGAAGGAGAACCTCATCCTAACATGAGCAAAGTCCAAGTCTGAGCTCCGAAGTCTACAGAAAATAGGATCTCCATCAACCTCGATCAGAGATAAAATCTCTTCCGAAGTGACCGAGACAACCTCGGCTAGAGGTAAGGTGCGCGACAACCTCGGCCAGAGCGCCCACGATAACCTCGGCCAGAGTGCCCGAGACAACCTCGACTAGAGGTAAGGTCTGCGACAACCTCAGCCAGAGCGTCCGAGAAATCTTGGCTAGAGACAAGGTCCGTGACAACCTCGGCCAGGGCGCCCGAGACAACCTCGGTTAGAGATAAGATCTCTTTCGAGCGTCCGTACCAACCTCGGCCAGAAATAAGATCGGAGACAATCCCTACTGCAGATCAGATCTCTCTCGAGCACCCGTATCAACCTTGGTAGGAGATGAGATCTCCTTCAGGCTCCAATTTCAGCACCGACTTCATCTGGAGATGAGATCTCCCCCTGAGCTTCAACCTGAACTAGCACGGAGCTCGAAAGAGAACTTCGGCAGTTGTCTTTTCTGCACTCCCTTCCTTTGAGTTTCGAACTCGAAAGTGGAGGAACTATTGTTGGGGATAAACTTCGCTCCTACCAAAGTCCAGTTTGATGCTCTACCTAATGCAACCAGTAGCCGTAGAAGAGCTTCAACGGACGGGTCTTAGCCAAACCCTTTCAGCTAGCCGAACTCCTCAGCGGTCGAATTTTTTCGGACTCCCAGCATCCGGATCGAACTTCTTCAGTCGGCCGAACTTCTCAGCAGCCGAGCTCCTTCGGACTCCCAGCGTTCGGACCGAATTTCTTCAGCCGGCCGAACTGCTTAGCGGTCGAGCTCCTTGGACTTCCAGCAGTCGGGCTTTAGCCGAACACCTCAGCGATCGAACTTCAATCGGACTCTTGCGAGGGCCGAACTCTCTCTGCATCCTTCCAGCCAAATGCCTGCGAGAGCCGAACTCCCTCCAAGCTTCCTCTTCGGTCGGATTTCTTCGGAAGCCGGACTTCTCCCAAACATTTTCTTCAGTCGGCCGAACTACTTAGCCATCGAGCTCCTTCAAATCCATTCAGCCGGTCGAACTATTTAGCGGCCGGGCTCCTTGGATTCATAGGAGTCGAACTCCTTCCGAGCCCCCCTTCGGTCGAACTCCTCTTGGAGTCCGAACTTCTTTGAAATTGGTATATGCCTGAATCCACCAGCCAACGTCTGCTTCCTCGAGCTACGACTATCGGACCTCGACGGTATGACCGTCATTATCAGTCTGGCGATGCCACTCTCTCTGTAATTAGTTCCATGCGGCCCGTAATCGGACGACATGGCCACCACCATTGACGACACCACTCTCTCCGTAATCAATCCCATGTGGCCCATGACCTGTCAGTATGGCTGTCACTATCCGCCTAACGACGTCTTCCTCTCCGTGCCGAACTCCATGCGGCCCCAACGGCTCTCTATCAGGTGGTATGGCCGTCACCATCAATTAAGCTCCGCCTATAAAGGACTCTTCAGATATGCTAACTCTAACCTCTAATCTCTAAGCTCTCTGATCTCCTCTTCTTCTCTAAGCTCAGAGGAACTCATTTTCGAGCACTCCATTCCTGTTGGTCAGAGCTGACTTAATCGTTGAAGGATCCTATCGGAGCCATCCCCCATCGGCTCCGGATGGGATTTTATTTTGCAGGTCCTCGGCGGCGACCTCGTCCACCTTCGCTCCAGTCGATTTCGATGACGACCAGATTCTGCGTCAACAACCTATGTTTCATTTTAATATAAATAAAAATTCGTTCCAACTTGAAATGTAAAATATTTAAAATAATGACAATTGTATATGATTGTATTATATTTATCTTTTTCTTTACATTATATGTTATTCTTACTTGTTTGTTAATATCTTGGATATGGAAAGAATCTCAAATTAGCATTATATCAGTGGTCACAATATTTGCATATTATAAAGCAACTCTATAATATTTTGATTAGCAATACATACATCTATTCATACTTGCATGGTTGCACCATTGAATAAAGTGCACTGATGATGCTTGTATTTAAGATATCATTTTTCTTTTTTTAAGGAGATTGTCATATATGTTTGATTTTGCATAAGGATATTGACAGCCTTTACATCCTATAAAGATAGGATATAGTTCAAAATTTATGTCACAAATAAAAGAATACCTCATCACTATATTTGCTATCATTTGGAGTATATTTTTCATATGATTAATAATCTTGATGTATCTAGATATTGTACTTCTTATATTTTCTTAGTGGACTGAAGAAGATTTTTGTCATGCTATATAATTCGAGCTAAGTCTATCTCTCATAAGAAGCAAAAATGATCCCCTTCAAATAGTCATTATGGGAACATGATATTATTAGAAAATAGTAATTATTTTAGTTTCTATGCAACTAATGGCAACATTCTTCCAAATTTAATTAATTTAACATTATGAAACATGAAAGAAGATCAGCATCTCAAATGATCTTATAATATTTTGAAATATGCATTATTCCCCAAAAACAATTAGGATATGTTTGTGAGTATGGGGGATTATTTGGCATGAATGATTTTGGTTACATTTTTAATTCATTAGCAAAAATTTTTAAAAAATATTATGAAAAAAGTGTTGATAGTTTAATTAACAAGTGAGGTTGGTTACAAAAAGAATAAAGGATGAAGACTTTTCTTATTATGTACATGATTTACTAATTTATCAATTGTTTTGTATAAATTACTAAATAGTCTTATCTTTCTAACCCCTCCTCTTGTATTAATTACAAGTACACCCATGTGCTAGAATTTTTTGACCTGCTTGGTGAATTATTTTTAAATTTCACTTATATATATATATATATTATATTGGTAATCTTCTATGAATTTGCATTAATCATTATGAAGAAGTATTCCTAATAGAACAATGAGTCACTTAATATAGCACAATAAAAAAAAAAAATTACTTCATTTTCTTTTTCCAAGCTCTCTCCCTTATATTGACAATATTTAGATACATGAACTAGTCTTTTGACATAGTAAAATATATAATGACAACTCTTTAGGATGTCACAGCAATATTTTTTATGGAGCCTTTCATCACGAAGCCATAAGTTTCTTAATATGGCAAATAAAGTTTAAAATCTATTAGGATACTATATTTTTTTAAATAAAATCATATTTGTGCCATCCATCATTTTGTACTTTTCATGTCTAGATATTTGAATCAATCTTCTCATATAGCAAATGAATCACTTGAAAATCTTGTTATTGTATAGATGATAATCTCTTACATAGTCATATTATTATGATTAATCTCTGCATTATGAAATTGTGTCTAGCTTAACAGTTCAAAAAAGATAAAAAGTTAACAAATGATTCTTGATTTTAAATAAGTTTATGCATGTTTGCATTAATTTTAATTAGATTCATGGATATGGCTTTGAGCCAATAAGTAGATCATTTCAAAATTCAACTATTATATATAATTTTTACTGTTGGGGATAAATCTCGCTCCTGCCGAAGCCCGGCCCAACGCTCAGCCCAATGTAACCAGTAGCCGCTGAAGAGCTTCAGCGCCAGGCGCCAGGCCGAATCCCTAACACGGCCGAACTGCCTAGAGGCCGAACTCCCCTGCACCAAGGTCCGGGCCGAACTGCCTAGAGGCCGAATCAGCGAGCCCTGGCCGAACTCCTTCGGATCCCACGGCCGAACTCCTTCGGACCGACCCCAGGCGAGCCCATGCAGCCGAACTCCTTCGGACTTCCCACGGCCGAACTCCTTCGGACCGACCCCAGGCGAGCCCATGCAGCCGAACTCCTTCGGACTTCCCACGGCCGAACTCCTTCGGACCGACCCAGGCGAGCCATGCAGCCGAACTCCTTCGGACCGACCCCAGGCGAGCCCGAGCCCGAACTCCTTCGGACGGCCGAACTCCTTCGGACCGACCCCAGGCGAGCCCGTGCAGCCGAACTCCTTCGGACTTCCCACGGCCGAACTCCTTCGGACCGACCCCAGGCGAGCCCATGCAGCCGAACTCCTTCGGACTTCCCACGGCCGAACTCCTTCGGACCGACTCCAAGCGGCCGAGCTTCAATGAAGTCCTCTCAGCGGCCGAACTCCTCAGCGGACGGGCTTTAGTGGAATCCCCAAGCGGTCGTCACTCAGGAGCCCGAACTCCTCAGCAGTCGTCACTCAGGAGCCCGAACTCCTCAGCAGTCGTCCTCAGCAGTCGTCACTGGGCCGAACTCCTCAGCGGTCGCCCTCATCAAACTTCGGCCGACCGAGCTCCTACCGAACTCTCAAGTGTCCAAGCCTCAGCCCAAGTCCAACAGCCGGCCGAACCCCAGACGGCCGAGGCCGCGGCTTCTCAGCAGCCGAACTCTTCTGCGGACGGGCCTTAGCTGCATACCTCTCGCCAGACGCCTATGGGAGCCGAACTCCCTCCTATCTTCCTCTTCAGGAGCCCGAACTCCTCCGAAATGGGCACACGACGAAGGCCTTCATCCCTTCATTCGGCAAGCTCTGCAACCATCACCATCAGTCAGTCCGCCGCACCATCAGTCAGTCCGCCGCGGGCGATAGCGACCCACTGTCAGGCGGCGATGGCTGTCACCCTCCATCCGCCGCACGCGGCGCCAGTGAGACTGACTCCACCGAACCTCGAGCGGCCCGCCAGCACGCGGCTGCAGTTGTCACCATCAAGCTCCACTATATAAAGGACCCTCCCGACACGCTAAGGCTAAGCTCTCTGGACTCTTGACTCTCTAAGCTCTCCTCCACATCTCTAAGCTCCGGAACTCATTCCGAGCACTCCATTACTGTTGGTCGGAAACTAACTTGACCGTCGGAGGGTCCTGCCGGAGCCACCACCCCACCGGTTCCGGACGGGACTTCGTTTTGCAGGTCCCCGGCGGCGCCCAGCGGCCTCGATTGCGGCGACCTCCGGCGGCGACGGATTTCTGCACCAACAGATTGGCGCCGTCTGTGGGAAGGGGACTGAACCTTCGAGGTTCCCTTGTTCTTAAAGGAGTGCTCGGCGACGATTTCCCTCCCCTGCTCCGGATCTCTCTCCTCCCTCTTCAGTATTCCTTTTCTGAAAAGAAAAATGCCTCCCAGAAGAACCTCGACCCGGAGGTCGGCAGCCTCCGCGGCCCGATCCCGTTCGGGTCCGTCCGCTCCCACTCCGGCCCCGGCGACGCGGGCCCGCTCCGTACTCGCGGTAGATGCGGAGCGGTTCGACCTGCTTGCCCAGCAGGTCCGCGATCTTACGGAGGCGGTGCAGGCAGTGCAAGCCACGCATTCGCGAGGTCCAGCGCCCACTCGACCGGCGCGGGGTTCCCCGGAGCCCGGGAATCCAGTCCAGGAGCGACCGATGTGGGCTACCCAACCTCCGGCCCTCGGGAGAGAAGGGCAGCCGGCAAAGAGCCCCTGCTCGGACCGCGGCTCAACCCAGGGAGAAGCTTCGCACCCCTTCCGCGAGAAGACCTTGGGGATTAAGGATCGCGAAGATTTCCTGGACCAAAGGCTCATGGAGATGGGACGGCGCATAGAAGAACTTCGTCATACTCCTTCCTCCCGCGGTAACGATATTTGCACTGATCCTCCCTTCTCACAGAAAATTATGCAGGAACAGGTACCACCGAACTTCAAGCTCCCGCATTTTGAAAGCTACGATGGGACCACTGACCCGGTCGACCATTTGGAGGCCTTCAGGACGACGATGTTACTCCATGGCGCGCCTGATGCCATTTTGTGTCGGGCTTTCCCTTCTACCCTCAAGGGAGCGGCTAGGAATTGGTACTCGGCGCTTAAGCCGGGCACCATCCTGTCGTTTGACCAAATGAGTCAACAATTCGCGGCCCACTTCGTCAGCAGCAAACGGCCGCGCAGAGGCTCGGATTCCTTGTTGGCCATCAGGCAAAAAGAGGGGGAACCCATCCGGGCTTACGTCACCCGGTTCAACGCTGCCGCGCTGGAAGTCCGGAACCTGGACCAATCAGTTGCTATGGCCGCCCTCAAGGGCGGCCTTCAGAAGAACGACCTGCTGTTTTCCCTGGAGAAGAAATATCCCAGGGACTTCGCTGACATGCTAGCTCGGGCCGAAAGCTATGCCCGGGCAGAAGAGGCTTTCGAGGCCAAGGATGGTGAAGCTCGCGACAAGCGACGAGTAGGCAGAGCGGGAAGGCCTGCCGAGGAAAGAAAGCGCACCGAAGCCTGGCCGCGTTCCCGAACTCCCCCTGGTCGCGGGCGTGCCCGGACTCCACCTCAGGCTCGGGGGCGGGAAGCCACCGACGGAAGGGCGCGCCGAAGTTCTCCTCGGCACCGAAGTCCCACCCGACGCCGAAGTTCCCCCCGGCGCCGAGGTTCTCCCTCGCGACGAGGTCCCTCCCCGCGCCGAGGTTCTCCCCTCCGACGGCGTTTTCACAGCTACGCCCCCCTCAACGCCCCGAAGGCTCAAGTGCTGCTGGAGATCAAGGGACGACTTCCGGAGCCGGAGAGGATGCGTTCCCATCCCAGAAAACGCAACCCCAACAAGTTCTGCCTTTACCACCGTGACCACGGTCACGATACCGAGGAGTGCATCCAGCTCCAGGACGAAATCGAGGAGCTGGTCCGGCGGGGCAGGCTTGGCCGATTCCTGCGAAGACGATCTAAAGAGCAGGAAGATCGGCCGAGAATGTTGCCGCCGATTGGGGAAGATCGGCAGGAGGACCGGCCGTCTCTTGGCGTCATTAACACCATCTCGGGAGGACCGCAGCAGGGAAAGACCGACGAATCCGAGGGATCGGCAAAGAGGCAGAGGACCTCGGAGCCCGTGACCTTCACCGAGGCAGACGCCCAGGGGATCAGATTTCCGCATAACGACGCGGTTGTAATCTCTTTAAACGTCGCTGATTATGATGTACGCCGCATTTTGGTGGATAATGGAAGTTCGGCGGACATATTGTTTTACGATGCCTTCTTAAAAATGTCCCTACCTGACACCCGCTTAGGACCTGTAAATTCCCCCCTGGTGGGATTTGCCGGACACGCCGTTCCGGTCGAAGGCATGGTGACTTTGGCGGTGACGGCGGGCCAATCCCCAAAATTGGCCAAGGCGCGGATCGACTTTTTTGTCGTAAGGACCCCGTCCGCCTATAATGCAATCCTTGGGCGACCAGGCCTTAACGCGCTACGGGCGGTAGTGTCAACCTACTACTTAAAGATGAAATTCCCGACGAGCCATGGAGTCGGCGAAGTCAGAGGAGACCAAGCCCTGGCAAAGTACTGCTACTCAATCGCCCTGCGCGAGGGAGACCGGCCCGACCCTTGCCTTGTTGATGGACTGGACGTCCGCGACGACCTCACTGAAGAACGGGGCGAACCTGCGGAAGACCTCGTCCCTGTGTCCTTACGCGATGGAGACCCGGGGCATGAGGTGCGGATCGGCTCCAACTTAAGCGGCCAGGTCAAGGGACAGCTCGTCGCTTTCCTCAGAAGGAATGCAGACGTCTTCGCCTGGGCCCCAGCGGATGTACCAGGGATCGACGCCGATGTCATAGAACATCGGCTGGCCATCGACCCAAGGCACCGACCCGTCAGAGAAAAATTACGCCGCCAAGCCCCAGAAAGACAGAAGGCGGTAGCCGAAGAAGTGGATAAGCTCCTTGAAGCTGGACTCATCCGGGAGGTCAACTATCCGACCTGGGTCTCGAATGTGGTCCTCGTCAAAAAAGCAAACAACAAATGGAGGATGTGCGTCGACTTCAAGAAGCTGAACAAAGCCTGCCCAAAGGACAGCTACCCCTGCCGAGGATCGATCAGCTGGTGGACGCAACCTCGGGCCACGAGCTCCTCACTTTTTATGGACGCATTTTCTGGTTATAACCAGATACGCATGGCGCCCGAGGATGAAGAAAGACCACCTTTATTACTGACCGAGGTCTCTATTGTTACAGGGTCATGCCTTTCGGACTCAAGAATGCAGGAGCCACCTACCAGCGCTTGGTCAACAAGGTCTTCAAGGGGCAGATCGGCCGCAACATGGAGGTGTACGTGGACGACATGCTGGTCAAAAGCCGAGCCTCGACAGACCACCTCGCCGACCTTGAAGAAACTTTCGGTGCGCTTAGGAGGCACAAGATGAAGTTGAACCCGACCAAATGCGCCTTCGGCGTGACCTCCGGAAAATTTTTAGGATTCATGGTGTCGAGACGCGGAATCGAGGCAAATCCCGAGAAAATCCGAGCCATCCAGGAGATGACTGCCCCGAAAATAATTAAGGAAGTTCAGCGCCTGGCTGGGAAGGTGGCGTCCCTGAACCGCTTTGTCTCGAGGTCGGCCGAGCGGTGCCTGCCTTTCTTCCAGGTCCTCAGGCGACCGAAAGATTTTTGCTGGACAGCGGAGTGCAAACAGGCATTCGAGGAGCTTAAAAAACTACCTCGGCGCGCCCCCACTGCTGGCAAAGCCCGAACCTGGAGAAGGGCTGCTCCTATACCTAGCTGTCTCTCCAATGGCCCTGGCGGCTGTCCTGGTCAGGGAAGATGCGAAGGCGCAACAACCAGTCTACTACGTGAGCCGAGCCTTGAGGGACGCGGAGACCAGGTACTCCAAGTTAGAAAAACTAATTTACTATCTTCTGATCGCAGCCAGGAGCTCCGACCTTACTTTCAGGAGCATACCATACGGTCCTCACGGACCAACCAATAAGAGCCGTCCTCCACCGAGCAGACGCTTCAGGAAGAATCGCCAAATGGGCGATCGAGCTCACGGAGTTCGACATCAATTACCGGCCCAGGCCATCGATCAAGGCTCAGATACTGGCGGACTTCGTGCTGGAATGCACCGCACCAGTTGAAGCCGAGCTTGAATCAAGCGAGACTATCATCGGAGGGAGACCAGGCCCCAACGAAGCCGAGCTGTGGCGGTCGAGCTTCCCTGAAGAAAGGGCCGACCTTCTTGAAGGCGCCTGGGTTCTGCATGTGGATGGCTCATCCAACTCTAGCGGGGCCGGCGCAGGGCTGGTCCTGGTTAGCCCCGAGGGGATCGTCACCGAGTACGCATTGCGCTTCGAGTTTCCCACAACCAACAATGGGGCCGAGTATGAAGCGCTGATAGCCGGGCTGCAGATAGCCAGGGAATTGAAGGTGGGTCGGCTTCAAGTCTATAGCGATTCCCAGTTGGTGGTCGGTCAGGTCGGCGGCAGCTACGAGGCGCGGGAGGAAAGCATGGTGATGTACCTCGGGAAGGTGAAGAACTTAATACCAGCCTTCGACAGCTTCGACATTCGGCACATCCCAAGGACCGGGAATACAAGGGCCGACCTCCTCTCCAAGTTGGCCACCTCTGCCCCGGCCGAACTACCAAAAGAAGTGTTTCTGGAAACTCTGAAGTGCCCGACCACCGAGGAACCTCAGGCCGTCCTGCGGACGGACTTCGAGCCCAGCTGGATCGATCCCGCTGATCGCCTACCTCGAAGAAGGGGTCCTCCCTCACGACCGGAGAGAAGCTCGGAAGCTCAGGAGTCAAGCCTCCCGCTACGTCTTGTACGAGGGCAGGTTATATAAAAGGTCGTACTCCCTCCCGTTGCTGAGGTGCCTCCGACCCTCTGAGGCCTGCATCGCGCTACAGGATGTCCACGAAGGACTCTGCGGAAGTCACGCGGGAGCCAGATCCCTATCGCAAAGACTACTTCGGCAAGGGTACTACTGGCCAACCCTACTTCGTGATTCCACGGAATACGTGAAGAGATGTGACCGCTGCCAGAAGAACGCCAGCGTGCAAAGGCAGCCGGCATCCGAACTCACTCCGCTCACTGCACCCTGGCCCTTCGCGCAGTGGGGGATGGACATCCTCGGCCCCTTCCCAACGGCGTCCGGACAACGGAAGTTCCTCCTGGTCGCGATTGACTACTTTACCAAGTGGGTCGAGGCGGAACCACTAGCGAAGATCACCGAGGCCAAGGTGCAGGACTTCGTCTGGAAGACGCTGATCTGCCGGTTCGGTCTGCCCCGAGCCCTCATAACCGATAATGGGCGACAGTTCGCTGGAGCCCGGTTTGCCGAGTTCTGCGAAGGACTAAACGTCTCCCACCACTTCACATCGGTGGCTCATCCGCAAGCCAATGGGGAAGCCGAAGTGACCAATCGGACCCTGCTGCAAGGCCTCAAGAACGAGGCTCGACAGGGCAAAAGGGGCCTGGGCAGACGAACTCTACCACGTCCTCTGGGCATACCGAACAACGCAGAGGGTACCGACCGGCGAGACACCCTTCGCCTTGGCCTTCGGCACCGAGGCAGTCATCCCGATCGAGCTCAAACTTCCCGTCTGCTCGAATCGTGGGCTTCAACGAGCAACTCAATCCCCAGGACCTCAGAGCCAACCTCGACCTTCTAGAAGAAAAGAGGGAGGCAGCCCGCATCCGGATGGCCACCTACCAACGGAAGGTGGCTCGGTATTACAATTCCAGAGTCAAAAGCAAGGCGTTCAGAGTTGGGGACTTTGGTGCTCCGACGAGCAGCCGTCTCTCAGCCCCAGAGTCAAGGGAAGCTCGTCCCAAATTGGGAAGGTCCGTACGAAGTGGTAGAGGTCATCCGACCTGGAACCTATCGCCTAAAGGAGCTCGGAGGACTAGCGCTTCCCCGACCTTGGAACTCAGAAAACCTGAGAATGTACTACCAATAGTTTCCCTCAATAAAATCTTGTTGCTCGACACTATCGTTTCAGGGTCGCTGGGAAAAAAGCGAGCGGAAATGTCCCCCACAGCCGGCTAGGAACAGGAGGAGAACCTCGTCCTAGCACGAGCAAAGTCAAAGGCCCCGTTCGCACAAAGGACGGGATGGGGGGAGAAGCGAGGACGACGGTCCTCATGTGCCCCCACAGCCGGCTAGGAACAGGAGGAGAACCTCGTCCTAGCGTGAGCAAAGTCGAAGGCCCCGTCCACAAAGGACGGGATGGGGGGAGAAGCGAGGACGACGGTCCTCATGTGCCCCCACAGCCGGCTAGGAACAGGAGGAGAACCTCGTCCTAGCGTGAGCAAAGTCGAAGGCCCCGTCCACAAAGGACGGGATGGGGGGAGAAGCGAGGACGACGGTCCTCATGTGCCCCCACAGCCGGCTAGGAACAGGAGGAGAACCTCGTCCTAGCGTGAGCAAAGTCGAAGGCCCCGTCCACCAAGGACGGGATGGGGGGAGAGACGAGGACGACGGTCCCCATGTGCCCCCACAGCCCGTTGGGAACAAGAGGAGAACCTCGTCCTGACGCGAGCAAGGTCCAAGGCCGAGCCCCAGAGTCTACGGCAAGCTTCACTGCAGAAGACGAGGTCTCCTTCAGACCTCAGCTTCAACTTCGGTATCAGCATCAGCGGGAGACGGGATCTCCCCCAAGCGATCATAACCTTGACTGCAAAAGAGGAGGTCTCCCCCGAATCGACTTCGGTTGATGAAGGCAATGTCAACTCCGACCCTGACCACGGGGGGCGACATTGACTCCGGCCTCAACGTCGGCTTCACCAATTTTGGCTGGAAACGAGTCCCACTTCAACTCCAAACATCGACTGGGGATGAGACCTCCCCCAAGCCTCAGCTTCAACTTCAGCGTCAATATTGGCTGGAGATGAGACCTCCCCCGAGCTTCAGCTGCAACAAATGCGGAGCCTGGAAGAAGACTTCGGCAGTCGCCTGTTTTGGTACTCCCTTCCTTCAATTTTTGAACTCGGGAGTGGGGGGGCTACTGTTGGGGATAAATCCCGCTCCTGCCGAAGCCCGGCCCAACGCTCAGCCCAATGTAACCAGTAGCCGCTGAAGAGCTTCAGCGCCAGGCGCCAGGCCGAGCCCCTAACACGGCCGAACTGCCTAGAGGCCGAACTCCCCTGCACCAAGGTCCGGGCCGAACTGCCTAGAGGCCGAATCAGCGAGCCCTGGCCGAACTCCTTCGGATCCCACGGCCGAACTCCTTCGGACCGACCCCAGGCGAGCCCATGCAGCCGAACTCCTTCGGACTTCCCTCCCGGCCGAACTCCTTCGGACCGACCCCGAGCCGAGCCGAACTCCTTCGGACCGACCCCAGGCGAGCCCGTGCAACCGAACTCCTTCGGACTTCCCGCGGCCGAAAACTCCTTCTCCGGCCGCCGAACTCCTTCGGACCGACTCCAAGCGGCCGAGCTTCAATGAAGTCCTCTCAGCGGCCGAACTCCTCAGCGGACGGGCTTTAGTAATCCCCAAGCGGTCGTCACTCAGGAGCCCGAACTCCTCAGCAGTCGTCACTTAGGAGCCCGAACTCCTCAGCAGTCGTCACTGGGCCGAACTCCTCAGCGGTCGCCCTCATCAAACTTCGGCCGACCGAGCTCCTACCGAACTCTCAAGTGTCCAAGCCTCAGCCCAAGTCCAACAGCCGGCCGAACCCCAGACGGCCGAGCCGCGGCTTCTCAGCAGCCGAACTCTTCTGCGGACGGGCCTTAGCTGCATACCTCTCGCCAGACGCCTATGGGAGCCGAACTCCCTCCTATCTTCCTCTTCAGGAGCCCGAACTCCTCCGAAATGGGCACACGACGAAGGCCTTCATCCCTTCATTCGGCAAGCTCTGCAACCATCACCATCAGTCAGTCCGCCGCACCATCAGTCAGTCCGCCGCGGGCGATAGCGACCCACTGTCAGGCGGCGATGGCTGTCACCCTCCATCCGCCGCATGCGGCGCCAGTGAGACTGACTCCACCGAACCTCGAGCGGCCCGCCAGCACGCGGCTGCAGTTGTCACCATCAAGCTCCACTATATAAAGGACCCTCCCGACACGCTAAGGCTAAGCTCTCTGAACTCTCGACTCTCTAAGCTCTCCTCCACATCTCTAAGCTCCGGAACTCATTCCGAGCACTCCATTACTGTTGGTCGGAAACTAACTTGACCGTCGGAGGGTCCTGCCGGAGCCACCATCCCACCGGTTCCGGACGGGACTTCGTTTTGCAGGTCCCCGGCGGCGCCCAGCGGCCTCGATTGCGGCGACCTCCGGCGGCGACGGATTTCTGCCACATTTCAGCCGTCCGTTAGACATATGAGAAGACCTTGCTTATGAATTGTGTTCCTCACATGATAGAAATAGAACAAAAATATCTTTTAAAAAAGTTAAGCCTGAAACTAGTTTCATTTTAAAAATGGCAAGATCTACTAGTTTGCCTTCTAACTTGACCAAGCGAGTTGCCTTAAAATCCTACCATCGTGTGCAATGGCAAGTTTCTATAAAGTCATGGTATTGGGCCTTTAGATTGTGAATTCACGAGTTGCTTGACATAGAAAATAGAAATAGAAATTGATAAATACACCTAACTTTTTTTAAATATGGTCATATGTATGTCTTTTGCCCTTTTATGCTGTTCATGGTTAGATTAAAGAATTAATTTTTTTAATACGATAGAGTGAATAAATTTAAAATTCTATTATTATATAGAATAACAATCTCTATTAAGTTGTACTGGCCATTGTAATAAATAAATGGGAGTACGAGTAGCTTAACATAGCAAAAGAAATGAACCAACAAAAAAAAAAAAAACACTTTAAAAAAACACTGCTTTCTAAATATTTATAGTTGTGAACCCCTCCATCCCATATTAATTGTAGCTACATCCAAACAGTCTTTAGAGAGAGAAGGAAAGGAATTATTTCAAAATTCTACTATTATGCACGACAATAATCCTCTGTAAAGTCATGCCAGCGATCATGCTAAAAATCTTCAATATTAACGTGACATTTTAAATAATTTTTTACATGTGACTTTCTCTCTCTTATATTTAATATAATTAGAGACACCAATATATCTTTCATGTCCGTATAATGAACTAATTAATTCAAAATTTTACTATTACATATGGTGAGACTTTGAAGTTGCGAGGCCCTCGACGTGAAGTGAAAACTTGCAAAGACACTCCTTTTTATGCATCACTCCTATAATTCTATATAATACCTAAAGAAATAGATACTAGAATATCATATATATATCAAAATAGGCATGATATTTATTAGTTTCTAAAAATTATTATCATAAACAAAAAGAAGCAAAATTTATTTAAAAAATATATTTTTGTCTAAATATTTATTTGAGCTGACGTATGCGCGCACACACATATATACATTCTTTTATATTTTGAATTTACAAATCATCCTTCTAGATACTATATATTGCAAAATAGCATAACATTGCTTTGATCAATGGTATGAGATTGCTCTGATTAATATCTATGATACTAAATCTTAAAAAATAAGTATTTATCATTAGATCTTATTTGTTTAATGACTACTTTTGCTCGTGAACTTAAAAACTTTTCTTTTATTATCAACTATCAATTGTGTCGAGAAACCTATATATCTGTTGGTTGCTTGATAGCATAGGAAGATCATCAAAGATACTAGGATATAGAGCAATATTTAATGATGGAATATGAGGGTTGTAGAGGTAAAATTAGTAAAAAGAGTTCAGAAAGAGTGATTATGCTTGGCATGGGAGAAATTATCAGTAATAATGAATTTATTAAAAGGACATTGATATTCATAAGTGTGGTTACTAAGAAATTAGTTGAATTACAGTGACTAATATATTTTTCTATAATTTTTGGTTACAAATAAGTTCAATAGAGAAATAGTTAATGCTCATTGTTTGATTATAAAAATGGCATAAGACTAGAAAGAAGAGCAATGATGATTAATAGATGTCAACTTTAAATAAGATAATATAAAATTTATTATTAAAGTTAAGAAAAATAAAATTAATTTTTGATAAATAATAACTAAAATATTAAAGTGGAGAGTGAGAAAGAAGATGGTGATAGGTGGGGGTGAAAGATCAAATTATTTATGTAATTTAGGTTAAGTTGAATTATATTTTTATAACATATATTTTTGTAAATATAATATTTTTTAAGTGGTCAAAAATATTTTAAAAATATTTCTGAGGATATTTTTGGTGATGCAGATAAATTTTTTTTTTGTCGTGAGAATAAATAAGAAACTTTCTCCTATCTGCTTAAAAAAAAAAAAGCAAAATTTCATGTCCACCACGTCATTTGTGGACAGTTCAACCAAAGCTCGACACGTCGCAGGGAAAAAGAAATCGCCGGTGGATGTTTAGAATCAATCGCGATTTTTGGGATCCGCTTTCTTCCCGCAGGACCGGAGAGGGAGACGGGACGGCGATTTCCGTTTGGGGCAGCCGGCGCCCGCGCTGTCGGCGAAGGAGACGACGGGAGAAGATAAAGGGAGGGGTTCTCCTCTCAGGTTCGCCTCCATTGGAAAAGAGCATTCTTCTCTCCAGATCTCCACGCCCGAACGAAATCCTCGGATGACTCTGGAGGTCCGATCACGTCGCCGGCGGCGGAGGGGGAGTTGGAGGCGGCGGAGCGGGAGATCATGTGATGGGACTCGGCCTCCCGACCGCTGAACACCGGATGCTCTTCGATGGCGGGGACCACTCGAGTGCTTCCTTTGATCCGCTGCTCCATCAACGGCCCTATCACCGTCGGCACTCCCCGCCGTTCGTCGTCGTCGTCGTCGTCCTCCTCCTCTGCCTTCACGTCGGCGAACGCGATCTGCGCCGCCCTTTTCTATGCCTGGTTCTGTGGTTCATGACGAGGCTCCCCTTTCTCCCATTCCAAAACGGAAACGGCGTAGCATCGTGGAGGGAAAAAAATAGGGTTCCCAAAAATCGCTAGTGATTCAAGAGTTCCACCGGCAATTTCTTATTCCCTGCGACGTGTCGAGCTTTGGTTGAACCGGTCCAAAAATGACGTGGTGGACTTGGTTCAATCAATAATATTTCCTTTCTTGCACACACTGTGAAGTGAATTGTCGGTCTTCCACCCTTCCCCACTCCCCATTCTCACCTCCCTTTATATACACCTTCATATCCCTTCTCCTTTCCTCCTCCGCCTCCCTCTTTCACCAGCCCCTCATCCCTTCTACCAGCCGGCGGGCGGGAGTTCTCGGGTCCCCGAGATCTCGCCGGAATTGTCCCCGTGATCGCCGAAATCTGCTAGCATCTGGCGTTGATCTTGCCGGAACCATGGCTTCCGGCAGATACATGGCCTACTCCCCCTCCCCCTCCACCGCTCCCCAGTCCCCTCACATCTCCGGCATGCGCTCCACCACAAGCGCGTTCGTCGAGCAGGAGAAGTAGAGCTCTTCCTTCCTCCTCAAACCCCGAGTTTTGGTTTGGAACGAATGACCTCTAATCTTGTGCTCTCCTCTAATCTTTCTTGTTTTTTCGATTATTTTGCGAATAGATCCATGGAGTTGCGGATCTTTCTCGTTTCTTTAGGAGCAGTTGCTAGCTATGAGTTATTGTTATTAAAAATTTGATCTTGTTGCGATCTACGCATGTTAATCGTGTTTTGAAATTTGACCTGTCGGTGTTCTGGTTCTATTGCATTCGTTGATGCAAAGTGATCGCAGATCACGGGCGAAAATTTTTGCAGCTCTTTTGTGCTCATTAGTCCTGCATCGCTGCTGTTTTTTAGTTGCGTTTAACTGCGTTTTTCTGTATCTAATGGAAAAATAGATGGTTTTGGTGAGCTCTGTAAATTGGAAACACTTGGTCTGGGAGATGAATTTCCTGTGTTTTAAGTCGTTGAGATGGTTGATTAGCAAGATATGATTTTTACGGTTTACTATGTGAGATTCACTGGTTTGATGCTTTTCTTTTGCAAGATCTATTACTTCTTATTGAAATGCATGCCGGCATAGATGGCTTCCTTGTATCGATATTTTTTTCCCCCCTCTGATATATTTTCAAGGATCTAACTCTGACCTTGTGAGCATGTTTGAGTTATGTGCTCTATCAATCAGGATTCTTGGTCTGGGAGCTGAATTCCTTGTGTGTCAGGACTTTGGAACAGTTTATTAGGGGGATTTAATTTTTATTTTTTTCTTGTCTGAGATTCGCTAGTTTTATGCTTTTCTTTTACAAGATTGACACTTCTAATTGAAGTGAACTTTGGTTGGATGGCTTCTTTTTCTAATGTGCTTGTGAAGGATCTAAATTTTGGGGCACTTGTGAGCATTTTGAGTTTTGCAAGTCCTTTGCATACATTAACTAGATAATTTTATATCTGTGATCCCCTCTCCTTCTATTAATTATGGTGAGATCCGTGAGTTATTCTTTCAAGCTGCTAAAGTGAAATATTTTTAAGTTCTACTTTCATATATAATGACAACTTCTTGTGTAGTCGTGTCAAGCGTCATGATGAAGGCTTTCAATTATGATGCCACGGTCACTTTACGTGGCAGAAGAAAAATAGAAACTGATAAAGATGCCCCATTTTTGTGCCTGCACTTTTATTATTCATATAATAACTAAATAAAGATAGATCCAAGGAATTAAATATCGGTGTGGGCTGGTCTATACTAGCCATACCAGTGTGTATCGGTCTGTATTGGTTGTACTGGATTATATGGATATGATACTTGTATCCATACAAGGGGCATGCAAGTACCATATTGACACATGGTGTTTCACCTCTAAGTTGTTCTTTCGACACAAAGAGGTATTGTACTAGTCTGTATCATACTAGTAAGGTACCGATATGGGTACCAGTACTAGTGCTTTAATCCTTGGGTATAGCTAAGGCCAGAGCATCTATTGAAGAGACAGTTTGAATTTGATTTTTTTTTTTTTTGGATGCTTATTACTCTTGCATCAGTGTTTTTCTTCATTTACTGTCAATTATATGTACATATTTTAGCTATCTAATAGAATGATACATGATTCTGGAGTTATAGACATCAATTGTATGTACATATTTTACCATCAGTTATTATTATTAATATTGATATCATTTGTCAAAAATAGTACTATCTTTATTATTGTTTTATTGTACTTAATGTATTTTGTTAGTTAAAACATACTAACAATATATGCATCTGCAGATGCAGCCCACATATTGCATGAGCACTATGTGATCCCTTGACCAGTCACATGTCACAGCCACCCTTTAAACTATTGCATATGATATCTAGAGAGATGTACAACTATAATGCATCTGTAAAAGATTTCTTTTATTAGTTTCAAAAAAATACTTCCTCAAATATATGTATATATATTGAAAATTTAATTTTGTTCACATTGTTGAGCGTATAAATTATTTGTTTACTTCAAATTTTGAATGTTCTCTTTATTTACTATTTGATGAAGCAAGGGCAGCTTGGTGTTACTTAAAAGTTGAAATCTGAAATATGAAAAAACTATAAAATACCATATTGTTGTGAGACATTGTTCATGCAATAATTACATTTGCTCTTGGATTGGACAACATTTCTTTGATCATTAAAGAATTATCGATGATCCTAAGGAACCTATTGATTATTTGATCAATCATATGGAGAAATGTTTTATTGCACAACTATCAATCCTTCCTTTATTTGTCATGTATTGTGTTACCTGGACACCTGTATCTAGCTTCAAAAATCCATATCCAACATATAATCGAGTTGGATATGAGTTTTGACACTTGGATACTTATGATTGACCAACAATGAAAAAATTAAACTCTTCCAACAATGAGTTTGTTCCTCTTAGTATTCATTATTTTTAGTGATTGACCAAGAATGTAAGTATTGAAATAACTTTGCATATGTTGTTTTGAATGAGAAATACGTATATTGAAAGACCTTAACAAACAATATCGTAATATTTATTTTTAATATTAACAAACAATATAAAATGTACAAGTATTTATGGTTAAGTTAAAATTAAAATTTATCCTATGTATCCTTGTATCTCTTTTTTCCTTGTAGTTGAGTCAGATGCTTGGATGTGCATCCAAATCTGATTCTCGTATCCATGTCCATGTAACACTGGTCATGTGATATTGTCGAAGGATTCTCAATGGTATTGCTTGGTTATAAAAGGAGTGATGGTGATGTTTGGAATCAAAGGGTTATGGGGGCAATGTGGGTCCGGGCAAGGTTTGGCGTCCTGATGGGACGAGGGGTGTCCTAGCCATCCCGTCCCGTTTCTATGAGAAAACGGGACCGGGATGGGTTCAGGACTCCGAAACCTATCCACATGGGGAGAAAAGAAGAAAGAGGAGAGAAGGAAAGGAAGGAAAGATGAAGAAAAGAAAAAAAATGAAAGAAAAGTAGATGAAAAATGAAAAAGAGAGAGAGAGAAGAAAGAGAAAGAAAAGGAAAAGAAAGAAAGGAAGGTAGAGGAAAAGAAAGAAAAGAAGGAAGAAAGAAAGGAAAGAAGAAGAAGAGAAAGATGGGATGCATGATTGAGACCGCTGTTGGGACGAGATGGGACAACGGGGCATCCTGTTCCATGGAGAAATCAGAACACTTTCGTCCCACGGGATTTAAAACCTTGGTAGAGGGTTCTAAAAAAGTGGTTATTCTTAGTGTGAGTCCAGAAGAGTTGATAGAAAGATGCTTTTTCAAGGAATGATGTTCATCATTGACGGATGGAGATCTATATGCGTTAAAATTTCATGTGGCAGAATCTAAAGGGAAGACTGATGTTCATCATTGACTACTAAAATGGCCGGACAACAATAATTGTACATCTTGGCTCTAAACACGGTAATTGAAGAAACCCTATAATAATAAGGGAAAAAACCAGGTTTTGGAGAGATGTGACATCCTAAATGGGGAGGAACAGGGGATGTAGCTGCCGATGATGACATTGGACCAGGGGAGATATAAGGGGGGTTCAATGTTTAGAACATAAGTGATCTCTGAATCAACTGTGACAATGGAAGAAACAAACACTGTTGAGATGGGTGAAGATGAATGCATGGATAAGAATGAAAACATATGCAATTCATGTATATCTGTCAAACCAGCCTGTTCTTCTCACCCTGAATGGTTTTGGTGAAGTTCAAATTTTCTTTAGACAGATATGTTTCTCTAAATCTATGGAATCTTTTCCTTGCATAATCAAAACTTAATTTATATTTTTCCCTAATATGAGCAAATTTAATTTCATGATTAATTAATTTGCACTGTTTGCGTGCAAAATTCCGGTATTCCATTTCCCCTTTTATTTACAGCATAAAAAGGTTAATGGTGAAATTCACTGTTTTCCTTCTCTTGTTCTAACTTTCCTGTGTAACTACCTTCATCCCCCTTTTCTTTTCCTTTCATGTCTCCATTTCAACGGCCTTTGCCGAGCTCTTAGGGCACCGGGATTTTGCTGGAATTCTCCCCATAAGCACCACAATCTGTCAGAATCCGGAATTACTCTTTCTGGAATCATGTCTTCCAGAAGGCACTCGGCCATTCCCTTTCCCCAGCCACTGTGCCCCATTGCCCTCTTACCTCTGGCATGCTCTGTGCCAACATCATGCTTGTTAGGCAGAAGCTTCACTGTTCCATCCTCCCAAAACCCCATGTTTTGCTTAATACAAAAAGCTTTGATCTTGTGTTTTTCTCCTGTAATCTTGCTTTTACTTTGGTTCTTTTGGGAATGTCTATAGAAATAGTAATCTTCGTTGTATCTTAATTAGGAATTGGTTGCTGTAAGGTCTTGTTATTAAGTTTGAACCATGTTCCTGTCTACATATCCTACTACAGTTCAGAAGATTTGGATGTCAGGGATCATGGTTATGTATTTATTTCATTGTTAATGCAAAGAGATTGCCGATTATGGGGAAAATTTGACAAATTTTTCATGCTTACTAGGCTTATATCATGTTTTCCTTCAAGTGCCTTTAATTGAGTATCACATATATGTAGACATTTTAGTTATCCACTAGATGGTTCTGGAACTTTTTTCCCTCTAATTGGAATAATTGGTTTTTTGGAGGTGAATTTGTGCTTCGAGGCTTTTGAGTAGTTTATTAGCAACATTTTATTTGTATGCTTTCTTGTGTGAGATTCTCTAATTGATGATGTTCCTTTACAATACTGAATACTTTTGATTGGAACTACTTTTGGCTTGGACAGTTTCTTCTTTCTGGGATCCAAGTCTTTTGATATTGTTAGCATGTTTGCATAATTTAACTCTCTTGTAAAGTGTGCTTAAATGGGGTAGGTAAATTTCTTCGCAGGTATCTAGCAGAGTTGCTGGCAGAGCGTCAGAAGCTCAGCCCTTTTACATCAGTACTGCCCCACTGCTATCGGTTGCTGAACCAGGGTGTGTTTTCAAACAATATATATTTTTTCAATATTTTGGCAAGATCTATTAAAATGAACTGTTTTGGTATTCGCAACTCATGACTCTTTTGCATTCTCTTTTTCTAATGCCATGCCCTCCCACAGCATCCCTAGTCTGACTTAATTAACTGAATTTTTCCCCCCATCATTGTTCTTGTTGTGCGGAAATATGGACATTTTTCAAGCATAAAGTACATTGTGTTCTATAATCTGAAAATCGTAAAGCTTAAATTGCAGTTCAAAGAATGATAGCATGGCCAATCTGTTCTCCTTATTAGATGGTGCTTTCTTGTTTCTAATTGTATGAGTGATTTTCTCTGCAGAATGTGGCAGAGGGATCACATATTCAAATAATATATATGAATGAAAAGGTCAAATAATTGAAGAATCTGTAATGCACTCGAGAGTTTATGTTTCATAAATTAGATTAATATTTCTTAGTTGAGAAGGAAGTTGCTTAGAGGCTCTAGTGCTTTGAAGAAATCAGATATAGAGGTGTTATCTGCATAAAAGATATATAGATTGTTTTGGGCAGATAATGTCCTTGTAAGGCACCGTATGAACATTTTTTGCCCCATCTTGGCATGTGATCGTGCTTATGATGAAAAATGAAATATTTGTTGGATTCATGCTTGTAGCTGAGCTGTTGCAAAGGAACTTGATACTTGACACTTTGAGATTATCGGCCATACCCGGTATATACTTAAACAGAAAGTAGTTAAGTTGTTTGCACCATCACTTGGCAACATTAAATGTTCATAAACTCATGTCAATAAAATCATGGTGTATGATATATGCTATTTTGTGATTTCTTGTTAATGCAATGACCATGAGGAACTTTAAGGCATATGAAGATGTTAGGAATGGTGGATCCAGAGTTTGGGTCCTGTTCCTATTGTGTATAGTGTGATAATTTGTAAACAGCTTTCTTAATCTCGAAAAGGGAGGCCCTGTCAAAACTTATTTACTGCCACATTCTGTTGCGAAATTTTGGCAGTTTGGCTCCTTGGTATAGATAATTATAGAAATGGGCAATACTGATAATAATGAATCATGTAGTTCTATGGCTATGAACATGATTTTGGGTCTCTTGGAGTCTTAAGGTTGGACATTGGTTGGGTGAAGGAAAACGAAGCCATCAATAAAGGGGTGAATCTAAAATAGAAGGCCCTAATGGGTTCAGTGATTTTATAGTGCTAGATAGAAGGAAGACCGTTTGATGAAGAAGAGATGTAAAGTACATAGACGTCAGCCACTCAGCCATCAAGCACCATGTGGGGAAAGATGATCAAGAACACTACAAATGGGCAAACCAAAGAACCATGATGTTTAAATTCAGATGGACTCATAGAATGTTCATTCAATAATCTCAGAAATCTGAAATAGGCAAGGGATGCTCAAAAACCATAAAAAAAATTCTGACATAATTAAAAAACTATCAAGAGTTTGTGCGAAGGATTTAAGAACAAGAACAGGTGTAATGGCAATCTTTGACCTAAAATGCAACAACCTAGCAATATAGCCTGGAATGTGTACCTTAAGATGCATAATTAACTAAAACATGAAATATTTAGAAATGTATGCTTGACTACATATAAATTGTGTACCTTTCCTTTCTTCTAGTTGTTTATATCTTCAAATAAGTTGCAAGGAGTAAGTTTGGTCTGACTATGTGGAAATCATGAATCACTAATATAGCTAAGAACCATTTCCCTTTGCATATCTGAAAATTTGGACTATACCATTATAATTACAAATTGTATGTTATAACATGTTTATAGTTGGCCAAAACCAAAATTCGGATGATTTGAACCATCTATTAATGGATGCATCTTTATGGACCAACAACCAAGAATACAGAATTTATACTCCAAGCATCATTTCCCTTAAATCAGAATAAGATAGCTTCAGAACTAAGGGGGCTTGTGCTGGTTTCATGTCTGAACAAGGCAGAAAACCTAGTACATCCTTTAGAGAACTAAGGAAAAAAAAATTTACACCTTCATCAAATAATGGCCTACAATCAGATTCTGCAGTGTCTTTGAGGTTGGTGATAATGGCGTTGGAACCCATTGAAGAGTTCTGATATCAACAGCATGGTTTTTAAGTACTGACCCTTACTAGCTGGTATGGGGTATACTGGAATTGATACAGGGCTCCATATGCCCCTGCACTAGCACCTGGTACAAGTGTTATGCCGACTTTAATAATGTACCATGTGTTGGTATGACAATCGCTGTAGTAATAGGTGGTGCTTGGTGACCCGAGTGGGTCACTATGGTGATTTTAGATCACTAGTGATTCTTATCCTAGTGTAATTTGATCCTTGATGATCTGAGATCAGTATGTTTGGTATGCTATGTTATAGTGATTAATCATTAAAGATCCCCGATTATCCACGGGTAGCCTATTTGGTGTGCCATGTGAATCTGAGATCACTTATCATGTAATAATAGCAAAAGTACCTATGATATATTTCATATATTTTGCAACTACTAAACTATATTCTCAAATAAATCATAGGAAAACACACATGAATGTTTAGCGGTAGGTCCATGCAATTTATATGTAGAATTATTTAGACAGAGGAGTTATAATTTTGACAACAAAATTATTAATCATATAAAAATATATTAATTATTATCATAGTATTAATTAATATTTTCATTTATAAGTATATTATTATTTTAATGCTGATATTTATTTTTATTAGGAAAATAAGACGAATGGAAGTAATCTATTAAATGATTGTATAACATGAATATAAAATACAATAATGTATTTCTACTATAATTATAAAAATATAATTGAATAATAATATAATTAATAATATAATATATATCATGAATACCATATATGTAATATCAATATAATAAAATATATATAATATTGATATAAAATATTAATGGTATATTGATATACCAAATTTTCTTTTTGGACTGGGGGTACTTTTGTCCTTAGATTTCAGCACAAGATTATTACTTTGGGTGATCTTTGAAACTAGTTCTCAAGGATGGGTTTAAGACCATTGAGTTGGGCAGAAATTTAGGAGTAGGGGTGATTTGGTATCACTGCCATGTAGGATCACTAGGATGCAACCAAACATAGTGTCTCATCAATTCCATCCACATCACCCTTGATCCTGGGGTGATCACCCCATAACAAATGCCCCCATAAGGTATTGGTTTGGGCTTTATACTAAAAACATTGAGCGGGAGCAAGCGTTGATTAGGTTGCAAAAATGCAATATACTGTTCTTTTGGGAAATAGCCTGGTATACATGATTGCCATGGGAACATCATCTTCTTTTGTATAATATGTCAATGCTAGCATCATAAAATTACTACATGTAAGATATCAACACAAATATATACATTAGTAGCACTAATAATGCATTGTTGTGCTATAGCAATATGCTACTTTTGTGGGCAGTAATGAGGCTGAGGGTGAGCCTTGGTGCCACAATATGATTTCTCCATAGTGACCTGGAGGTCATGGGTTCGAAACCACTTCGTTGTATGCAGGGGTAAAGCTACATTATATCTGATCTTTCCTAGACTCCGCAATGGCGAGAGCCTAGTACACTGCCTCCCCCTATGGGCAATAGCCTGATTTAAACAATTGCCGTAGGAATATTTTCCTCTCTCATATAATATGTGAATGCTGGCATCGTCAAATTATTACATGTATGAAGATAATGCAAAAAGCATACATCAATATCCCTATCAATGCATTATTCTGCTATATTAATATTTTGTAACTATCAAGCTCTCCAACTTAATTTGATAAAGATGTATCTTCAACAATGCATTATTCTGCTATACTGATATTCTGTAACTTTCAGTATCCCAAACTTAGTTTAATAAAGTTTGCTGCAAAAGATTATAAAAGGCTGTTTTACCCTATTTTCTCCATTAGGTCTGCTTGATATTTAGAGAATACTCTTATATGACAGCATGTCAGTAATCCATGCAGTAAAACTAAGGATTAACATTGCTAACATGCAAGTGCATATTGCTCCAGTATGAGCACACCATGTTCAACTGCAACTCTTGAACACTGAATGTGATTCACATGAGATGTGGTGGTGAGATTATCTTATGGTGGAAGGAATTGGGAACTTTTGTTTTGTTGGATATTACTGGGCTTAATTGGCAATAGCAAAAAACTGATTTTCGTACTTTTATAGCCGCTTCAGGTATTGGCTTTTTTTTTTTAAATCTAGTTGGTTTAGAAAACTCAGGAGGATTTTATAATGTTATTATTATTATTATTATTTTGTACTTATTATTATCCCAGTTGCTATATCTAGATTTTTGTCATCAAATTGAGAAGTCACGCAATGTTCAAAATCATGTCACCCTCAAGCGAAAAACATAAATATTCACTGTCAAATTTTTTTTTTATAAAAAAATTATATGAAATTGATAGGCTTGTAACTTCTGCAGAGTGCAAATGGTGCTTTTGGTCCTGAATGGTTTTTCAAAGTTTTTTCTTTTGCCATTTTCATTTACTCTTAGACAGTGCCTTGTTGTTAATTAAGATAATGAATGTTTTTCTAAGTCATAGCATACATAGCATAAGGTTTGTATGCATTGGCAAATATCTAGTTCACATATATATGTTGGTTTGTTTTATTATGCAATGGGATTGAACAGTCTTAGTTGTGCTACTCTTTTTTGTAATTTAAGGAACAGTTTTGATATTAGTTAATATAGCGCATTATTTCCCATGCAGCAATTAAAGCCCTTCCATTTTTTAAGAATGGTATTACGTATTTCTATATACATGATATTTCCTTATCTAGCAACCTATTGGATCTTCAATAAGCAAAATCTGAGTTTTCATCATTTTATTTTTTTTTCTTTTTCCAAAATTATAATTACTATATATTTAGACTGATGCAGTACTGATTTTTGGGCACCAATTCAATTAACCCATGCCTGTCCATTTACTGCTAACTAATTTCTTAACAAAAGCTAACTGGTACATCTTATGCCTGGAATTAAATTTGTGGAGCAGAAATTTTGCGTGTAACCACACTGTTGGGGAATGCCTCTCTTTTAGATCAAACTGGGCTTGAACATGGTAGCCCGCTGACCACCGGAGGACTGTTTTCAAATGGAGGAGCAGCCGATATGAATGGGTGGGCATCACCATTCCAACCAGAAGTATGGATACTAACCGTTAACATAACTCTTTTTTGCATCTAATTTACTGCTCACCAGAAGCGTTTCTGACATAATTTCTTGCAATTCATGCTAACCTGAATTAACTGTCTTAATTGAGTGGTTGCATTCTTGACTTAGCATTTACAGTTTGCTGACTTATATTAACTTTCCTTTTTTGAGCATCTGTTCCTGGATATAGGTTCTTACATTCATTTGAAGTTGAAAGTAATACTTGTAATGTATCAAAAAAAAAAAAAAAAAACAGAGAGAGTAATACTTCTAAGCATGATCCTATGGAATAGAATATTATTTCTCTTACTGGTTTTGTAACATAAACATTTAGGACCAGTGAGGCTGTTGACCTGGTGTTTACCATATTTATCCTTCACCCCTTTACTTCTGTTCCATTCTCTAACTTCTCATCATTTATTATGGCTTAGTGCTGCCTGTCAGAACTGTATCCCTAAATGTTATGTTTGGTTAGCCATGAAGTGTGGCAACGTATGTAGTTAGTTTCTGAACTATGGTTGTAGGATCAAGTTTTGTCTTCTTAGTATTGGGATAGCCAATTGCTTCTCTTTATAGCCTGAATTTTTGATAACAATGTAGTGGCTATTTTTGGTCTTCATTCCTAGTCCTTTTGCAAGGTGAACCTGGAGCCTTACCACATGTTTTCTAGAAGTAGAATGCATCTGAGACTTTCTTTCTTATGCACCTTAATTAATATGCTTTGTGAATATGAGCTTTTCTGTCATCTTCTTTTCATGTGATTTTGAACTGCAACTGTCTTTTTAACCTTAATAATATGTAGTTATTTTTTTACTTGCATATCCGATACTTGCACTCAATCTTGTAGAAGCCAAACATATGAAAGACATATCTTGATATTGATATATACTTCTTTCAAATCTATTTGTTGTTCTTCATATTATTTTATGTAACAACATCTTTACTAAATTGCAGAGGTTAGGATTGTTACCGCCTTCATCAGCACATGGCTGGCTTGGACCACAAGGCAGCTCCTCAGGTCTCATTGTCAAAAAAACTATCAGGGTTGATATTCCTGTGGACAAATTTCCAAATGTATGCAACAGTGTTTCCTTTCCTTTTTAGTCTTTATTACGGTTGACCGCATTCATGAATTCTTTTAAGTTGTTCTACAGTACAACTTTGTTGGGCGGCTCCTTGGTCCTCGAGGAAACTCTCTCAAGCGAGTGGAAGCAAGTACTGAATGTCGCGTCCTAATTAGAGGTCGGGGCAGCATCAAGGATCCTGGACGCGTAAGAATTTTGCTTTGATTATTACTGATTCTACATCCAGGCACCGCTGTTAATCTCAGGATGCATTTACCTATGTCAAACAACCATAACTAGATACCAAAGGAAGTTGATGCAAACGAACGAGCATAAATTATAATGTCCATTTATGATTTGAAGATCTAAGCAAATCAGGTAAATTCAACTAGAAATTATATTACATTCCTGAAAAGTTAATGTAAATGCGATAAAGCAATATATAAATTGGACTTGGAAATATGATGCCATGTTGATGCTTCTGAAGTGAAATTTTCGGCTGCCATATCTAATAGAGAAACAGATGGTTGGTTAGTGCATTTACAACAATCTGATTTGATCATGCAGTGTTAATTCATATTTAGAATAGGAGACACTAAACAATTATTATTGGATTACTCCTATCTGTAGGTTGTTTCTATTTTTCTTACACACTCGTTGACCTTGTTCCTTGTGAGCATATAGTTGTTAACAAAAAGATGCTTTAAAAAAAATATTTTGTTGACCTACGTGTGAGGTTGGAATAACAATACTGTTCATAACATCTATATATGCTGATGCTATATAATAAAAGAAAAACTTTTTTTTTTAAAGTTGGTACTTGTATTTTGTCCGTACCTACACTTTGAAGTCAGATGGCCAGAGTTTGTTTGGTTAGCCTACCGATGGAGCTATAAAAGCTTGGCATTTTGATGATGGTTTATTATGAAAAACAGAACATTGATTTGTTTGATAGTTTGTGACATGTGGACTTCAGGTAATCCTAGTTTAATGATACTGCTACAATACAAAAAATTCACCCATGCGTTTTTCTGATCTGCTCATATGTGGCTGCAGTATAATGAAGAGTTTTGAGTCTTTACCAGTGACAATGATAGAGTGTTTACAAGGGAAAAGAGCAAACAGCAATATGTAATTGAATTGGATACCCTTGAAATGACTTTGATTTATTCACCCTCAAAACGCTCTTTGCTCGACAAATTTTTCATGCGTCTTATCCTTGATATAAGAAGTCTTGTTCTCCCCTACTCTTTTTGGCACCACCCGTTCTTACATATTGCTAAATTGCAGGAGGAAATGATGAGAGGAAAACCAGGGTATGAACATCTGAATGAGCCCCTTCACATACTAATAGAAGCAGAGTTGCCAGTTGAAATTGTTGATGCTCGCTTGATGCAAGCTCGTGGCATTCTTGAAGACCTCCTGAAGCCTGTGGTATTGCTTCCTTTCCCTGCATCCAGAAACTAATTCTCATTCTCCTCATCCAACTAGTTTTTAGCTACCAGAAATCCCATTATTACCATGTTTGCTGCACAACCCTCTGTTTTTTCCACAGGATGAATCGCTAGATTTCTTCAAGAAGCAGCAGCTTAGAGAGCTCGCTATGCTCAATGGAACACTCCGTGAAGAAGGCGCGCACACATCACCTTCTGTCTCCCCCTTCCACAACAGCCTCAGCATGAAGAGGGCCAAGACGAGGGGTTAGATCGACCGAGATTGCCTTCTTGTTGGCCCTCTTCCTGTGGGCCATCTTTTATTGCCCTGTTACAGCCATATCTCCCTTAAAGGTTGCCTTGTCAAATCCATGCTCTGATATACTAATCTGTGCAATGGGGTGAAGGCACGCCGTAACTCGGGTTCTGTCTTAAAGTGCATGTCCCTGCTACTGGGGGAGGTTTGATGGATATGGGATACAGACAGCAAACCATTTTGGATTGTGGAATCTGCCTAATGTTTGTACCGTACTAAGTGAAGAACAGAAATCTGTCCTTGTGATCGTAATAGAGTTATATATGCTTGTGTTTTACAGTTTTGATACCATCATGGGGGTTGTATAGAAATAATCAGTGAGTTTGTGTATAAAGCTGCGAGACAGCAGTCCCTGGTCACCCAAAGCAGGTCTGGGTGGTTGAGCGTAGTGGTCCAACTCTCATTTATGTTAGTCATGGATAGTTTGTGAAGGAAAACGATCTCATTGGATGTTGCTTTTGCTGTTAATGTCTGATAGAAACATGAGTGGAATGGTGTTCAAGTCACGTGATATGTTGGTTGACGCGCATTCCTTCACGCATGTGGTGGCGTTGTTCATGGAACTGCGGATTTGAAGTATTCTTTAACCCCTTCGAAAGGGACCCCCTCACGGTGATCACCGCTTGACAAACTTGTTCATTTCAGGAGCAATGCAGGAGCGTTCTTGGGAAATTTTACTCCCGAGTGATCAAGCCGGCCTCCACAAACAGTCTTAAGACCTGTCAAATGATCATCGCACGAGTCATTATTACGATGAGGTTCCTCTAAACTAGCAGTGCTGGGGTAGCGAATGCCTTAACACGATGGCTTCGTGGCTCGCTTGGGAGACGTATTCAGGACCTGGTTCAGAAGTAGGTGATACGTCACTCAAGAATTTCTGGTTTCGTCCCTCCACATTTCGTTTTCCTGTTCTTCTCTTCAATTACATCGACGTCGAAGTCAGGACGATCGGGGTGCATTTAGTTTGCGACTTGAATCTTTTATAGACTGGAATGAAGATCCTAATAGCCATATTCCCCAGCACGTTTAATTTATGACTGGAATTAGAATCATGATGGAATTTAAATACCAAGAAAGAGTTTGAATTGGATTTTCAAGGATTGAGACATCCTTATTCATTAAATAACTCAAATGGGATTCCTATGTCAAAGCTCAAACCAAACATGCTGTCACTCACTCTTTTTATGGTATCCGCAAAAAGTAGGATATGAATCTTGATGCATCTGTTACAATAACACCATGCTTTATTTAACAACATCAATGCTTACCTAGATAACGTTTGTCATATAAATTGAAACAGGGAACAACAGCACATGATATGCCCAAGCATGTTTCAATTTTTTATCTAACTCCAGCATTAAGTGAATCTTAAACGACAGCAAGCTCATTGTTTTAAGCTCGCATGTACCAAAAAAAAAAAAGGCCTTCAAATAACATTTAGTGATAAGCCAGGCACATCACATTATCAAGTAATTAATGACTTGGGATTGAATCCCCTAACCATTAGAACTGCAAACACAGGAATTCATTTGCTAACTTTTCCTGCGATGGATGATACATACAAACTCTAAAGATATCGAAACCAGCATGCATGAGTACCCAAACGTCTAGCTATAACATCTAAAATATAAGTTTCATGAGAATACTAGATACGGTTTCATGCATGATTGTTGAATTCTCCAGATCCGTTTGTAGTAGTTGAAACATTCTTCCTTTGGATATCATACAGCACTACTGCAGTCCCTCGAAGTCAAACATACACCAATCACCATAACATAGACATGGATGACGCTTGTTGGGAGATCATCAAGGCGCTTTAATAAGTCTTTTAGGTTTTCTATTAGAAATAGCCATTGGTTCAAAAGCAACTTTCATTACCCCCTATGATCATAATATAAGAGTGTCAAGAACTGTAGAATCAACCTAACTTATTGATATAAAGATTATTTTGATACACCCTTTCTCTCCATATCATAGGTTAATGGGTTAGAAAGTTCTCATAATCATCTCTGTTTTTCTTACCTTCTTTAAGCTATGACCATCATACGAGTGCAGCCCAAATCCAATAAAAGTTAAAACTATATCAATGGTAGCAATTCTAGAATTCCAGCAGATATTGAAATTTTCTTTTTATAAAATATCAGCAGCCTATTGTTGATATCTGGTATCCAGATGTTGATCTCCAGTAGACAGTTCAAGCATTAAAAAAAACAAAAAAAAACAAAAAAAAGTTAAAACTATATCAATGGTAGCAATTCTAGAATTCCAACAGATATTGAAAATTTCTTTCTAAAAAACATCAGCATCCTATTGTCGATATCCGGTATCCAGATGTTGATCTCCAGTAGACGGTTCAAGCATTAAAAAAAAAACACAAATAATAGTTGATTTCCAGCATCCAGATAATTAACACTAATGAATTCATTTCCTGCTTCTGCATTGCAATGATCATGCTCATGCATTCCTTGTGCTATCACAGCAACAATGTTGCTAAGGCCAGCAAATTAAATATTGCACGGCAGCGAATCGTATTTTGTAGAGCCACAATCGACCAAATCATAACCTAATTTACCAAAATTACCTGTGACAGGTAAATAAATACGATCATGGTTGAGCACACGATTCTGCTAACCACAAATCATAGAAATGAATCTCAGATATCCCGTTTCATGTAGCACCGATGATTCTGTAGATCCAAATGAATTTATCATCCTTCTAAAAATATCATATATAACGAGACTTTAATATTTGCATGATTAAGCATCCTGTCTCACCCTTCAAAATAATACGGCTGTCACTTGCAGAAGTGTCACAGCAGGCATCTTAATGATTTCATTACACTATGATGGCTCTTTAGACCTATCTATTGTGACAGTTCACAAATCACCTCAACCAGAAACCCCATTCAGTAAATGTAATATCATAAACATAATGAAGTGACAGTCCTCTTTGGAAAGGAGAATGTTGTTTTCTTCATCCGCAATTAATCTATTAAAATGTTGTCACCATGTTTATAATTCAAGTTTTTGACCTCTGTAAACTTTAGTTGGAATCTACCTGAAAAAAAAAAAATGCACCTAGATCTGGGAAACATAATTCCTGAAAACAGTATTACAGCATTACAGCATTACAGTGCCACAAAAAAAAAAAAAAAAAAAAAAAAAAAAAAAAAAAAAAAAAAAAAAAAAAAAAAAAAAAAATCCAAAAGACCACTGATTGCAAAAATATATTTCAAGATTCATATTCAGCATTAGATATCATACTCCAAAATACCTTTCACAATCAAAGGGTAAGCGACCAATTCAATCCTGCATACTATTGATAAATACACTATTGATAAATATAATAAAACGCCCACCAATTTCCAAGTGTATGCACAACACATGGACAAGCTTTAGATGCTGAACTAACTAAGCAATGTACTGATTTTAAAGTGGAATGTCTACTAGGCCCAGAAGAATGGTTCTTTAAATTATGAAGAAGTCAACATATTCAAAGCAGCAACCTATATGGTGAAACAAGTTTGTGTGCATTTGCAAACCCAAAGACATCCATGAGGCAAGAAATAAACTGTCTGAGACCAACCGAACAATTGATACTTTCCTAGCTTCCCTAGTCCTTGATGTAAAATAATGCAACTAAGTGCCAAAATGGCACCAACAATTACACTAGAGGTCACTAGGAGAAAACCGAAATCAACAGGTCTCTTCCCCCACCTCAATCAATGATTCCAATAAACTTCGCTAGTTGAAACTAAAAATCAACAAGCAAGTAGGTAATATTCCATGAGTAAAAGACACATTCTAAATTATCATCTGTTGTAATAAAGCACACAATATGGAAAACTTGCATTCATAACATGCCTCATCCTATATTACGCTATTACTAAAGTGCCCCTTTGTGATCCTAATACATTAGAGTTTAGAGTGAGGGACAATATAAAAAAATTAAATCAACCAATCAGAGAATTCAATGTTTGTAATAGGATCTTTAGTGCCTTCCACAACATTCAAATGGAGCAAGAATTAGACCATGCTCTTCATTAGTATGCTTGGGCGAACAAAGCAACTAAAAGCCTGGAATGAGGCATCAACTTGTGAGTCTCCCATGTTTTTTTGGTAGAAGAGTCTCCCATGTTGTTTGGGCTGTTTTTTATTTGTTTCTCATATATATGTACATGTCTACATATTTTACTGGCTACCTGCACATTATCTGCATAACACCATGGTGTTTGGGCCTTTTTCTCCTTAATTTTTAGTAAGTCCTTTCTCCACTAATAAGATAAAGATGTCATAAATCAAATGCATCTCTTTTAGCAACATTGTCATTGTAACTTAAACTCTAACACATCAGTAAAACTAAGCTTGACAACACAATTAAACAAATCACCAACTAGCATACTGATGGAACAAACATAACAGAACAAAATGTCTAACCGAAACCTGCAAACTCTGGATGCATAAAATCAATGCTAAAAGTAGCAAACATGATAAAAGGTAGAGGTGATCAACAAAAACTAAGGAGCAGGACTGTCCTCATGCATACCACGGCATCAAAACTCCGGCAGGCAGATGCATCATTCATCATGGTGGTCAACAAATTTCCAACTCTAGATCATGCAGTAGCTCAATCAATAATCACCATAACCAGAGTGCTCCTGTCTTCCAACAATGTGCAGAAGTACATGCATATCAATTTGTCATTCAGTCGAACCCATAAATAACTAATCATCAGCAACCTTACAATGATAGATGGCATTAGATACATTGGTCACTAAACATACATTGATATATGGGGTAAATTTGAATAAAGCCCACAATAGACAAGACAAGCAAAATATATTGATAATTAGTTTTTCTTCGCTTCTCCTCCAGCACCATCACAACAGACCAGTCCCCAACTTTCCATATTCATAACTAAATCATCAGTCAAAGCAAACAATACAATATAGGAAGGGAGGAATAGCTTGGGAGGACTCACATTGCCACCATGCAGCTACTGGGGGACATAGTAATAGGAGAGAGGATCAGTTGGCGAGGCCCCAAGGGGGCGGGGCACCTCCTCCTTCCCCTCATCTCTCGGCACGATGTCTACAAGGAAGTCGAAGACGTCGGTGCGGGTGATGGCGGCCGCGATGTCATTCTTCTGGAGGGTGCGGCGCTTGTTCTCCTCGGCATGGGCCCAGGAGCGGTGGGTGAGCTCCAGGATGAACATCTCGCAGGCACGGGCGAAGACGACAGGGGCCTCGGCGGCGATCATGCGCACATCCTCGTCAGCCTTCATGATCTTCTTGATGCGGGCGAGGGGCAGGCTGTGGTTCTTGAAGTCGGCGGTCTGCTCGATCTCATGGTACTGGTCGGCCCAGAACATCTGCAGCTGCTGCTGCTGCTGCTGCTGCTGTTGCTGCTGGTGGTAGAGGTGCTGATAGGCTTGGTAGGGGCCGCTGGAGGCGGCGGCAGCGGCCGCGGCGGGGTAGGGGACGGGGGCGGCGACGCCGATCACTGGAGGGGTGGGATGGCTCTGCTGATCCATTCCGTTAGGTCTCGATCTAGAATCAAACACAGCACAGGCGTCAAAATCCGATCTTTCTGAGGAAAGATGAAGGATTTTGGGGCATCAAACACAACCAAGGCGTCAAAAGTCGATCTTCTTGAGGAAGTACGAAGGAATTTGGGGTATATAACAAAGGCGTGAAAATCCGATCTTTTCGAGGAAAAACGAACGAACTTAGGGCATCGAACACAACCCAAACGCCAAGATCCGATCTTTTTGAGGAAAAATGAAGGATTTTGGGGTATCAAACAGTACCAAGGCGTCAAAACTCGATCTTTTGAGGAAAAGGATTCTGGTAGTATCAAACGCGACCACAGGCGTCAAAATCCGATCCTTTCGACGAAAAACAAAGGAACTTAGGGTATCGAACACAACCAACGTCAAAATCCGATCTTTTTGAGGAAAAACAAAGAGACTAGGGGTATCAAAAACACCCCAGACGCCAAAATCCGATCTTTTGAGGAAAAACTAGGATTTTGGAGTATCAAACGAGACCCAGGCGTCAAAATCCGTTCTTTTAGATTTAAGAACGAAAGGATTTGATTGAAGAGGGTAGAAGAGGAAGAAGGGATCCGGGCTGAACTAAATGCGGGGAAGGTGAGATTTTTAGTGGAATAAGGGGGAGTATAAGAGGAAAGCTAGAATCTTTGGGGAAGCGAGTGGAATTTTAGGGTTAGGTATTGGATTGAAGAGGCATGGGATTATCATAGGGAAGAAAACAAGACGCTAGAGTTCGAGGAGGTTTAGACAGGAAACATAGTTTGGTGCCTAGGAAATAAAATGAGGAAAAGGGGGGAGAGGTAGGAGGGAGGTGAGAGGCTGCGGTGTTTGGATTTCATACCTTGCCGACGGGGATTAGAACACGGAGAAGAGAGCGAACAGGGAAGGATGGAATTAGGGAACAGGGAATCGTATTGGGGGTGGAGTTTTTTTTGATTAAAGTGTTCGGGGTGGAGTTAGGCTTGCCGTCTCTCTTATGGAAAATATTTATGGAACAGCAGCACGATGCCTACACGGAAAACTCCCTCAAAACGGTAGTACGCGGCTAGGGCCGGTTGCTCGACGCTAGTTTTATGCATGATAGCCAGCGTACCAGCAAAAATATGGTAATAAGCAGAAGTTATGTTTGTATTGAAGTTATTTTTATCGTTGTTAAGATATGTTTATAGTTATTTTTTTAATAAAAACTTTTTTTTATCATGGTTGAGAGGAATGTTGGAAGGAAAAAAAAATGTAAAAAGTTATTATTATTATGTGTATCTGAAGGTGATTGCTCAGGACCACAAGTCTGGCTGCTCACCGCCGTAGACTACGACAATCTCTACCAGTGCAAAACTTCAGACATCAAGATGCACTTCTCCACGGTTGAATCTTAAGGGGGGAACCGAGGTATAGAAAGAGAGAAAGAGAAAGAGGGGGAAAGGGAGAGAGAGCGGTGGAGGTGAGGGCTTGGTTGCAAAGGAGGAGAAAAAAGTATTTTCAGGTGCTAGATTCGATGACCATTAGCGACTGACTACCGCTCAGAGAAGAAAAAGAGGCGGAGCGAGAGAAAAAGAGGTAGCGGATGGCGTTGGTGATGATGGTTTTTGATGGTGTGGAGGACATAGGAAGTTGATTTGAATTCATTACGTATATTTTCAAAAAAAAAAAGAAAAAACCTAAGCAATTTGTAGAATCACTACAACAACATGATAGAACTTGGCAAAGATAATTACTAAAATATTTATGCATATAAAATAACATGAATAGCAAAAAAAAAAAAAAAAGTGCCGATGGCATCCTACCATATAATAATACTTTAGTATAAATAGTTCCAGCATCAAGCATATCTAGAATATATGCCGGAGATCTATCGTTTTACTTTACCACTCAACTGAAGCATAGAAAATTGCGGTTCAATTTAAAATGTATACAGGACATTATGTGTTGTAAGAATTAGTATAAAATGGGCCATAGGAAGTGTGTGACTCCACTTGAAGTGACTATCTTAATTAGATATTAGTTCTTTCTCCTTGGTTGAATTCGCTCCATGATAAACTTTGGTAGTTGTGTCTAATATACTGCTTCTTAAAACAATTGGTTCCTTTCCTAGATCTGTTAAAATCTTGGGCAGCCCGTCTGGCCCGTCCAAGCCTAGAGCATTTTGGACCAGCCGGAGTCTGATTTGTAAGTTCGATGGATTGAGTCAGAAATTATAGTCCATCCATTAAATGGACCGGGCTTAGATTTACATTATCCCGACTCAAGTCTTTTTTTGGGGATTATAACCTCCAAGTTACAACCAGAGAAGATCAAGCCCAGGCCCAGATCACTAGCCCCAACTTAATTATTCTTAGTATTGAAAAAAAAAAAAAATCCCTAGATCCCACAACCTATCCTTCCTCTCTCGTCATCGCCATGATCTCATCTTCCGTCTCGCCACCACCATGAGCTCCCCTCCCTCTCTTGCCGCTGTCTCAAACTCCCCATCCCACCCATCACCATCGCAAGATCCCATGCCCCTCTTGCCTTTGCCATGGCTTCTTCTCCCCTTCTGCATGACCATTAAGCACTGATCCCCATTGCAGATCCGTTGGTGATTGACAAGTGTCATCATCCACAATCTCAAAAACCTAAGGCCTGATCTGAGAAATAAGCTCAAAGAGCGAGCCAGACTGGATTAGATCCGACTAATTTTAGTTATGCATTGAATTGAGCCTGGCCCAAGCCCAATCTGCTCTGTTTCATAAGCAGGTCTATCCTCTAATAAGAATAATTTTTTATGCATCATGTGCAATAAAATTAATATGAAACATATTGTTCAATTATATTAGATCACATAGTATAATTAATAATAAGATATTTAATACTGTTCGATTTTTTTTCATCATATTTTTACTGATGAAAATATCCTCTCTCTCCATAGAACAAAGAAAGAATATTATTATTATTTTTTGATGCTATATATAACTTTCTATGAGTATATACGATATCATGAATAATATATATGACTTTTTATGTCTTTATATAATACATTATTGGTTATTATGACTTCTTGATATCTTATATAATTTTATATATCTTTATATAATATCTTGAATAATATATGTATCTTTTTGATATTTTATATGATTTTCTGTGAATATATATGATATTTTGAATAATATATATGACTTTTTATAAATATATATAACATCTTGGATAATATATCTAATTTTTTATATTTTTATATGACATCCTGAATAATATATATGAATTTTTGTGAATATATATGACATCATGAACAATATATATGACTTTCTATGAATATATATGATATCCTGAATAATATATATGACTTTTTGTATCTTTATATGATATCCTGAATAATATATATGACTTCTTGTATCTTTATATGATATCCTAAATAATATTTATGGCTTTCTAATATCTTATATGATTTTTTATAAATATATATAACATCTTGAATATTATATATGATTTTTTATACTTTTATATATTATCTTAAACAATATATATAGCTTTCTGATGCCGTATATAACTTCCTATGAATATATATATGATATCCTAAATAATCTATATAACTTCTTGTGAATATATATGGCATCTTGAATAATATATATGTCTTCCTGATATCTTATATGACTTCTTATCAATATATATCATAAATAATATATATATTTTTTTATGAATATATATGATATTTTAAATTATATATATATATATATATATATATATATATATATATATATATATATATATATATATATATATATATATATATATATTTTTTTATATTTTTATATGACATCTTGTTGATTATTATGACTTTTTGATATCTTATATGACTTCATATTGATTATAATAACTAACAGGATACCATATGAAGAAACAGAAAGTCATATATATTATTTAGGATATCGTATATATTCACAGAAAGTTATATATATTATTTATTAGGATGTTATATACATTGATAGAAAATTATATAAGATATTAGAAAGCTATGTATATATATTATTTAGGATATCATATATATCTATAAAAAATTATATATATTATTTTGGATGTCATATATCTTCACAGGAGATCATATAAGATATAAGAAACTCATATATATCGTTCAGAATGTCATATAATGACACAAAAAATCATATATATTATTTAGGATGTCATATATATTTATAGGAAGTCATACAAGATATCATGAAGTTATAATTTTATTTTTTTTCTTTATTCTATAGGAGGAAAGGATATTTTCATAAGTAAAAATTTGATAAAAGAAAGTTAAGTGGCATTAAATATCTCTTCTATAATTAATTATGCTATGTAATCCAACGTAATTAGATGATGCACTCCATATTAATTTTGTTGCACCGTAGTGTACAAAAAATTTCTCCTTCTAACAAATCTTCCAACTTAGGCATTGCATATGGTTAAAAGATACTTAAAATGAATATCCAATAGCCATCTCGGCTTAAGCCTTCAAGGGAATCGGGCCACACTCCAAAAGCCACATGCATTCTTTACGGATGCATGTGCGTTATGTTATATTATGTTATGAACTAGATTTTTATGCCTATATTTTCAGAAAAATTATGTCAATGGCCCATGCTAATATTGTGGTGAATTTTTTTTGGGTGCCTTTACAAGAAGCTTATTCTCTCGGAGATAGAAAGGGGTCTCAAATTATTTATAGTTTTAAAATTTGCTAAAATTTGGATTGCTACAAATCATTTAGTAAAAAAGGTTAAGCATAATAATGAGATAAAAAGAGAGGAAAAGGTACCAACCTGACCGACTATTTTTTTATCTTATATTTAGTTGGGGTTATGCCATCGTTTGGTTTAAAAAATTATATGAAAGATGGATAAAAAAATAAAGATGGATAAAAAAATAAGATTGTCGATCCACTGTGTACATCCTTTCAATTAGATGGATGAAAGGAAGGATAGATGGAGTATTAATGAATAGATTTTTATATGAATAAAATTACCTCTAATTATTTTTTAATAAAATTATAATTTTTTTTTTAATTTTTTATTTATATTATTTATATATTTTTATATATACTATTAAATTTTATTATTAATTATTTTAAATTTAATATATAATTTTGATAATTATAATTATTTAAAATTATTTTTTATTTTGCTATTTTTGTTTACTATTTTTAATTAATTATTTATGTAATATTAATTTATTATTTAAATTAAATTATAAATTAACCATTTATTTATATTAATAATATAACATTAATTTATTAATAATTTATTAATTAAATTAAATTAAATTAAATATTTATTAATAATATTTTGTGGATGAGTATTATAGTGTTGTTAATTTAATTTTTTAAATAAATTTTATTTGCCAGGGCGAAGATCCTCTGTGATGCAAACTTTGCACCATATTATACTCGATAGATCTAACGGTTCTCATAAAAGCCTTCCTCAAGAAATCTAACGGTTCCAATCTCCTCATAAAACGGGCATTAATAACCTCAGATACATGTCCTCTGTCGTGCCGCTCGCCCTCCACCATCCACCTCACCATCGCCACCATTGTAATCAAGTTCGCGTGGGTCAACACCATCCCTTGCTCGCCCTCATCATCCTCGACGAGTACAGCACTACCTCCATGTCTGATTGGACAACTCTTGCCACCGGTGGCGCCGCTTCTAGGTCGCCGCCCTCCATCGGCTCCTCCACCGGTAATGGGACTTACCTAGCACCGAGCAGGTGGTGAGGATGGTGGGGATACCGGCGGTCTTGGGGCCTCCTTAGGGGCGATGATGGCAAGCTTAGTGCCGGAGTGGTGGGCCTTCTTGGCTACTTCGGCAGCGGTATTGAGGGGGTTGGCGGTGGTGACGACTGCACTGGCGGGGAGGACGCCGAGTATAATGGTGGGTAGAGTGTAGAGTTCAGGGGAAGGAGGAGGATGACGTCAGCTTTTTGGATGTCGAGGGTGCAGCGGAGGGTTGCGGTGAGGGCAAGGGCAGAGCAGCGGAGGTCGCAGAAGGTGGCGGCGGCTAGCGGACGAGACAACAAGGGTGGTTTTAATCTCGACAAGGGAGCAGGAAAACAGGGAGAGAATGAAGGAGGCGGGGGCGAGCGGTGCAGTGGAGGACGTGTACCTGGGGTTATTAATGCCCATTTTTTGTGGACATTAGCGCTATTAGGATTCCTTAATGAAGGCTTTTATGAGAATAGTTGGATCCATATTTCTCCACATGACTAGAATCGAGCTTTGTACAGCATCCTACGGTGCAAAATTTGCACTGTAGAGGATCCGCACCCCAAAAAAAATGCCTCGCAATACTAATCGGCCACTCCAAGCCTTTCACCCGAATGAGACTCATGCAAATGGAAAAATAGTGGAAAAATCCTAGCCACAAAACCCCAGCATCGTCTAAGCTTCCCTATTCAGCTACTCCTCCATTGCCTCACAAAACGCCACAAAACTTTAGCCATCACCCAAGCTTCCCTGTTCGGCCGTTCTAAGCCTCCAACCCGATCGAGGCTTCTGAGGATGGAAAAATAGTGATAAGGGCGACGAGTAGGCAGAGGGCAGTGGGGACACCATTGGTGGAGGAGAGAGAGGAGGAGGAGGCGGAGGAGAGGGAGAAGAGAAAAAAAGCACCGGGCTCGCAAGCCTATTGGAGCTTCATTGCTGGCATGGAGCCATAGGAGGGTGTCCATGGAGGGGTCAAGGTCGATAATGGGAAGCCGCCTCCTAGCAATGGGGATCCGAGTGGAGCTCGAGGGATCGGCATTCGAGTCGACTGGGAGGGAGATGTCGGAGACCTTGATGACTAGGTTGGAGAGGGTGGCACAACCATAGGTGTCCATGACGGCGGTAAATGAGTCTAGTGAAATAGGGAAGGAGAGGGTCGCATGTCGGCAGCAAGGGATCAGAGGTGGGGCTATAGGAGAGCACGAGCGAGAGGGAAGAGAAGGGTGCGAGCTCGACGACGGAGGGACGGTAGGAGGGGTAGAAGCGAGCCCAGAAAAAGAAGCGGAGGGCAGGGATAGGGGCGGCAGGGCAACAATGCGAATGACGCAGGGGACATGGTCTAGGTTGGAAAGGGGGAGGAAGCCTTTGTCTTTTTGATCTAGATGTCTTGGTATTTCAAGATGGTCGCAGTACCGACGTAGATAATATGGGTAAGGAGCAAAGAAATCTGATCAAGAAGGCTTATTTTTTCTAAAAAAATTTAAATATGATATTATTATTTTTATTATTTTTATTTATTTACATAAATATTTATAGATAGTATTGACGTAGCAATGTGAACGAGAAGTTAAAGAAATTTGACTACATAAGTAGAGAGGCCACTTATTTTTTTATCATATATATATATATATATATATATATATATATATATATATATATATATATATATATATATATATATATATATTATAAAATAATACTCTATGGAGTATTGGAGTATTGCCAACTCAATTTCTCAAATGAATTTTATTATGCCATCTAGACAGACTATTAAATGGAAGTTAATATATATTCTTCATGGACTATAAATTTATAATAATAATAATAATAATAATAATAATAATAATAATAATTTGTGAAGGAGTATTAGAGTGTTGCTAACTTAGTTTCTCAAATAAATTTTATTATGTCACTTGGAAAGACTATTAAATAAAAGTTAATATATATTTTTCATGAAAAAATTGAAATCACATATAACTAAACTAAACAATTTAGAATTAGTGGCAATAAATATAAAAAATATAACAATTGGAAACCAATAAAAAATTTTTTAATCTGATAATCTTTTGTATTCCAACTCCTATAACCAACAGTTTGTTCAGCTCCCACATGAAAAAGAAGAAAAAATAATTATATAATTAATTTACTTGCATTCAATTAAGAAAAAAATACTTCTGTACATCCGATCCTATGCAACACGCGGGTCTTTGACTGGTTATATATTATAGTGAATATAAATTTATATATTATTTACTTTTTAGTATGAATAAGTGTTATAAATTAATGATAGTAATATTTTTATCAAAGGATAGTTTGATAAAAATATTATGTAAATATCATCCATTCTTTCTTTCATTTCTTCTATACCAAATAAAAGAGAAAATTATTTCTATTCACCCTTCCATATTTTACCAAATATATGAAATGATTGATGGATCTTTTATCCATCCTCTCTCTCATCCATTCTTTTTCCTTCATCTATTCTTCCTTCAATCCATCATTTATACCAAATAGAGGGTTAGTGGTGATGCCCGGACTTCTGCATTTAAGTTCCAATGTTGTAATATTTTGGAGTTTAGGGATGTTTAGCCACGAGATCATCATATGAGGAAGTAAAAAAAGTAGCAAATAAGCAGAAATATAATTATTATACAAGTAACAAACCTCAACTATGATTTCTCCAAGTATCAATATACAAATAAATAATTAAATTTTGACCAATATAACATTATCGACCATGTTACTATACTTGATCAATATTAATTATTTTTGTTAGTCTAGTTATTGACCGTGTAAATTTTCAAGATCATATATATAAATATTTAATATTTTTTGGTATTCTTTTGAATGTTTGACTGTATGCATGATCTTGAAGATTTCTTGACAATTTATACAGTCAACAACTAAAATAATAATTTTTTAATATTAATATTTTATTTATGAGTATTATAGCTTTGCAAGACCGTATGGAGCATAGGTATCGTTTAAGTTGGTATACCAAATCGTTGAGTAATAGGAATTGAGCCATGCACATTGTCCACTTACGGATAGCTAATTGGACTAATAATTGAGGCAACATAAACCGGTAGGTAACGTTGGATTTGGTTTTCAGTCCACAATTGCCTGCTTCTAAGGTTGACTTGATCTGAGCCTAAACAAATACAGTGTATTGCCATGCTAGTCCATTCAAAATTTCCTACTTTGACTCACATGATCAGTCTCTTGGTCAGCAAGTTTTTTACATGTTACACACGTTTCTAGCCAAACTTATGCTTAAAAAATGGCCTCTCAGGTTTAAGGCAGCCCATATTTCCGCTCTCTTTACTCAATTATCATGGTCTTAGAGCAGGGGTGCATGGGGGCAGTTTGGGTCTGGTCTAACCTAATGCAAGTCCAACCCAAATTGTCTTTGGGTCCCCACCATAACCATGATAATATATAGCATGGTCGAGCTTGAATTCATTTTATTTTTTTGACACGTTTTTTTTAAGCTAGAAAACAACATAACTTAAGGTTAACCCTTCATTTTGTACATCCGAGCTTGGGATGGCATTGGCCTTTTGATATTGACTCCATAATTACTTGGATCGATAAGCCATTCACTTGCATATATATTATGGTAGGTTGAGTTCATTTTAGTTCATATTTTGTCAGCCATATCCACACTCTTGAACAAATCTTCGTTAAGTCTAATAGAGTCCATTCAAATCTGATCAGGCTAAATCCAACTCCACCGGTATCGGACTCAACTTGGCTTTGATCGACCCTACCTTACCCATGGGCAGGTCTATATTGACTACATGCTGAATTAGGTCTATATGACCCGTTCACCCTGATTTTAGGGCGTAATTCTTGGTTTTCTTTTGAAAACAAATTGGAACGTGAATAGGAATTAAAGCTAAACCATGTATGGATGGTGCAATTCAATGCTTGATGTTACGGAAAAAAAGAACATAAATTATTTTTTTACATGAAAGGTACAACCTGGACCACCAATGTAAATGGCTATAGATGGTCTATCCCATGGCCCATCCTATGATAGCACTAAAATAATCAGGCACTGCAACAAATCGTGCTAGTTATGGCAAATCAAGACCAAGGCACGTTTTTATGAGGAAAAAGGAGGCGTAAATGCCATGACCAAAGTATGTTGAAGTCACTAAGCTCGTACTTTTCACTATCTAGAAACAACCAAGATACCCATTGCAGTAAGAAACAGAGGGTGGGTCTTCAGAACCCCAAGTCAAACCATGATTTTGTTACCTGATTCAATCATGAATGCAAATGATAAGGCCAACCAAATTGCTTCCAAACCCTACCAACCATAGGACCAGCAAAGAAAGAAATGGTTGCTGTGCTTTAGGGACCTATTGTTTGGTAGGTCAGCTGCATTTGTTTTGGTAGGTTGAGGGTCTCAATCTTGTCACACTTTCTAATTTGTAGCGTGGTTTTAATCCAATGATCTTGAGATATTGCAAACATCCTTGCGAACCAAATGAATTATCTAATTCTTTTTAAAAAAAAGAAAAATCTCATTAATAATGCATTTTGAAAATGAATTACAAATGAGCCGGATTAAATCAACCTCACCCTAGATCCCGCAGATGCCATCTAGGTTTAATCCATGTTAAATTAAGATTTATTCTTCTTACGACATCTTCCATGAGTTCGCTCATTTACATGATCCATCTAAAATTGTCTTAGAAATCAAGCCGAGCAAGCCTGCAAGCATCGAGTTATTATAGCTCTACAATATTATCATATACAAGTGTACATGTAGCTTTTGTTATAGAAAAGTTTACAACCTGCAAGAAAATTTTAAAATATCTCAAGACTTGACAATATTCCAGTATGTAGTCAGGCAAATATTATTCCCAACATCATCGTTTTTTTTTCTCGTTCTCCATAGCATGTAAGCAAGAGCCATCCTAAAACATCATAGATATAATTAATACAACTTCTGAACTTTATTTAGATATATGAAACCAACAATAACATACTCGACTCTACATGCACATCTTATTCTTGTTCGCAACAAGAATGGCATGAGAGATGACAAAAGGAACAAAGGAAAAAACAAGAGAACAAAAGGCTGCATATGGCTCCAAAAGTCTTCTATCCTTTGAAGACCGGAACTATTTAACAAAACCTTTAATTAGTTGCGGTCTATATGTGCAATCGTCGCAAAGGATCATCCTCCTTCCTCTCTTCAGCCCATCAAGATAGGTAGGTGCCACAAACACCAGAGCTACTGCTGCAGCCACCGCATGCACAGCCTTTCCCTCCGACGAACACCGGCCCCCCATGGGCCTTGGATCGCCTCCGGGGGCGGCTTGCATCGTCGACGGAGGCGAAGATGATCACGGAAATGATCGACAGCCACACGATGATGACGCAGAATATCACGTCGCCGCCGTTGTGGGACTCGAAAACCATTGGCGCCATGGCTTTGCTCTGCGGATGCTTTCTTGACCTCCTCTGGTCTGTAGTTTGATCCGTACTGTTGTCCAATATGGCACAATATATAGGCCTTTGAGAGATGGCACCCTCTCCTCTCCAAATTACCGTTCAAGCATTCAACTTTGACGATAAACCATCTACACTTTTGTTGGCTGGCTCAATGGTAATTTTTTTAGTTTTAATTATCAGATGTTTCTTTTGACTAGGCCAGTCATGCGAGCCGTAAATTATGGGGCACCAACGTGGATATAAAAATAGTGGATAAAGTCATAGACCTATGGAGGTGAGGTTCTTTAATTTATTGTGGAGCTTAAATTAATTGAATATTTTGGGAAGTCTTTCTATGTCTTAATGCTAAAGAAATAACGGTCTATTTACATGTGATGAAAAAAAAATAAAAAGTCATACAAGGATTTATCCGAAGTCACAAGGTAAATTTGAATCTAAAATAAGGACTCTGGAGAAAAGGTGGGCTATCACTTCAAGGTACGTGGTAAAACAAAGAAATGGTGGATGGAAATGGGATAATCTTTTCAGAGGTGTTGGATCTATACGTTTCCAAGACCATGTCCAAAGTCTCCCTTCTTCCTCAGGAAAAAAAAAAGAAAAAAGAAAATGTCCGAAGTCTCCAAACTGCCATTGTTGGAAGTAGTTTATGTCATTTATATCGGCCAGGAAGCTTCCCGGCCCGTAGACGCAAGGATTATAATTTATAGGTGTGAAGGATGATGATGTCGGTTTTGACCCACCGCTTGTTATGTTTTATTTAGAGATTCTATGTGCCCAAGGCTTCTACAATTTATAAAGAGATGATTATGTAATTTTATATTTGAGAATAAAATTATAGAAGTCGAGACAACAAAAAAAAATTGGATATTATTATTCTATTTTTATTTTTAAAATTATTTTATAATTCTTAAAAATAAAAATAAAATATTTTTATTTTAATATTTTTAAAAAAATTCATGCTTTCTACCATCATCACCAATAATATTTTTGTTTTCTCCATCACAACCATCACTATTGCCACCATATCGTTATCGAGATGCAGCTTTCTCCACTATAGAAAGTTACACCATTACAATATTATATATCATCTTCAGTGACTTCTGTTAATTGGTGTGCTAATTGCAACTTAAGGCATCTTAACATAACCAAGGTTTTATGTTCTACCATTTACATGGAGACAAAACTAGATCCGCCTTGTGTGAAAGGAATATTTTTTATGCTAGACGTAAGGTTAGATGAAAAAGAAAGATCAATGACCAGTCATTGTCATGGCAAGTTTGCCTTTAGAAACATGATTATTTTGCAGACCTGGCATCATAATTATTTCCGACCTTGTTAACATCAAAGCCTTCACTAAAATAAGTAATCGGTCCTCCTAATAATAGTTATCTCTATGAAGATGATTGGAGAAACAATTCCAAAGATACTTGAAGGGGACCTGCTTGCTACAAACAGACGGAGAGAAAAGGTTTACTCCAAATAGCGTTGGCTGGTGGTAGAAGTTGCATGAAGCTAATCTACCCATCAGCTTAGAGGCAACTAAATTATGAAATGTGGATAAGCTAACCTTATTTTTTTTTTTGGACACGCATACCAATGCTAGCTTTTGCCATGCAGGTCAAGAAGTTCACCAATCCAAAGTTAGAAAGAACAAAAAAAGAAAGAAAATCGGGTCCACCAATCAAAACCCAAAGGATTCTACGCTTGGGACCCAAGGGGGTCTAAATTTTTAAGTCTAGTCCAACTTGAAAGACTTTTGAGCCCAGAGGTGCCGGTGGGTTAGCTTATGGTTGTTGAACAAAGACTTCAAACCCGTTTGACACGCCAAAGGATATGCTTGTTGGTTGCGTTAAATGGTAGGGCAGGATAGGTGAGCGGATCAGCCGGACCATCTGACTTAATTTAAAGGCGTTTAAATCACGGGTTCACCGGTTTGGACAGCTCCTGTCCGATGAACAAGTCGGCGTTCGAGTAGCAGAGTTAATGGGCTAGATCCGAATCCAAATCCGTTAAGCTTGCTAATGCATAATTATGTGTGAGCAGAGGTGCAGAAGTGGAGATTTCATTATCAAGCTAGGCTTCAAATATCGTATAAAATTATAGATCCGTTCATGCAAATTTTGACCCTTTCATCGCGTAAGTCTCAGGATTTAATATCTTGGATCAACTCCATTTCAGATCAAATTCTTCATATGAAAAAAATCCTAAGCTTAATGTTGGATTTGAATTAGATATATAATGTTTTAAGATTTTAGCGAGGTGCGGCAATTCTATCATGGGACGGGTCATGTACAAATTCTTCATTAGGAGAGATCCAAATGGGTACTTAACTTTCTAGGGTCTTTAGGCTGCATTTGGATCAACCTGCTACAAAATTACAAATAATGTTTAAGATAATTATATTTTGTTTATTAAAAAAAAAAAAAAACTCTGAGCAAATAGTAAAATAGCGGGCCAACATTTAAAAAAAAAAAAAAAAAAATCCATCATCAATATTCAAGAAAAATCCATCTCATTAAAATTGAGTAGTTAGTGGTTTGAAAGTTGGGCCTCAGCCTTTCTAAGCCAGATCAAGAGAATGATGATTAAGTCTCAATTTCCTCTTTAAATAGGCCTGATTCGTCAACATATCAAGTCCGTACGTATATTCCAACTGCATCAAGAAGTTCGACATGCATATATTTTTGGAGACCAACTCGAATTTGGGTATCTTTCAAACGAGACCAGATACGTTAGCAGGTCTCATTCTAGTTTTTTGCCACCTAAGTTTATTCCTGTGTTTGTTTTGAGAAGCTTCTGCCTAGTTTTCTAACGAACGCAACCTGCAGCCATGCTAAGAATTATGGTGTCCACAACGGCCCAATCTTGCATTTGATGGGCTGGCTTAGCTCGGTGCCAGGCCACAAGCCGCACCCACAAATTGATATCAGACTTCGCAAGGCTTGGTCGTGGTCCTGATCAGGATCCCAGCCCAAACCTGTTGAGGCATCAGTTTCTAAGCCTTGCAAGCTCCAATTCTACGAAGCAGGCCCAACCCATTGACACCCTTGTAGACTCGGTGAAACTTCTTCCTAAGATACCCAATTTTACGGTATGCGGATTCTTTATGAAAGAAAAATTCTTGCATTTAGCCCCGTCCAAGGACTCCATGTAAGTGGAAGGACAAAGGAACCCCAAGCTTCGATTGTGGGCTTCAGCTGGTTCCTTTTTCTCTCCATTCTAATCATAGCAGTCAATGAGTTAACCTTCCTTGCCGGTGCATTCCCATTGTTCTATTGGTTAATCCCCAAATGAACCAAGAGTAGGAGCAGCCAAGCAAAAGATGATCATAAAATAGTTTAGAGTTTGCTTTGCAGAGTGAACCATGAAAGAACGCTATCCAACCTTTTTGTTAAGAACCAGTGGGATCGATAGGTTAACTTGAATTTGCTTAATCTTGAGTGATTGATGGTTTTGAGCTCCCTTCAATTACATAAAGAAAAGGGAATAATGGGATATGGGTCAACACTCTCGAGAGACCCAAGTACAATATCGTAATTTGAGTATAAGATGGCTCATTTGGAGATAATTTAACATGTCCAAGATTTTATCCGAAAGCCATAATTAAATTAATTTCTCAACTTTTAAATTGGAACAATTATCAAACAATCAATTTGACGATCGAAAATTCTCGGACAAGTTTCAGTGAAGCAACTACAAAAGTAAGAACAATCCATAAAATCATAATATAATAACCACGTCCATACAAAATGCCAACTAGCCTTAGCCTCCAATCACCGGTCACTATATCTTGCGATCTGTAAAATAAGAAAAAAAATAAGATAATGAGTTCCCTGCATCTTATACAGAAAAATATCATAAATAAATAATAAATATTACTTTTTATAACATTTTGTGTTCTACTTGTTACCATACTATGATGGTAGATGCTGCTGGTACCAGAATTTTCTCAATTCAATCCATATAAATTATTTCAGGGGCATGCTTGAAACATAAAAATGCAAAAAAATAGGACCTAAGAAACCCTATCATTAATATTCTTATCAGAAAGCTCTTTATCTATCTATGCATTAGAACCGTGAACATCAAAACAACATATTAATAGGACTGACTCCATTGCTGTCTTCCACGTTAGAATCAATCGATAATATATTCCAACTTAGGTAGATATTTTAAAAGCTTTGGAACCATGTCAAATGAGTTATATCAAGGCAATGAGCCTAAAACTATATAATGACATTTAGCATGACTTGAACACTCTCAAAATCTTGTCCCATAAGATAATAATACTAAAAAAATTCTTTACGTGATGAGCTTCCATATTCATTGCTCACGATTGATTTATACATGAATTTAGATGAAACATTTTTTTAATAAAAAGCTATATTTCTTTTACGGTCTAGATCTAAATATGAGTCAATCATCGTGATGAGCCCAAAATATTGCCACTCACGAAGAGCAAAGCATTTCCCATGATACCATACCGAGGGTTTGGAGATAGACAAGCAGCTCATTCCTGAACCGCTAGTAACATTATGCTTGGGTCCCACACCAATTAGCTGGATCCCTGGTGTCCGTTGTGGCTTCTGGAATTTTGTGAAATGCGGCACGACCCCGATGGACCCTGCTGCCATGCATGGTGTCCATGTCCTCCGAACCCAAGTGCCAGCCAAACGATGGGTGGGCCCCATACCACGTGAAGCGATCACTGAGATCTCGCGTCCACCGTTTCCTGCGTGCCACGTGGAACCTGTCCAACTCTCTCGAGGCCGGGGAGGTGGGGGTTGAGGAGGGTACCAAGAATGACGTTACTGTAAACAGTAATTAAAGATACGCATACCGTTTGATGGTTTTGATGCCTAAGACAATATTTATTAAGATTTAGCAAACTGAGACGTCACCCGAGATACAGTGGAACCAAGAGACACGTGTACGTTTGGGAGTGATGTCAAATTATTTATTTCTAATATGCTGCTACATCTGTATCCAGATATTAACAGAGTGAAAATCCCAAAATACCCCTCAAGTCTACAATTTCAGTAAACTATTAATAATTCAGTAAAAATATAATTTTAAATGGAGACCATCCGATAAATGACGGCTGATGATCTTGTTATTATGTTAGCTGATAATATTTGCTTAATTAGAAAAAATAGAGAGAAAAAGGGTTTTTTTTTGTAATTTAAGTTATTACGAGTAGCATTTAGGAGAGTGAGGAGGACTACTTCTTGGATCGTGACTGGATGGCTTCCTGCACTTCAGAAGGTCCCATTACTTCGCGCATTCCCTCTTCCAGAGCTCCTTCGCGTGGCGATGGGTGCGAACGGGATCTCACGAATCTCGCTCTCCAGAATCCTAACCCATTCGACCTCTCCCTTTCCTTCTCCCGATCGGACCTCCAATGATCTACCACTTTGCCTCAGAACTTCCTCGAACCGGGGCCTTTCTTCCTCCTTCCACTTCTCCGGCGAGGCGTTCTTCTCCAAGGCCGTCCTTGGACTTCGTAGAACGTCCGCGGGGAAAAGGACCCCGGTGCTGATTTCCCCCAAGGCGGTCTCGGACTCGAGGGGCTCGCAGACGTGTCTCGATCCTGACGCCAGTCGAGTAAGTTGGTTTGTTTTCATAACCCCGGAGAGGGGGTTGCGAGGTCCTGAATTATAAGGGAATTTGTTTGAGTTCCGTGACTTTATTACGTTCTTTAATTTTGATACGTAAATTTCTCGACTTGCTGGAAATGCTGGCGTTAAAACTAAAAAAGGGGGGCGTCAAATCTTGATTCGAGCGAAAAGGGCAGCTTCTTTATAATTTTTAAGGGTTATTCTTGATTTTATATTGCTTCTTCTTATTTAATGGTCTGATCTTTGGGATATCTGATGTTAAATTTTCCATGAACGGTATATAATTTTCGTTCTTGATGTTAATGTAGTCGATGCTAACAGTATAATGGATTAACCCGGAAGTGTTTCATTATGCTGCAGTAACTTTAAAATCCAGGAACTTTGCTTCTGTGGTTTTTTACTACATTTTGTCGATTTGTTGAGTTTTGTTTGTGTTTATACTCTGCACTATTTTAAAGTTGTTGGTCCACATCCACAGTGTGTGGATCACCAAAGGATCCATCGAGACAAGAGAACAATACTTAATGATGTGCGTGGCAAATTTTTTCGATTACTGGATAACCTATCTACCATTTCCAACTTTTTAATTTTCAAATTGTTATAAATCACACGGTTTGTATTAAGATGTACAATTTTGAACTGCACTTTTTTAACGGGTTTGCAAGTACGACCACACGAATGTTGATTCTGATAAATGTGGACTTGATCAAAGGGTTGTTCATAGTGTCTCCAATAAAAGAGTACATAATTTTCTCAATTAATGATGTCAACTATTCAACGAAATGTTCCAGTGCTCCAAATCTTGAATCTAAACTGCCTAGCAATTTCCAAATTTTTAACAGGCTCAGATTCAGTAACTTCATCAACTCTAAGTGCCTTATGTTTTTCAAGTTTGGAGCATCCATAAAAGACTTGATCCATCCTTAGATTTCTTTCCTCTCCTGTTGTATATTAGTCTAGCATAAATGTGCCCAATGCTCTAACCTGACCTAATTAATCATAACTCCTTATAGCATTCTGCCTCTTTTTTTATTTTTGTAATCCTTGATACGTACTTTCTAGGCATATAGGTTGCTCTCTGTAACTTTCAGAAATTAGATGAATTCTTATGTTGGACCACACAATTGAAAGGGCTTAAGTACTTAATTACATCCTGAGTAAGATCAACCTCTCTTGATTTGCCTATTTTAGGCATCAAAGCAATCTTCTTTACTTAAATCCCTCTAGCTTGGATCTTGTCAAGGTCATCAACTTTGATGAGCATTATAATAATTATAGCATGTAAAGCATTAAAGCATGGCTTGATTACTCATCTGAATTATGCCATGGCATTCATTTGTCCAGCACTAATAGGACTTGATAGGGGTTCTGAATTTTACGCAAAGTCCATATAATCAAAGACTTGCTCTAATAAGTAACAAACTAATGCCTTTACACTAGTCTATTTCATGTCCAAATTCTCTCTCTCTCTCTCTCTCTCTCTCTCTCTCTCTCTCTCTCTCTCTCTTGTGTGTTTGTGTGTGTGTGGTTGGTGGGGGATATTCTTTGATCTAGCGGATCTTACCATATTTGGATGGTGTTTCTGCAACGACTGGAAATAATTATCATGAGAAGCCCCTTAATCTGCATTCAACATTCCAATACATTTTCAAAATAGAAATTTAAAACCACCCCCACTAATAAAATAGGAGGAGAATTTATTTAGAGCAGCAAAGCCGAGGTGCAAAGACCAGTCTCTCAAGAAGAAAATATGGCTGATGACCTCTAGAGATGATACATGAGAATGGAAGAAGATCCGGTTATTCCTTTTTAGCGCTCTTGTACAAATTAAATGGAGAGATGATGAGGGAGTCAATTTCATGTTGGAGGCCAACCAGCCTATGTTAGTTGGTATCCTTCTTCATGTAGGAGAGATCCTGGGTTTGAAACCGGCAGTGGCATCCCATTGTATTTCTCAACGGAAAAAAGAAAGTACAGAAAAATGTTGGAGGGCCATTGCGGTTAATTTGGTGCAATCTCATATCTCAATAACTTGAGCTTGCTCCTGGTTGCATGTAAGTTGATGTTTACTCCATGTAATTCAGCTAGATCACTTCCCTCCAGGAGGAGCTTATGTACAGATGCTAAAGGATACTCAGGAGTAAATGGCTTTATACTTGGTTGCATGCATGTCCCATAGTCCTTACATGGTTTTCATTGTCTCTGTATGTTGATGTGCTCATTCTTTTTGTAGATTGACTTTCCATTCGTTTCTGACTTTAGTTGGTAATAACTGATCAACTTGATCTTTGGGAAATTGGGGGTGTGACTGCCCTCTGTTTTTACGTAGAGTGTTTTGGGAATTATACTTGGAGGTGGAGCTGGAACCCGTTTGTACCCTCTGACAAAGAAGAGAGCCAAACCAGCAGTTCCTTTAGGAGCCAACTACAGGCTGATAGACATACCTGTCAGCAACTGCTTGAACAGCAATATTTTAAAGATCTATGTTCTGACACAATTCAATTCTGCTTCACTCAACCGCCACCTTGCACGAGCTTATGGAAGTAACATGGGTGGATACAACAATGAGGGATTTGTGGAAGTTCTCGCTGCTCAGCAGAGTCCAGAGAACCCAAACTGGTTTCAGGTAATTTGTTCGAATTATACTTTTATTCTTAGTGTTTTATGTGGCTATGTTTGATATGTTTTTTTATATTCTCGATGATCTACATGCTGTTTATCCAAGTTGAACTTTTTGGATTAATGGTGGATACTCATCTTTCTTTTGATAATGCATGTATTTGTATTATTTAATGATAGTACCATAGAAGATCATGGAGCATGAGTATGCATGTTTTCTTCATTGTGAGTTAATTCTTTTTGCATTGGCAGTGAAAGTTTCCAATGTTATATATGTCAAGAATCTAGTGGTGCCTGTTGAGGATTGATATAAAATCTCCCTTTCTTAGTTATTTTTTCTTGGATAGGTAATAAAGATTTTGATAATGAAGTAATGACTGCATGTAAAAAAATAGCCTCTGGTCCTCAACGTGGAAGAATCATCAGAATTTTAAGGTAGTGAAGTTTCGAGCAAGCTCTCTCTCTTTCTATAAAATCCTCTTTAAGCAAGTGGTGCCACCTTTATTCTATTTGTTTGACCGATATGTATACTTGCTGCAAGAGGCAACAGTCCAAATTTTGTTAATGGAAGACATGAGATGATGAGGATTTTAAACATCCCTATCCTATACATTGATGCTATGCATCACCTCCCACCACAAACATCTCTTGGAAAGAGACTCTGAACAAGAAAGTTCCCTCCCTCAAACTACTGTAGATGATGCTTTACTTCCAGCAGTCCCCGGGCTTTAGTGTGCATATCAATATTTCATTATTCTATATAATGCCAGCAAATTAAATAACTTATTGATCATGAAACATCATTATCAAAGCCCCACTTCTTCATGTTATTTCTTGATGGTGTACACAAGTAGTTGAAGATAATTGCAGTCAAGGGCATGCCTGCAGGTAAAAGTCATTAGGTCATTAACTGAGGGCAAGTCCCGTTGTTCCTTTTTCTTTCCTAGCTCAAGGTTTGGTTAAGGTATGATAGAATGCTATCTGCTGTTTGGAATGGATGTACTTGCCTAAAGCTGGTCCCTATAAGATATACAATCTTGTAGATTTTAATATTTCGAGTTGGAAGTTTGAAATCGATGCAAATACTTGAAGTAAACAATAAAAGCAATTGAAAAAAATATTTAGAGATCACTAAATGAAGTCTCCAAAATCTTGTTGTTTTGTACAAATACAACTAACTACCAGTTACATGTAGTGAGTGGCATTTGCACAAGAAAATTCTCTATTATGGATTTCTTACATGAGGACAACTGACCTCTAAGTTACGAACCTGTTAGGTTGCCAGATGATGGTAAAAACATTTTTCTTAATCCTCAATAATTCTTCCTTGGTGAATCTCCTATAATGTATTTTTCAGGGTACTGCTGATGCTGTAAGGCAGTATCTGTGGCTTTTTGAGGAGCACAATGTTATGGAATTTCTTATTCTTGCTGGAGATCATTTGTACCGCATGGACTATGAGAGGTTTATCCAGGCACACAGAGAAACAGATGCAGATATCACTGTCGCTGCACTTCCAATGGATGAAAGGCGTGCAACTGCCTTTGGCCTAATGAAAATTGATGAAGAAGGACGCATGATTGAATTTGCAGAGAAGCCAAAAGGGGAGCAGCTGAAGGCAATGAAGGTTGGGATTTCCTAAATAGCTTTCTGTTGTCCCTAACGCCATATATGTTGTTAATTATTCATACTAATGTAGATGGCATTCATAATCAAGGTGATAAACATGGTAATTTATTCACACTGCATCTTAACGAACTTGTTTCACCATCTTTACCTTGTAGGTTGATACCACCATTTTAGGCCTTGATGAGGAAAGAGCAAAAGAGATGCCATATATTGCCAGCATGGGCATCTATGTGATTAGCAAAGACATAATGTTGCAGCTATTATGGGAAAAATTTCCAGGAGCCAATGACTTTGGAAGTGAAGTAATTCCTGGTGCTACCAATATTGGAATGAGGGTATGCATAATATTTTAAGCTGAGTTAGTAATTTATCATTTTCTTAAAGACTAGAGCACTCTTCTCTGGAGAAGTTGAAAGTTATCAAAGAGACGAAGTACATAAAATCTCCTTATACCGAAACAGCACTGATTTAAAATTTGTAAAAATCTATTCAACATCCGATTTGTTCTTTCAAGGCCATTATCCTTGGGGCATGACCGCAGCATCAAAATATCACTCTTTACTGGAAGTTATCTTCAACTAGTTTCCAAATTCTCAATGCATGCATTAAACAACAGAGGAAGACTGATATAATTTACTTAAAATTCTAAAGATCCTCCATAGAAGGAAATGTCTTTATCGCATACCATTCGGTGATGTTGCAGTGCATGCCACAGTAGTGAGATTCTCACTTGTCACATTACAGAGTTAGATGATAATATAAATTTTCATAATTTCTGTTGTTTTTATGTATCAATTTTACAAATACCTTGTAAAATTATAGGTACAAGCTTATTTGTATGATGGCTACTGGGAGGACATCGGGACCATTGAGGCATTTTATAATGCAAATCTGGGAATTACTAAGAAGCCAGTACCAGATTTCAGGTATTTCTCTTAAAAGGATGATAAGAAGAAACTGCTGTTTCTTGTTCTTAAAAAACTATGTTCCTTCTGCAGCTCATTAATTCTTGATCTAGCAATAATTGTTGAATCTGAACTATATTTGCAGCTTTTATGATCGTTCATCTCCAATTTACACTCAGCCTCGATATTTACCACCTTCAAAAATGCTTGATGCTGATGTCACAGATAGTGTTATTGGTGAGGGATGTGTGATCAAAGTAAGTTAATTTTGCGTATATATACATTTTCTACTTGCTATTCGTTTCTCAGATGTTGAACTTGTCTCTATGTACGACAAGAGTGAGGTATATGTGCTGAGATGTTTTCCCATCTATGAAACTGTCCATGCTTATAGAACACTTGATTTTTTATATTTTCTGATGCCCTAGAGTCTAGATATTCATCTCTTATTACATGGAACTGCTGAAGATTCAAACAATCTGAAGTTTTGAGTACTGATTGTAAGATTGCACATCTAATTTGCTGGGTTTTGTCCTGATGAGCATCATTATTTATTTCTGTGCTATCCACTGTTATTTTACAGTTCTGCCTACAAAAAGCCTGCCAAAAGATGGCTTCTTCTGTGATTTTTGTTCTCTTTGCACAATTTTCCAGCACAGGCTGATAAAATTGACCAAAGATGAGATTCTTAATAAACATTTCTGATATTCTTTTACTTATTTATTTGCAGAACTGCAAGATTCACCATTCTGTGGTTGGGCTCCGTTCTTGTATTTCTGAAGGTGCGGTCATAGAAGACTCATTACTGATGGGAGCAGATTACTATGAGGTAATTTTGCATTTGAAAAATATGAAACTCAAGCAAGTTATTATCGAATGATATCCAGAAAGCTAATTGTTCTCCAGTTTCTTATCTTTGAATAAGGTTGTTCTACCATGATAATAAATATCATGTATTGTGCTGTCAGACGGATCAAGAGAAGAGGTTCCTGGCTGCAAAAGGTAGCGTTCCGGTTGGCATCGGAAAGAATTCTTGCATTAAAAGAGCCATTATAGACAAGAATGCTCGTATTGGAGAAAATGTCAAGGTAGACCTGCTGTACTCAACTCTCCTAGGTTTTCTTCATTTTTATTGTTAATGGATTTGGAAATGACGCATTTAAAATTTATGAATATTCTCATCGAAAGACATCACATTCGGTACTCGTGTGGTATACGGTATGTGGCCTAATATATGCACACCATTTATGCATGTAATCCTTCTAACGGTTGATTGGTATTCCAGATCATCAACAGCGATAATGTGCAAGAAGCAGCAAGGGAGACGGATGGTTACTTTATTAAGAGTGGTATTGTCACTGTAATTAATGATGCTTTGATCCCTAGTGGAACGGTCATATAGAACATTCAAACATGGAGCAACTCTTCGTTCCCGCTCATGGTCGGTGCAATTTCTTTTTCTTTTCTTTTTTTTTCCTTTGGTTGTTGTTGTTTTGCGGTGTAAGGTGCTTTAGTGAGAGATCCCCATCAAGGACATTTCCTGTATAGAAGCAAATAATTTTTCTGCACCATTAATGTCTTGGATAGGGTTTCCATGCTCGGTCGATATCTGATTTCTTGCTGTTACTTTGGGAGGGCATCGGATATTTGGGGAGCTTTACGAGCAACCATGATTTATTAAATATATTAACACTAACTTGTCATTTATCAATTAAATATATTTAGGTTTTGTTTGATCAAATTTTTGAAAAATATTTATTTTTAAAAAAATAAAATACTTTGTTAAATTTATTTAAAAAAATAATTTATTTTTAAGTGGTAGTAGAAGTAGTTTTTTATTACGAAGAAAAAGCAGAAAATTGAAATTTCTTCTTGAAAGTAGAAATAAAAAATTATTTTTTAAAATAAAAATAATTTTATTTAAAATTATTATTTATTATAATTATTTTTATTTATTTTCATCTAATCTTTGAATGTATTTTAATATATGTATATTATTATATAAAATATTTAATATATATTATCTTTGATTCAATTGTATTTATATTGATTAAAATTTTAATCTATTTTTATTATTTTATTTTTTTTATTTTAATTAAATAAAAAATAAAAAAATAAATTAAAATTAATTATTTTAAATATTTAAAAAATATTAATTGTAAAGTAAATTTATGCACGTTTTTTGTTATGTAATTTGATAATTAAAAATATTATTTTTAAAAGATTTATCATTTAAATACTAGTAAAAATATTTATTAAATAATTTTGTTAAATAATTTTATTTTTATAATATTATTTTTAAAATAAATTAATTTTTATAATTTGGTCGGACAGGATCGGGCTCTTAGATGATCACCTTCCAATGATGGTAGCAATTACCACCAGCGTGGAGTGAAGCCTAAGACTATATATATATATATATATATATATATATATATATGATCACTAGAAAATCATCATAAAAATAATCTTTGTTTTACTTTATTCTTTTGCTGCTCTGGACCTTTTGGTTGCAGAGTAGCGTTCAAAATCAAGTTACAACAAGTAAATCTGCTGGCTCCCATCGAATACCCTCCGTAAATCCATGTTGTGGTTGACTGCTTGCGACAACCAACTTGCTATTTCCTTCTTCACCCGTGACGGTTATGATCATGAGGGTTTGCTGTCGGAGAAGGAGGACCTCCGTCATCGGGGCTATTGCGAAGCAATTTTCTTCCGCCTAATTGCAATTGTAGCCCACCGGGAGCTGCAAATCACCATTGCATGGAAGGTTTAGGCAACAAGGTACGAAGGATTGCTGACTCCGTGATACTTTATAAGAGGCTAGGCAGGAAACAAAAGGCAATCCTCTTGGTTAAAACAAAACTAGTTAATTCTGGTATGGAAAAATTTATGTTATATTTTTGTTATCAGAAATTCAAGAAAAAAAAAAATGAATTAGACCGAGCAACATGTATGATGAAATTCTTTTGCTTTCTCATATTACTTTTAAAACTTTTGGCGGCAAATATTTGCTACTCTCAATAAAAGCTAGGGAAGACAAAAGCTTTGCACAAGTTCCATCTCCAGCGTCAATCTCTTTCTCAAGGAAAAAAAACATCAATCTGCATGGCATATTTCAGTATTTGGTGTAACAAACAAAAACACAAAAAATATGCCGAATAGGCCCTTTAGAAACTATGCTTTCTTAAAATTATAAAAAAAGAATCTGCGTTTTTTTACCAATAGCTTTTATGCGCAAATTCTGTTTGTCCACATTGGTAGGTGCTAAGACGTGATCTACAATATTTAAAATGCTCAAAACTAAGAAATAGCAAGTGATGCCATCTCTAGAACTAGACTCAATTTATTCGAAGGGTAATATCAGAATTGTCTTCTTGGTCTAGGTGCCGTAGGAGGAAGGGACGTGGTTTTCGTGTTCTTTTCTCAACTCCAGTCTCTTGGGACTTGGGACACATCCAGGATGTTCTCTTCTCGGCACAAAAACAATACAAAAAACAAGGAGAGAAGATGGATGAGCAAGTCCGTACATGGATGGTATGAAGGGGCATGACTCCTTCAACCGAACAAGCAATGAGCACCGAAAGAAACACCACCATGCAAGCACTACTCTTCTCCATTCTCTTATCTGATGCCCTTCCACTCTCCATCCCCTTGCTCTTGCGTACATATACTGTTGCGGGAGACTCTCACAAGCCTGTTGAATTCTCCACCCAAAGAGGTAGAGAACTCCTCCCGTCTTCTACGTCTATAAGATGGTCCTCCGTCACAATATTTTTCTCATGCGTTGAACGAAGACTTCATCGAAAGCGTGTCGAAATTTCAACCCAAATAGGTAGAGAACTCCTCTAAAACCTTATCCGTCTATAATTAATCACCCACCATTACAAGATTTTTCTTAAAGATGTTCGCAATTCAACTTGTTCTACGTCTATAACTAATGATCCTCCCTTACAAGATTTTTCCTATGTTGATAAAATCACAAGCGTGTCAAATTTTCAACCCCGGGCCAAGAGGTAGATAACTCTTAGTCTTCTATATCAATAATTAATGATCCAGCATTACAAAACTTTCTTACGTCCAGATCTAAGCCAAAAAATTCGTGCATCATTGGTGAAATGCCTTTGATTCAATTGCTGTCCATTTTGGAGTATTTATGTCGGTTGTTTATGACAACAGCTTTCCAGAGGTGGCAAGTAGAATTTTAGAACATCCCAAGTCATCGGCGGGATTTATTAGGAGGTGGTCATGCGACGGTTTGCGTTAGCGACTTGACTGACTTATTAGTTGGCAATTTTAGATTTTTCTTTTTTGGTCCAGTGATATTTTAGATTCAAAAGCTAGAAAATAGTTATACTAATAGGACATCGTGGATGTGCTTCATCGAGATGCATTAACGCATATTTTAACTGATCTATTTACAAGACTTTTGACCGACTTTTAGCGTGTCCCACCTAATCCACGCAGCAATTTAGATAAGCTAGCTAAAAAGAGCGTGTACTTATAATATATAAAGAGTTGGACCATATATTATTTCTTTATAAAAAGTTAATCACTTTAAAATTAATGATATATTATCTAAATTGAAGATCCAAAATGTTGAACGAGATTTAAACTACAAAAAAAGCCTAAGAACTAAATTTCATATATTTTGATCGTCTCTAATCTATGCGAACAATATTAGTTGCACTAGCATGGTAAGATATGTGACAAGGCATATAAATTAAAGGTCCACTTATATATGATAAATGTCAAGAAACATTCCAATTACCAAGCGCAACTAAGCATGATGATCATCATTATTAACTAAGGATCGATATTATTCTTATGGGCTAGACCTGTTTTTGGGCCGAGCAGCTTGTCCAGCCTAATAGAGCTCAAAGCTCTTCGGGCAGGCCTGAGCTTAATTTTTTTTTTTTTTTTTTCATTGGTTTATGTTTGCCATATTTATAGATTTAATTAACCATTACTGTTGATACATGAACTTAATAGATAATAGATATGTTGTTGGTTGTTATAAATAACTAATTATTCATATTCAACAATTTTACAAATATTTTAAAATATATTTAGTATTTTAAAAAAAATTAAAATGATTATGAAGCTCGAGGTCTGGCTTAAACGAACTTAGAAGGTACGCTCGAAGGCCAAGCCCGACCGAGCCTGAGCTATATTGATTTTTGAGCCAGAAAAATTTATTTAGATCTAGGTCAGAAACAAGATGACGTACGCGTCCATCCATCGACATGCCCGTGAAGGCCGTGGTCCCCGACGTTCATTACTATATGGGCCGGTTGGCCCACCCAACCTTTCCCAGGCTCGTTACAAGACCAATATCCCACCACCTGCACCAACCTCCTAGCATGCCCAACAGGGACCAGCTTTTCGACACGTGTTATTGGATGGTTTCCAGCATAAGGGAGAATTTTATGGTTTAGCTTTTTTGGATTGAAGGGCTCCCAAGGCTAGGGAAAGAACTCATAAAGCCTGAAGAATAATTTTATGGCTTTTACAGCTCGTTCTTTAACAAATAAATATCATTAAAAAAAATTTTAATTTATTTTTTATTAATTAATTTATTCATATTTTTATATTTTTAATATAAAAATATTATATTTCCATCAATAGCATTTACTTCCAATTTATCCATATAAAATCTAACTAAATTATTTTCTCATATAAAATAAATATTTAATTTTATATCTAAAATATTTTATTTTTATTTTCAATATTTTTATTATTTAATAACTCAAGTCATCCATTTTCTTTCAAATCTAAAAAATATAAAAAATATTATAAAAAATATGAATAAATTTTAATAACTTATCCAAAATAAAATTAGTAATGTAAAAAAATATAAATAATAAATTTTGTTAAAAAAATATTTATTTAAAAATATATAGATTTTTAGAAAAATATTTTACTTGCAAAAGAACGCCCTTCTCCAAGGAAGTTTAAAATAATGTAAGCACAGGTGGAAAACAGGTGGAAAGGGAGAATTTAACAAAAAAAAAAAAAAAAAAAGACGGCGGTTGGGGGCGGGGGACTGATTTCTTCTTCTTCTTCTTTTTTAAGGAAATGATTTCTCTTAACATGGATGCAGACTGAAGTTTGTCTGAGGCCATAGAATCACTGGTTAACATAATTTTTAAACACTAGGCTTTTGTCTGTCAATAATTCAAAAATATAATAATTCTTATATATATGTTATTTTGAAGTAACTTATAAAGGAAGATTATGCATATTCCCATTTGTCCATCCAGGACAGAAAATTATACTTAATAGAGATATTGAGGTGACGAAATAACAAAGTTTAGCAAACAAAGAAGGAGAGAGAGAGGAAGAAACAAGCGGAGAGAAAAAAATGATCTTGTAAAGAAACTTGAAAAATGATCCAATGCTGGTTGTTTTCTGTTCCGAAGGTTCCATGGCTTAAAATATCGGTAATTCCAGACAATCCCCTAGCCATTATACATTCACGTATTTAAGTCATGTTAAATTTATTTTAGGTATGAACACCTACTTATAGTACTTGCTTAAACTTTTTTGAGAATTTCAAATAAAAACTTGTTTTCCATCCCATCAAACAGCGAAAAAAAATCTAAGTTAATTTTCAGCTCATCCACATCAGAATATGAAAAGCAAACCATCACTCCCACATGCATCTCATCTACTATTTAAGCAGGCACAAACCATAGAAAAAGTGGCAACTGCGGTAAAAAGATGTAAAGAAATAATGACATGAAATGAGATTGGGATCTGGGGGGAAATAAAGCACACTATAAAAATCACAGGTATAATATTACGAGATATCAAGAACATAAATAACCTGCATTGTAGAGCTCAGCACACCTGGACTTCAGTTCTGAATATGTACAATATAACTGCAGTTGTGTAGATGGGATCAGGAGAACCGCTACAGCAAATCTTATGGCTACAAAGCACTAAAAAATCAAACTAGTCAATTCAATTCCACCGAAACAGTAACAGGGAAAAGAACAAGCAACTTCAAAAGAATACAAAAAGGTGAAAAAGGTATCGAGGTACCCGCTGCCTCTCTAAAGATCGATGTTGCAGTCCTGTAGAAAAACTTGATCATAGTTTATGTATTTAGACCAGTAGTTGCGATACTTGGGCATGCCAATCTCCAGCCAAGGCTTCATGTTTCCATTGTAGTGTATCACTGCTGCCCGTTCAATTTCCTTCTGAACCACATGTGGGTTATACCCCAGGCCAAGCACATGCCAAGATCGATCGAGGGGGAGTGTACGATTCCAAAATGTTATTAAACCCGCCGGCAGAGTACCCAGATTCCACAGCAGCCTGTCATGGTTCTGCAGACAATGAATGCATGGCTTAGATCAGAGCATGACAAAAAAAAAAAAAAAAAAAAAAAAAAAAAGAAGGGTAAAATATGATAATTTGGCCAAAGATCAAACAAATGCAGTAGGAATTTTACAATTTTTACTAAATAGGGGCTGAAAAAGAGGTTTTCAGAAACTACTGGACTCTCAAGAAAGCAACAGAGCACTCTATACATCAAAACTAATTCAGAATATCCATTAATGTTGACTAGCAGCTGTGATACAAAATGAGTACCAAAGAAAGGTACAAAATACATAAGATATTGGTCATATTAGTGCAAACAGCCATTGACTGTTTTAATTAAAGCAATGTTTTAATTTCACCTGGTTTTTATTCAGATTAGGGGTGGAAATAGACCAGGCGGCCTACCTGCGGTCTAGCTTACTGTCAGCCTAGCCTGACCTGACCTATTTATTTAAATAAGCTAGGCACAGACTTTTAAAAGGACCTGCTTAAATAAATAGGTCGGGTCTGAAATTCCAAAGCCTGGCCTGAGAGGCTGCAGACCAGTCTGTGTTATGTTTGATAAACCTTTGGGTCTATGCTGAGGCCTTGAAGATCTAGATCTGTTGATCTATTTAAATATTTTAATATTTATAGATTTTTAAATAGGCTTTCAGGTTAGGCCAGACTTTTTTATTTCGTAAAACAGGCTAGATCAAGCCTCATTTTAAGCCTGAACCAATCCAACAGGCTAGGCTCAGGCTAGTATTTTACAATACAGGCCTGGCCTATTTAAACCAAAGCCTGGCCTGTTTCCATCCCTATTTCTGATGGTTTTTCCCGATTTACGTTCTGAAATCCAGTGTGGTACTTTGGAGTGGGCAATGATAGTATCTGAGGGCATTTTTTATCAGTATGGAGGCTAAGGAAGCATTGAAAATTTGCTTATAATTTAAATGAAGCCACACAACAAATTATGAAACAGGAGAAGCAGATTACTGATAATGAGAAGTGATCTGCACAAGTAAACATACCAGCTTCTGCCAGGAGTGATAGAGCTCTGTTATATTTTGCTTCCTCCACTCAGCCAAATCAAACACATTCATTCCATAGGCCCAGCCACAGGCATGAGGGTCGAAATTTTTGGCAATAAGAGGGTTTGAGAAGTTCAAATACCTATCAAAGCGATGGAAGCTTTCTCTGCAAGTTTCCACTGCACCATTAACCTTTCCTTTGAGATTGATTGTCCAAAGGCCAGTCAGGTCCTTTTGTACTACAATATCGTCATCTAAAAACACCACCTTATTGAGCCTTGGGAACATCTCAGGTAGGTAAAATCGCAGATGATTCAGGATTGAAAGGTATTTTGGGTTTCGGAACTTCAAATTTGTGTCAGATTTCACATGATGAGACCTAAAATAATAGTTGATTGTTGATTGCGATCTAAGCTGCTTGAGTACTGGACTGTAGCTAGCATTTAGCCACGTAAATTCTTCTATGTTCTGAACTTGGATGGTAGCTTTTCCAGGTGGATTAGCTAAAAACCACATTCTCATCGCTGCATAGTTAAGCCTGTCGGTAACTATGTGGAAAACATGATTGGACGGGTGCTGCAAAGAAGAGACATTCTCATTTATAATGAACCTCACAAAAACTGAAATCAACAATACTTTAAATGCAATAGTGGTAATAATAAAGCAGCTTGCCTTAGCATTGGAAATAGTCGAGTTCACGACAACTGCTGCTGCCAATATGTTATCCGAAAATAATGCATAATGATAGAGCTCAGGATCTTCAAGCTTTTCTTGATTTGGAAATTGCTGTTGGCTGGGATCCAAGGAGAAGTATTCAGTGGCGAGCCTCAAGGGAAGGCAGTGGAGTCCTTTAGGGAGGGTTTTAGCTGCAAGTTGGGTTAGAAACATGGTCTGCTTCCTATTAACTTGTAATTGTTCCTCTGTTGAGTGAAGCATGGCACGTAGCTTTTTTATGACAGCAGCACAGTCATCCTGAATTTGTTTGCCCTTAGCCAAAGTCTGTTCCATTGCCTTCAGTTTCTCATTGGCCCTAATAAGTTGATATAAATTAAGTCATTAAAAATACTTGTTAAACCAAATATGAGCATAGTAAATCCTGTAATCTTTTTCTCCAAAGACAGGAACACACAAGATCCAAAGAAACCTAGCATAACTTGGCTATAACACTTGTACTAGTTAGAAGATATTGGGAAATCAGTAAAGCAAAAATGCTTACTTCCTTGGTAGGTCTGTATCCTTTGTTGCATCACCAAGTGCTCGCTGAACTTCTCTTATTCGCAGGCGTAGCTCCCTGAAATACTGAGGATTGGTCCTGATTGCTTGAAGACCAAGGAAGACCTTTGCTCTGATCAACTGATCCTTAAGCTGCCGGACTCTAGCATCCGGCATAACAGTGCTACTACTGTTTCTATATTTGGGTGCTGTCTGAAGTTTTTCTAGATCAACCTTGAGGGTCGTTTCTTGAGAATGCTTTTCAGACTTATTTTCCTGGAAAAGGACCAAACAAACACATCAGGGGGAAAAAAAAATCTATGTAGGCAGGAAGAGATAAAAAAGAAAGAATTGATTTAACAGATTGGAGGCACAGGTTACAAACAATTTATGAACCAACTAACTTTAAACAATAGTCATGACAGATATTCTTCTCCGCCAAAAAAAAGATATTCTCCACCACCCCCCCAGTTAACATCAGAATTATCTTCTACACTAATCCAACAACTTCTGAAACTGGCTGAGAATTAGAATTCGCTGAAAAGTGATGAACACTGAACAGAAATCAAAATACATGGACGAAATTGACTTTACAAATTTGGACATGACCTCAGAGGAATATTTTAGAGTTACCAGATCCAAAATTCACTGTTCCACCAAACAGTCAGCATTTTCTTATAAGTTCCTTACACACAGATCAAATGACCATGATGTCATCCGCTTAAATAACTGAATCACCACATACAAAGAGAGTGACAAATGGATATCTGTACAAGAACATAACCGCACTAGTTATATCTATTCCTTGTCACTGTTCCCACTAGCCCACATAATAAAACAAATAAACTAAATTTTCAGTTCTCACAGCCTACTGACACCTTGGAACAATAAAAGCTCCTTAATTCCATGAGAAATCTTGCCATACCAACCGGTAATGGTTACTCAATAACCATACACTAATTATAAATTCAATAAAATTAGAAAAAAGAGCCCATCCTACCGAAATCCTAACTAGTTCAAAGAAGTCATTTCCACTGGAACATGTGCTTGCTTAAAATTTGAAAGACCCAGTCTTCCATAGCCATAAGCAGTTAATATCCATAAACTGTAAGTCCACATAACAATCACCAAATCCCATCTAAGAAAATATAATGATCACACCATAATTAACTGAATCAAGGAGAGAAAAAATAAGGAAAATCACCTCTTTTGCTGGACTAGTATTAAGCTTGGTCTGCTGGGATCCCATTTCCTTGTTCTCTTCCTCTGCTTTGGACTTCTCCGGATCATCCTTCCCAATCTTCCCATTGACAACTTGCTCAATCATGCCTTTCTCTTCTGAAAGGATCTCATTATCTGTGGCCGACAGCATCCTGCTCTTATGCTCTGCAGACCTCCTTAGTGGCAATTCTGTACATAATTCAACCATTAAAAATCAATACCAGTCTGTAAAGTTAAACCCCGTTTCTTGACCATTTAAAAGGATCTAAACGATGAAAATTCTCCGCCTGTCGACTGATTCTTATACCAAATTCAAGCTTGGCGATCCAAAAGGGGTAAATTTTCTCCTAATCCTTCAAAAAAAGCTCTAATTCTTCTAAATGAATGGAACAAGAATCCTACCTTGAGACTCTAATGCCGCGGAGCCATCTCTGGATTGAACTGAAACCTGATGGGAATTCCTGGAATTATCAACATAAACGATCCCAATTGGCTCCTTCACAGCATTGGTCAGCTCCTGCACCCAAATGTGAAGACCTATTGTTTAAGTAAATATCTAAATAAATTGCAAGAAAAACAAAAACATAGATTTTTTTTTTATATATAATAAAAGAGAAAAACAAAAGGGTGCTGGAGTTAGGCTACCTGAGGAAGCGCGTTTAGTTTCCCCACCTCGTTCCCAAAACTCTGGTTTTTCCCCGATAAAAGAATAAAAGCAAGAAATTTACGAATTATCTCCAACACTCACCAAAAAATTACATTAAAAAAAAACCCAAGAGAGGAGAAAAGAATATATACCAAATTTGAGACGTTATCGATAAAATCGTCATTCGCTGCAAGAGGGGGAAAAAAACAGAGAGAGAGAAATGTTAAATGTCGACATTTTCTAGGGATTACTCAAAACATCTCATCTTTTCCTGTTAAAAAACATTTTTTTCACAGTTTCGGGTCTCACATATGGAATTGGAGAAGGACGAAAGCCGATCGGTATAGAGAACGATGGGCGCGAGAAGTGTGAGCCACAACAAAAGCAATACTGGCTTCCTCCTCACCATCTTCCCACGAGAAAACCACTCATTCCCGCCGCAAAACCGCCTTTCAGATCGGAGACTCCTACTCTTCCCCCCAACACCTCCTCGGAAAACCACTCTTCTGTGCCGACAAAGGAGATCGTGAGTTGGCGAAACCGCCGAAGAGTTGAAACGGAGCGCCGGTCTCCTCGATCTCTGAGTACCCGAGAAAATTATGGGAACCGATAAATATAACTTTTTGGCACTCCGCGCTCGACCGAGAGATCGAGTGCGCGTTATCTCACTGTCGGGCACGTAGAAGTTTCTACGTGGTAGCAAATATCCACCGTCCGTGTTCCCCAAGAAAACATCCATACCGCCCGTTTTCGGAGGCGGCGACGCTGTATAAAATGGAAAGACCCAACTGCGGTAAGACTGAGTAACTGTAGTTTTATGGGGGACCCAAGTGTTATTACTCTGGGGTCAACGTTGCAGGTTATGTTTTACGTCCCGTTGGCACGATGCTATTATTGAGTGGAACGGGACGCGGAGATGGCGCGGCCCACCTGTCCTCAGCGACATCTTAGCTTTATTTGCGGTCGGGTGGGACCCACGTGTAACTCGGTGGAGCTGTTAAGCATCTTCATGTCAAGTTTTGGGTCTGAGCACGTCGAGAGCAATATTCTTGACTTTCCCCAGCTTAAGAAAGGATAGAGTGCTTGTGGCTTGCCTCATCTTTAGGAATGCATGAGTAGTGATATTATTTATCATTTGATTGATTTACAAGTTGTATGATTTCATGAGCAAACTAGGTGTCTACATCCTAACATGGGAAAGAGAATTTAAACCCAGGTACTATTTCAAGATGCTCTATACATCAACATCTTTAAATGGGGTTTATTGCTATCTATTCCATGACTTGGACATAATTAACCATTTCAATGGGGTTGCATGATTCACAAAATATTGAGCAATAGAAGAACAACCATCTTGAAAAATTATCGGAATACCGATGCAATGTTGATGAAAACAATAATAAGGCTAGCTATTAGTGAAAATATCCCATATTTGAATCTACTAGAGATCCTTTTCAAATTTCATGCTATTTTAAAATATTCTTAAATAATTTAAATATTATTTTACTACTATTAGATATAAATCTCGCTTTCGTCGAAGTCCAATCTGATGCTTAGCTTAATACAATTGATAATCATGGAAGAACTTCGATCGAAAATTCTTCTTCAACGATCGAACTTCTCTAGCCGGCCGAACTCCTCAACGGTCAAATCTGAGCCGAATTTCTTTAACGGTCGAACCCCAACCGAACTTCTTCAGCAACTGAACTCCTCCAATGGTCGAACTCCTTCCGAATTTCTCCTTTAGTCAAATTTCTCCATGAGCCGAACTCCTTCTAAACTTCTCCTTCAATTGGATTCCTCTAGGAGCCCAACTTCTTTCGGACTTCTCCCTCAGTCGGATTCCTTCAGGAGCCCAACTTCCTCCAAACTTCTCCTTCAGATAGATTCCTCCAGGAGCCGAACTCCTTCCGAACCTCTCCTTCAGTCGGATTCCTTCAGAAGTCAAACTTCCTCTAAACTTCTCCTTCAGTTGGATTCCTTCAGGAGCCGAACTTCTTTCGAACTTCTCCTTCAATCGAATTCCTCAAGGAGTCGAACTCCTTCCGAACTTCTTCTTCAACCGAATTCCTCCATGAGCCAAACTTCTTCCGGACTTCTTCTTCAGCCGAACTTCTCCATCAGTCGAACTCCTTCAGCCAAACTTCTCCACTAGTCGGACTTCTTTTGGACTTCTCCATCAGTCGAGCTTTTTCATCAGTCAAACTTCTTCTTAACTTCTCCATCAGTCGAACTTCATCCAGATTTCTTCAGCAGATTACTTCCAGATTTCAAGTGGCATTCCTTCCGGATGATCTCCTCTAGCCATATTTTTTTAGGAGTTCGAACTCCTCTATAATTGACATACATTAAAGCTCTTCATCCCTCCATGTGGCCTCGAACAGCTCAGTACCGGATGGCTACGGCTGTCATTATCAGTCTACTGCAGGCGATGCCCCACTCACACGATCCTGAGTGGCTAGCTATCGGATGGCTACGGTTGTTACTATTAGTCTGCTGTAGGTGGCACCCCTTTCATGCGGTCCTAAGCGGTCAGCTATCGGACGATTATAACTGTCACTATCAGTCTGTTACAGACGGTGCCCCTCTCCGTAACAAATCCTATAAGACCCCAAGCGGCCAACTATCAGACGGCTACGACTGTCACTATCAGTTTGCTCTAGGCTCCATCTATAAAAGAGACCCTCCAGATATATTTTCTCTAAGCTCTCTTTTTTTTCTCGAAACGCTGCTGAACTTTTTCCTGAGTACTCCATTTTCGTTGGTCAGAAGAGCTGACTTGATCGTTAGAGGGTCTTGCTAGAGCCACCACCACCGACTCCGAGCAAAACTTTATTTTGCAGATCACCGATGGCGATCTCTTCTTTCTTAACTCTAGTTCGATCCGACGTTGAGCAGATTCTGCACCAACAGGATTGGTGCTAGAGGAAGGACCTTTTGTTCTTGAGGTATCCTTATTCTTAAAGGAGTGCTCAGTCGATCCTATGAATCTTCTTCTTTAAGGTCCATCTCCATCCTCTCATTCGTCCCAAGAAATGCCTTCAAAGAAGGCGACTACTTGGAGATCTACCGCTTCTGCTATTAGGTCCGAGCTAGACTCACCCGTTCCTGCTCGAACGATGGTGCTTCAATCTTCTCCTCCATCGATGGTCATGGTAGAGCTGGAGCAATTTAACCTACTGATGCAGTGGGTTCAGGGCCTCATCGAGATGGTGCAGGCCATGTGGTAGCCTCCAATGATAATTCTACCAGAAAACCCACCATCGAAATGTCAGAAATCGATTCCAAGGAAGAGCATTTGGGCTAGCCGATCGGTGACCTCCGAAAGGAGAAAGTAGAGGATGAAAAATCCTTGCTCGAATCGTGACTCGACCCAAGGGGAGCCTTGCACTCGTTCCACCAGAAAATCTTGAGGATCAATGATCGTGAAGATCTCCTAGATCAAAGGCTCCTGAAAATGAGTCGACGAATCGAAAAACTCCACCATACTTCCTCCTCATACGGTAATGATATTTGCACTGATCCTCTTTTTTTTTCAAATGATTATGCAAGAACCCATTCCGTTGAACTTCAAGCTTTCCCAATTTGAAAGCTACGATGAAACCTCTAATCCAGTTGATCATCTGAAGGCCTTTCGGACCATGATGTTACTCTATGGCGCACCAAATGCCATCTTATGCCGAGCTTTTTCGTCTACTTTAAAGAAAGCAGCAAGAAACTGGTACTCGACGTTGAAGCCGAATACGATCTTCTTCTTTGACCAGATGAGCCATCAATTTGTGGCTCACTTCATCAGCTGCCGACATCCGTATCGAGGTTCAAATTTTTTGATGAATATCAAGCAGAAGAAGAAGAAATCTATCCAGGCTTACGTCATCCGATTTAATATTACTGCATTGGAGGTTCGGAATCTGGACCAGTTTGTTGCAATGGCCGCATTGAAGGACGGTCTTTAGAAGAACGATTTGTTGTTTTTCCTGAAGAAGAAGTACCCCAGAAACTTTGCTGATCTACTAGCTCGGATTGAGGGATATGTCCGAGCGGAAGAAGCCTTTAGGTTGAAGGATAAGGAAGCCATAGGAGAGCGATAGATGGGCAAGTCCAATAGACCCACCGCTGGTAGAGGGCCAAATGAAGTTCGACCGCATTCATGGACTTCCTCTGAGTACAAGCGAGCCTAAACTCCTCCTCGAGCTTGTCATCAAAGAAGCCCTGATAGAAGGGCGCAAAGAAGTTCTCCCCTCAGAAGGTTTTACAACTATGCCCCCCTTAATGCTCCTAAAACTCAAATTCTGATGAAAATTAAGAATCAACTACCAAGACCAGAAGAATTACGATCTTCCCCAAACAAGCGCAATCGAAGCAAATACTGTTTGTATCATCATGATCACAACTATGATACTGAAGAATGTATTTAGCTCCAAGATGAGATCGAGGAGCTCATCAGGAAAGATCGATTGGATCGATTCCTCAGACATCAACCTAAAGCAAGAGAAGATCAGTCAAGGATGCTACTGCAACTAGAACCACCAATGAGGAAGCAACAACAAGAAGATCGGTCGCCTCCCGACATCATCAACACTATCTCTGGGGGGCTTAGTACTTCGATGAGCTGCCATCTCTCAGCCTCAAAGCTAAAGGAGGCTTGCCCCAAATTAGGAAGGCCCGTATGAAATAGAGGAGGTCGTCCGGACCGAAACTTATCGTCTGAAGAAGCTTGGAGGAACAACGCTCCCACGATCTTGATACTCAGAGAATCTGAGAATGTACTGTCGGTAATTTTTCTTCAATAAAACTCTTCTGTTTTAATATTATGGTTTCTTGGTGCAAAAACTATGTGATGACAGAAAAAAAGTAATCAATAGCAGCCATATTAGGAATAGAAGGAGAACCTCATTCTAATATGAGCAAAGTCAAAGACCTCATTTATTTTAGACGAGATGAGAGGAGAGGTCTTGACAATGGCCCTTATGCATCCCTATAGTCCGTTAGGAACAGGAGGAGAACCTCATCCTAACGTGAGCAAAGTCAAAGGCCTCGTTCATTTTTAGACGAGATGAGGGAAGAGGCCCTGACAATGACCCTTATGCCCCCTACAGTCCATTAGGAACAGGAGGAGAACCTCATCCTAACGTGAGCAAAGTCGAAGGCCTCATTCATTTTAGACGAGATGAGGGGAGAGGCCCTGACAACGGCCCTTATGTGCCCCTACAGCCCATTAGGAATAGGAGGAGAACCTCATCCTAACGTGAGCAAAGTCGAAGGCCTCGTTCATTTTAGATGAGATGAGGGGAGAGGCCTGACAACGGCTCTTATGTGCCCCTACAGCCCGTTAGAAATAGGAGGAGAACCTCATCCTAACATGAGCAAAGTCGAAGGCCTCGTTCATTTTAGACGAGATGAAGGGAGAGGCCCTGACAATGGCCCTTATGTGCCCCTACAGTCCGTTAGAAACAGAGGAGAACCTCATCTTAACATGAGCAAAGTCGAAGGCTTTGTTCATTTTAGATAAGGTGAGGGAAGAGGCCCCGACAAGGATCCTTATGCGCCTCTACAATCCGTTAGGAACAAGAGGAGAACCTCATTCTAACATGAGCAAAAGTCGAAACCTCGTAGACTAAAGACGTGGAGAAGGAAGAAGCTCGGTGGGAAATCCTTATCTGAGTTTTTTCACGACAACCTGACTACGTCAAATGCGAAAGGCAGAATCTTATCCTGATTTGCAAGAGAGGTCCTAGTTTGACGTCCACAACAAGCTCGGCGTCCACAATAAGCAACAAGCGCGGAAACTCGGGATAGGAGATAAGATCTTCCTCGAGCTTCAATCTGAACGGGTGCAGAGCCCAAAAAAGAACTTCGATAGTCATCTTTTTTGTACTTTCTTCATTTGAATTTCGAACTCGAAAGTGAAAAACTTTTGTTGGGGATAAATTTTGTTCCCGCCGAAGTCCAGTCTGATGTTTAGCCTAATGCAATTGGTAATCACGGAAGAGCTTCGATCGAAAATTTTTCTCCAGCGATCGAACCCCAACCGAACTCCTTCAGTGATCGAACCTTAGTCGAACTCCTTCAACCAATCGAACCTGAGCCGAACTCCTTCAGCCGATCGAACTTGAGCCAAACTCCTCCAGCGGTCGAACCCAAGCCGAACTCCTTCAGCGGCCGAACCCCAGCCGAACTTCTTTAATAGCTGAACTTCTCCAGTGGCCAAACTCCTTCTGAATTTCTTCTTCAGTCAAATTCCTCAAGAAGCCAAACTCTTTCCAGACTTCTCCTTCAGTCGGATTCTTCTAGGAGCCCAACTCCTTCCAGACTTCTTCCTCAATCAGATTCTTTCAGGAGCCCAACTCCCTCCGAACTTCTCCTTCAGATGGATTCCTCTAGGAGCCAAACTCCTTCCTGATTCTTCTTCAATCGGATTCCTCTAAGAGCCGAACTTTCTTCGAACTTCTCTTTCAATCGAATTTCTCAAGAAGCTAAACTCTTTTCGAACTTCTTTTTCAGTCAAATTCCTCCAAGAGCCGAACTTCTCCACCAGTCGAACTCTTTCAGCTGAACTTCTCCACCAGTCGGACTCATTCTAGACTTCTCCATCAATCGAGCTTCTCCATCAGTTAGACTCCTTCTGGACTTCTCCATCAGTCGAATTCCATCCGGATTCCTCCAGCGGATTACTTCTGAATTTCAAGTAGCATTTCTCCTGGATGATTTTCTCTAGCCGTATTTTCTTTAGAAGTCCGAACTCTTCTGAAATTGACATACGTCAAAGCTCTTCACCCCTTCACGTGGCTCCGAGTGGCTCAGTACCGGACAGCTATGATTATCACTATCAGTCTACTGCAGGTGGCGCTCCACTCACACGATCCTGAGCGGCCAGCTACCGAATGGCTATGGCTATCACTATCAGTCTGCTGCAGACGATGCCCCTCTCATGCAGTCCTGAGTGGCCAGCTATCGGATGGCTACGACTGTCACTATCAATCTGCTACAGGCGGCGTCCCTCTCTATAACAAATCCTACGCGGTCATGAGCGGCCAGCTATCGGACGGCTACGATTGTCACTATCAGTTTGCTCCAAGCTCCATCTATAAAAGAAATCCTTTAGATATATTTTCTCTAAGTTCTCTTCTTCTTTTCGAAATGCTGCTGAAATCTTTCTTAAGCACTCCATTCCTATTGGCCAGAAGAGCTGACTTGATCGTTAGAGAATTCTGCCAAAGCCACCACCATCGACTCCGAACAGAACTTTGTTTTACAGATCACCGACGGCGACCTCTTCTTCCTCAACTCCAGTTCGATCCGGCGTCAATCAGATTCTGCACCAACAACTACCTTGCTTTAATGGGCATTTAGGATTCATTTGGTTCGAAATTTTTTTTTTCAAAAAAATATTTTTTAAAAATATAGTTTTAGCATGTTAAATTAATCATAAGAAAATGATATATTTTAGAATGGCTTATATTTGGTTGAACATCTATTTTTTTAGAAAAATTATGTAAAATATCTATTATATCTTTAATAGATATAAGGCTATACCTTTCTACTTCTAATTTTTTTTATAAATAATAATATTATATTAATATTAATATTAATATAATATTAGATCATAATAATTTATTATATTAATATAATATTATATTATTTATATTAATATATATTATATTATATTAATATAAATATTATAATAATATTTATATAATATTATATTACTATTTATAAAGATAATATTTAATGGTATCTTCGAGAATTATACGTTTTGCAATTATATATTTGTAAAAAAATATTTTTTTTAAAAAATCATCATCAATTTTTATTTTATGAAAAATCTCAAAATTCATCTTTCCATAAAGTATAAAATATATATATATATATATATATATATATATATATATATATATATATATATATATATATATATATATATATATATATATATATATATATATATATTAAAAAATTAATAAAATTAAAAAAAAAATTCAAAAATTACCGCTTCCCGCGAATCGAACGAGTCCTCAGATTGGCAATTAAGCCCCCACCCATCCTCCGGCTCTAACCAAGTAGTGGGCCGGAATGGAGAGCAGGGGTTAAGGCCCACGAAGACCATGGCATCCGCCAATCAGAGGGTCGAGAATTGAGACCCAGCGGCGGAGCTTGGAGCCGCTCTCTCTTCAGAAGCGCGTCTATTCCCGCTCGTCTATTCTCCGAAGCCCTAGCCTCGCTTTCCCCTTCTTCACTCTCTCTCTCTCTCTCTCTCTCACACACACACACACACACACACTCCAACATGAAGCTTGTCAGGTGCTCTTTCTTCACCCCTTTCTCCCCCCGACATTTTTCTTCGAGAATCGAAATTTTAAGCGGTTCAATTTTCGCATCGCAATATTCTTATTGTTCTAGTTTCTTGCGCTGATTTCGGATTCTTTCCCTCTTTTTTATGTTAGGTTTTTGATGAAGCTCAACAACGAGACCGTCTCGATCGAGCTCAAGAACGGCACAGTCGTCCATGGTACGATCACAGGTATCTTCCTTCTCCTTCCTTCTGTATGATCCTTCTTGCGGTTCGGCTAGGGTTTTAGCCAAATCAGGGATGGGTTCGTGGAATTTTACCAATAAATGGTTTTTTCGACTCGATGCTTTACGTAGCGTACATGCTCTGGTTGTTTTTCAATTTGTTTCTTGGTATTCAGCTTGATATTGCCGTTTGATCTGAATGATACCTTTCTTAATTTGGCCTGCAGAAGAACATGTGAAATTTTGTTTTCTTGCCGCTTTATTTATGTGAAATTAAGTGCACCGTAGAGGTCGAGTGAAGATGTTATGAAACCTGCTTTTGAGTTTTTGTTTCTTTTTTACACGAAAAATTTTAGTTTATTTTGGTTAGCATGGGTCAAATTCACCGTTGGAATGGTTTTCAGAAAACAAAAATCTTACAATTTCACAGAACCTGCAACATAAGTTTTAATTTTGTGAAAATAAGAAACACCATGCGCACACCGCCCCCACCCCCGCTCGCTCTTTTCTACTATCCTTTCTACAACATGTTTCATGTATCAGATTTAATGAAAAAACATGAAAATTTAACTTATATAAGACACTTCATAGCTTTACAAACTGAGGCATATAAAGCTTAAGGCCAAGAAATTTCCAGCGGATGGAAGTTAATATAGTAGAGAATTATAGTTGGTTTAGACTGCTTAAAGTTATTTTTAGTGATTAAAACTTCACTTTTAAAGGGAAAAGTGGACTTTTAGTGTCGGTAGGAGTGTTACATTGACTAACATTAGTGTTAAATATCTTTATTTGACTGAAGTTGGGTTTGGGAGACTTGAGTATTCTAGAGGTTGCAATTTTCTTTATTTAGGACTCTGTAGAGCTTAGAAATTTATTAACGCAAATATTATTTATAATAAGATGGATTAAGATCCCCTCCCTCTTTTGTTTTCTGTTCTATGTCTGCTTGATTTTTCTTTGGATTGAAGAAAACAAACTTTTTGGCTCCTTTCTTGCTCTATTATGTCAGAGGTTTCCCTGCAAATCACTGGTTTCTAAGGGGAGCTAATAAGATGGCAGCGCGCTCTTTGTTGGGCATGAATTCCTCAACCTTGTGTTTTCCTTGTCGACCTCAACTTTAGAACCAGACTGAACTAATTTTTTGTTTTGTGAAGAAAAGTCTCTTATTGTAATCAGGCTATATGGTCTCATATTCCAGTGTTTTGCATCTTCATCTTGAGCTTGTAAATGCATGGTGCTTAACTTATGATTTTGAGCTTAAGCTCCTTTTGTCCTGCTATAGTGTCAATCCTCATGAAAGTGTATTATGTTTGAGTGATGCTTTTACTTTAACAGTTTTCTCTCCATGGGTTTGATTAAGGAGTATTTTTTTTATCTATCTGCTTAAAAATCTGAGTTCCCTAATTTGCAAAATTTAGTATCTAATCCAATCGAAAAAGACTTGAATGCAACATGTAAACTTCTTGTCAATATCTAGGCATAATTGTCTGTAATCAAAGTTTTTTTGTGCTTGTTGGAAAAAAAAAAGTGCTTCTTTGGGCTTTGGGTGATTATGCACCTAGTAATGCTACCGTATGTCTTGCTTCTAGGGTGAATCATCTCACTATAGCCTTGGTAGGACCATGGTGAATCATACCATGTACATCCTTAATTATATATTAAATATCAAATATCAAGCTTTTGTGATGGGATTTTGGGTGATTATGTTATTTAGCATGTGTAATACTGTTGGTTCTGATTTTATTTGATTAGTGGTAGAGCCTAACTTGGGAAAAAATATTGATCATTTTCTTCTGCTCTTTTGTATATTATTTAATCTCTTCAAATTTGTAATCCTTTGCTAAAGAGGATGGTCATGCTTCCTCAGTGATGAGAGACCATAATATGTACATGTAGTCAAATTTTGTTTTGTTTTTAGGGCATTGAATTAGGTTTTGCCATGGTTTCTTGATCTATCTTCATTTAGTAGCTTTCACCATATTGGCAAAGAATGATGAGGGAAGGCTATCATTGATTAGTTATCATAGAAGATATAATTATTGAAATTGCTATACGAAACTTCTTCAAAGTCAAGGGAACCAAGGGAGATCATGGCTAAGCCTTCAGAAACATACATAATGTTGAAGGCTTGTTTTACTCTGTAATCATTTTACAATATGTTGTATGGGCTCGCAGGTAGTATGGCATGGGTCACTAAGCCTTATTCAAGCATGATAGCATAACATAAACCAATTTGAAGTATCAACTTTGGTTATAAGTATGTTTAGATCTTTAAGGTAAAAATGCGCCTAGTTGAAGTCTTGACTGCAAATTGTTTGTAAATGTATATCCATGATTTTAAAAAAAAAATCAAGGCATGATGGTTGATGTCTCTTCTTATTAGATTCCCTCCTTTATTTAATTCAGGGTCTGCTTTGCTGTTGTGCACATATGATAGCTGCTGCATGGATGGGAATCAACTGGGAAAGGAGGTGAGGGAAGGGACCAGGAGGAATTGCGTGTCTCCATGATCTTGCAGTTCCAAGATTCTTGGGATACCATAAATCTTTATTCGATGGACTTTAGTGATGCAAAATCTTGGTTATGTTGGATCAACAGACTGTCTCCTCATGCTTATCCTGTTATCTGCTTCCTCTTCTCAACTGATTTCATCCAATGTGAACATATTATATAGATATGGCAGTCTATCTCTTCTTCTTCTTTTTTTTTTTTGGAGAAAATATATAGGTAGGCTAGTCATGCATCAATGCAGCCCCTTACTGACTTTGCCATGCCGGGACTAGTACTCCATCTCATGAATTACTGAAACTTAGCTAATTCAATAAAAGTGTTTGCTGTCCTTCCTGCATTTGCCAACCTAAGTATCTTAGACTGTCCCCTCATTCCAACCTCTTCATAATTTCGCACCTTTCTCTGTGCAAGGGCCTATTTGGATCTTTTTTTCCTCATGCTTGCATTATCAGCAAGTTGTTAATTGGTCAAGGGTTTCAAGTAGGTCTTCTGAATTCAATTTGATTGCTGTCCTATTAGGCATTTTAGCGATTCTTCTGTTAGTTTAGGGCTGCAACATGATTTTTTGAATTTTAACCTATGAATTTTCTAGACTTTAGGGCAAGAAGAGTTTGTAACATTGTAAATTTGAATACAAAAATTATGCATAAATTTTTGATACTTTGTTTTGAGAAATTCAATTATTTCTGTGTTCACCTGCCTATTCACTCTTGTGAACCGGAGAGGTTTGACATTAAGAATGAGTGATGTTTCTAATTCTTAAATGCTCCAAGTCTATATTATTCTGGATGATTCAGAGAACACTGCACCTAGCAGGATTATGGGCACGCTTTCTATGAATTAAGATCAATAACTAGATGATGCCTAAAGGTATAGATATGTCTTGTTGACCAGTTTGTCTAAAATTATCCCAATCTTGTGCTGGTGTTCTAAGTGCAAAAGATTTGTTTATATGCTTAATGAAACATCTCCGGAGGAACCTAACTTGATCGGCCTACAGATTTGTTTCAGACAATAACTAGAACATGAAAAATCTGGATTGCAACATGTAAAGCTGATTGTTAGGTACTTAGGTACTTGGCTGAGGAACCATGGGTAACTTGGTCAGCCTACTGCTTTGTGTCAGTAAATAACTAGGACATTTTTCTTCATAATTCATACTATAGCATGTTGGACTCAGGTTATTCCTTATATTAATGTAGCAATCCATTAGGGTGACTAAATATACTTCTATTTTTTTTGGCTGTTTCATTTAGTTTTGTCGCAAAGGCATTAAAGCAAGTCTTGAATAAATGATGTTGCCCTTGAATTGGGTTTGAGAAGAGGGAAGAGGTTCATACATAATATATATTAGGAAAACTATATTCGCCTCTTCTGATTCTTTTGTCTTCTTCTCTTCCCCATGCTCGTTCTCGTTTGTTACTTTCCTCGTACACTTCCCATTCCCGATCCCCAGCACCTCACTCCTCCTTCCATCTCCCCATCCCTGCCCCCTGCTTTTAAAAAAGAATAAAAAAGAAAAAAAAAAAGTAGAACGTACTCACAAATGCTGAAAAAAGGGAGAAGGAAAAAAATAAAATAGCTGCTGCACCTTTTCATGCTTTTGGTAATTTTTCAAGTTATGCGACTGTGTGCTCTCTATTGTACTTATCATTGGCCCTTGCTTGAACTTGTGTTGAAGGAAATGTTTTTGCCATCCATTGTTCAACCTTTTCTGATAGGAATTATTTTATTGATACATTTTACATAAGCTGGTCCAAGAAAATACTAGATTTTAGATTAAGTATTTTAATAGAATGATAAAGTATTTAATTCCACTACCAAAGCAACAAAGTGATTGGTGCCAAATTGCTTTCCCATTTGCCTCGAATTGCTTTCTTGAGTTGAACTTTTTTTTTGGGTTGGGGTGTGTGTGTGTGTGGGGGGGGGGGGTAAACAAAGGAGCCAAGCTGTATTAAGCTAATTGAGTTGAACTTAGTTGATGCTGACAGCTGGCAGTTTGATTGTAAATTCATAGCATGTCTGTATATTTGGTTGTTGCAGGTGTGGATATCAGCATGAACACACATTTGAAGACTGTGAAGCTTACTTTGAAAGGGAAAAATCCGGTTACTCTTGATCACCTTAGTGTCAGAGGCAACAACATTCGATACTATATCCTCCCTGACAGCTTAAACCTTGAGACTCTTCTGGTTGAGGAAACACCTAGGGTCAAGCCCAAGAAGCCAACTGCTGGTATTTTCTCATGTTCTATCATCTCTTCTTAATATGATTTTTCAATTAAAATTGATCGATCCTTTCATTGGGCATTGGCTTCACAAGCTTTGCTGGTTTCAACAGGGAGACCATTGGGACGTGGTCGTGGGCGTGGACGTGGTCGGGGGCGTGGCCGAGGCCGTTAGTCATGTCATCCTCTTAATATTTTGTGGTGTTTGTTTATGTATTAAAGCCTGCTCCCCTGGAGAATTTTTCAAGGGCTTTTGCTTTACTAGTTAGAAACTGGATTGCTAGGTTACCACAGATAGCTCCAATGGAAATGTGTTTTAGTTGTTGGGACTTTAATGACTATTAAAATTGGATGGTGAAATCAGAACTGTGATGCAATCATTTCACTGACATGGTGCCTTGGGTTGTTGAGCTTTAGTTATCGGTGCCATGGCTATTTAACTGCAAAAATTATGTTGAACCCTTAAATTGATATAAAGCAATCTGCAGTCACGTATTCTGGCCATGGATTTGTTGATATGATCTTCATATCCAAATTGATGGACATAGTTCGGAAGAATATAAGTTGGTTTGTGCCTTGTAGATGGACTATACGTGGAGGGATTTGGATCACTTTCTCATGCCCTTGAGCTTAATTTCCCTCTCTGCACTTCTGATCTGTGTATTGGCAATCTCCATTTGTATATATCTTATTCAACTTTCTGTTGAGTTGTGGCTCTGATGTTTTAAGGCGGAACAGAATGACATCTTAGTGGGTGTTCTAAATTCTAATACCATATTAACCAACGAATTAACCTATATATCCTTGACCTTTTTTTTTTTTTTTTTGATGAAAATCCTTGACCTTTATCTTATCATGTTTAGAAGTTATGTTTATGTACATGTGCGTACATCCTTGATCTTGTCAATTTAGGCTGCGATGATTAACTTTTCACCATATCAAATGTCAAAATTCAATAGCAAACCTTATTTGCTTGTTTATCTGTGTTATAGCTTTCTTTGTTAGGCTTCTAACTATGTGTATCTGCTAACTTAGCTGATTAGACATGTTTTACAGTGTTGAATGGTTGGGTTATGTGGGTTGATAAAAAGTCAATGATAGCAAATTGGTGGTGCCTGTTCTTTGGTCAACTTTACATGTGATAAAATATAAATTGCTCTGTATTTTTTGGGTTCATTCAGAGAAGCTTGCCTTGCATAATACAAAAATGGCTCGACAACTACAGTTAGGTTCATATCCAGGGAGATGATGAATTAGAATTTCTTTAGTTTAATTTAATTTAGCTACATCACAGAAATATGTGAATCGGGTTAAATTTATCAAATGATTAGATTTGTGATGTATTGCTATACAAATGATTAAGAATAGCTATCTGTCAATCTCAAGAGAACTGCATATATTGATTAGGTTGTCAAAAAAGATGTCTATCATTACATCATGTGCTTCTAAGCTGCTTATTTGTTTTTCCCCGACTCCATGAGTGCTGATTCAACTACATGACAAATCCATCCGAGTGTCTTTATCCTTGCCATCTGCGTGTGCCTTTCATGCCTAATCTCTCAATCCGTTCAAAGGGTTGTTATTGTAGTTATCTTTCATTTTTTTCAGTATGTTGAGTCGCAAATTTTGATCACGTCGTACTGCAGAGATCTGTTTCAACTCTGTTCTATACTTGAGCTCTATTGTGACAAGTCTTGAAAATTTCTTTGTTCTTTTGTATAATGATATGACAATGGTAGCATAAAGGATCCTATGGTACCATATATTGTTAATTTGATTCCAACTTTTAGCTTGTGTATTTCAATAAGAAATAGTACTGTGTTCTCTATCATATATGGCAGTCGTTCCGGAAGCGAAAGCGCAATTCGTCACCTAGAAAGAGGACGCTGTACCGATGGAGAGGGATGGACGTGGCCCCGATTAACTATTCAGAAAATTGGGTTCATTGCCTTGCACATAAAACCAGATTCTTCTTCCTTGATAAAGAGAAGGCGGCGGGGGGGTGGGAAAAGAGAGAGGGATAGGTAGACTCATAAGCGAAAGGTAACGGTCCTTTTATCTGCAGAAGAGAGCTTTTATTTAGTACAGCAGAAATACTGATATTATGAAAAATAAACTTTTAGTGACCCATATCTTTTGTCTTCGAAACGCATGATTGTTTTGTGATTCTCCAATTTTATAGCAGAAGATCGGTGTTAAAATGACACGGAAGGCGATAGCCCAAATGGATGCCTATGGACGGCAATTATCCCCACAGCAGGAATGGCGGCATACTCCCGGCTGAGTAATCCAGCAGCATCTGCATGCTTCGGTGATTGGAGGAGAAAAGAAAAGAAAAAAAAAAAAAGGGGTCATCAAGAGTCTCCCAACAAAGTAGCAAGGATATAAAATAATAACACTTCAATCTTAAACCACCTGAGTCTTAGAAAATGGCACACTAACGGCTAAAATCTAGTTCAACAGCGCGCACCCGCACAAAATACCTCCAAACTGTCTTGTTTTAGGAACAATTATCGCGTGATAATAAGTGGCTAGTGAAATTTATGCCGAAAGCGGAGAGTTCATTTCTTGTTTTTTCCTTTCACAAAATGTATTGCACATGTTCAATCCAATCAGAAATAATCAAAGAGAAATTTGATACTCCAAAACAGCCTTCAAGTGTTACATAAATATTGGGTAAAAGTAGCTGCGGTGAATCAATCTTGTGCTCCACGGCCTTCATTGGGGCAGTCGTGGTTGCGGTGGCCAAAAAGAGGGCCACCACCATGAGCCAAGTGATAAGAGAGAGCAATAGGAGTGTGCTTCCTCCTTCTCACCCCCATTTCAGCACCAAGATAACAAAAACTTCCCCCACCACAACTATTTACAGGCAAAATTTCCCAGCCCATTCTACCTTTTCCAACATCTAGTACATTTTTCAAGCCATCCACATCACTAGAATCGGCCTTTTGTTGGTGCATGATGGAATCATGACATGGGATGACCACTTTGGTGGACTTTAACTTGCCTTATATGGTGTTTGTTGTGGTCTTTCAGACGTGTGGCTGCGGCAAGCAACCCGCCCAGTCTTCCTTTCTCATCCGCAAGGGAAAAAGCCAAGGAAAGGAAAACCAAAAAAGATCAACTTTCACTTATTGAAAAAATGTCAAGTGTCTTTAAAGACCTACAAATGCGTCATTACCAGAAAAAAAGAAAAAAAGAACCTACAAATGCGTAGCTCACTCCGTTCCAAATGAATTTGGAGCTAGCTAGTGCAACATGTCCGGGGCCCACTTCCACATCATCGTCCACCAGCACTGCTCCCATCGGAGGTCGCCGCCACCACCACTGTAGCCAGGAGAGTTTCCTTTTGGTGAAAATGTGACGAGGAGGTTGGACCTACAAGGTCTTGAGCTTTAGCAAATCTTTTAAATCAAGGCTTCAGTCACGCTGGTACCACATAAAAGCAAAATCTAGCGTGCCTTGGTCGTCTGAGGCTCTGAGCAAAGTAGACTTTAAACAATACCACCAAGCATAAGCGATGCATGTGAAGAAAAGTATGTTGGGTTCCATGCCCACCGTACAACCTTTCATATGATTACTTCAACATAAGTGAATTCACTGATGTATAGCGACAAACTATCGCAGTCTATTCTTCTCCTTGTGAATACACAAGATCCAACTTTCAGAAGGGCACCACAAGTACCCAAAAAAGCTGTTTCTGGTATCACAGGGAACCCAAAACTCTGAGATACATCAACACCCACAAACTCATAATCCATAGCCCAACAAATATTCCACAACCAACGCAAGAACAACTGCTATCACTAATTCCAACAAGAAAGCGGCAGTCGCCAATTGAAGGATCGAGGAATGTAATCATTCCAAGCCCATCAAAATCACAACTTCGTGCATCCTGCTTTTGCAACTGATAGTACCGGTTGAATGCATATGAGATATTTCCCTTGTCTCCAATGGCATTGCAGGATCCTCCATAGAGGAGAGTGGTGCAATCAGCAACACTGCAAGCTAGCTTCATGTGATTTGCAACACCATCAAGACCTTGAGATGGGTTGGCAACACACCACCTTGATGGAAGATATTGAACATTTTTGGCATTCTTTAATCCACCATTACCCACTCCAAGGACCAAGGGGTACTTAGCCTGACCGTCGAAAGAAAAAATCCCCCAGTGTCGCTCAAAATTCCCCGGAAGTATGTTCTTTTGTTCTTCATCAAGAAGACTGAAGAGATAAACGTCCACTGGTGGAACCCCAGGCCTCAGAGGAGTCCCTTTGTTACTCAAGACATGACTGATAAGGCCTTGGTTGAAAGCTCTTGCAGCACTAAGATTTGCACTTGGTGCTCCATCTGTTGGCCAGCCCACTTCACCAATTGCTATAGGCACCTGCCCAAAGCCGATTTTAGTAAGAGCAGCCACTAAGGTGTCAAAATTTCCATCGAAGGCATTGTAATACACGTTTGGGCCATCCACAACAGGGTGTGAAGATCCCCCAAAGAAGGCATAGTCTTGTGGGAAGTCTGAGCTCTGGTAAAGACTCAGGAATGGGTAAATGTTAACCACAAAGGGAGATCCATTGGAATTGAGAAAAGAGACCAGCTGGGTCATTATCTGAGTCAGTTCAGGTCGAAATGCTCCTTGAGAAGGAAGTGAGGCAGACTGATAAGCATCAGCATTGCAAGGGACGACCAGCTTTACGTAACCTGCCAGGTTTGCTTTTGTTAATGATTGCTGAAGATTGAGCATTGCTGGCAGAACGACGGACTGATATTGCCCCTGGTAACTTGTGAGGAAGGGCTCGTTGCCAACAGCGATGTACCTGTGTTCGGTGCAATAGAAAAATGGTTTATGCAAGTCCAAAAGTGACCGAACATGAGCAAATGTGTACAAAACTAACAATTATAACATTAGATTTTTGTCAACCACTAGACAATTCAATTATGATGGGAAAACAAAGAAGCAAGCTTTCTCAAAATATATCACAAATTCATTTGCGCCTGAATAATATGGCTCTCAGATTCCAGATCCTAGTTCATGTTACTGGTTTTTTGTATACAAATAGGGCAATCACCTCTGAATTCATGCCTGAGCAGTGTCAATTTAAATCAAGTGCAACAAAAGTTGAGGTGGACTGGCAAGGAATTCTACAGAGACAAACTGGACATGATTCAGAGATGATGACATAATTAGCTGTTTATGTACTAACCCTCTCAAGAAGCTATAAAATTTGGACCAAAATACAACTGATTAGACAGTTAAATGATAAACCATTTGTTAAGAATTTCCTCTGAAAAAGGCAAAGTGTTTTGCACCTGATAAGGATCACAATTGCATAAGTGCCAAGACCAAGTGCACACATGGACATTCAGAAGTTTCCAAAAGTGAACCACCAATCCATCCTTTTTGCTGTATACAGGACACTGTTAGCATTGCCAAGAGCTTGAAAAGTTCATGTCACATGTATGTGCTCAAATGTTGCTACATTTGCTTTGGATGAGTTTAAAAAGTAACACAAGTTAACACTTAACCCTATCTCTAACCCTTATGTCTGTATCCATGCAATAATGCAAATAAACCTATGAGTTTCAGTCTAGATGCATAATCATCCAGGGACACATCTACAAAATGATCTCAAATGTTGATGCCCAAAAGAGAAAAACAATGAAATACAGAGAGAAGAAATGCAAACAAGGTTTTCTTAGAGAAAGAAGACGAGAAAAGAAGTCTTTTCTTCTGGTGATTCCCATACAAATTCTGAATATTTAGAATTTTAAGGATTCAAAAATCCCAACCAAGAAGGCCGATGAATAAAAAAGGCATGAAAAAGAGGGGAGTTTTTAAAATTAGAAATATAAGTAACTTATTAAAAACAATGAAATAATAAAGGGAGGAGACGCCGACCATAACAATCCCCGCATGTTCCTAATTTAAAAGAAAAAAAAATTAGAAAAAATGAATGGAGGGAATTGAAGGCTATTGCCAGGTTTAATGTTCCTAGGAATGTCTGAAAGTTCTTGAAAAGCCTGACCAGGTTTGAGGAAGTTTTAGTCTATCAAAGAAGATACTTGGTCATCCTCATTTGGGATGGTTCATCTGCTCTAACTTCCTTATTATGGTTGTTTTAGAATATATTGAATATAAATTTGTCTACCATTATGTAGAGGTTAAAGTTTGAGACTATGAACTATTTGACCCGAGCATCATCTAGATTATATTCATGCTCTACCGTACCTCACGACTCATTAGCACTTTTGATTAAAACAATAAACTATAAAGTTTATCCGACAGGGAACTATGAATTCAGTGAATATCCTCTTATGGCATTTCTATGAACGAATCTAGAATGAAATGGATGTAACAATCATGAAAAAAGCTATAAAATAGGTTGATGTAGATATTAGAATATAAAATTTTATATGAATAAATTAAGATGTATATAATGCTAATGAAAAAGGATCAGTAGAAAATGCACACACATTTATGGTAGGTCCATATAATTCAGCATACAGATAGCAGAGGTTTACAATAGCACGCGAATGATATGATATGATATGAGAGCAATTATGATGTTTATTGCAATTTTTTTAATGATACGATTTTTCCAATATTGTAAAGCAATGATCCTAGTATCCTACAACAATTTATGCACAACCAAAATAACAGAAAAACCTAATTGGATGCCTCACAATGTAGCATGCAAGATTAATTTCTTTCAGCATTAGATTATGCTAGCAATATAAAATAGATAAAATCAGAGAAAATTATTGGGTAAAATGGATATCTTCAATGGCATTTTCAGTTTAGTATTAGTGGTTTGGATTCTCAGTTAGCATTGGAAATGGGGTTCCTTGGCATGTACATGAGAAAAAGCAACTTATAAAATGGTTTCCAGGCACCGTTTGGATGCGTAATTCCCTCGCTTGTGTGATATCCCACACATTGACACAAAGGCATAAGAATAAAAAGGTGTAGAGACAGAAATCACAGGAGATCAGGTGAGGCCATCCATCTGTAATCCAAAGATTTAAGGATATAAAACTCAATTGAAAGGTTATTTTCAGTATCTCCAAAATCTTTGGATTGCAGGACCAGCAAGCATCCATGACTCCAACTAGTTATCTCTCTTCTCACCACACGTTGTCAGCCCCCCAACCAATGTGTACACATCACAGGATTCTGGGAGGCTAACATCTTCCTAGGCCCTTAGGGTTTCACAAACTATTCTGATAGCATATCAACATAAATGCAGCTCATGCAAAGGATGGAGATAACAGAATGAGAATTCAATAACCCTTGCTTTGGCACGCAGCAACCATTGCGCGTATGAATCCTTCCGAACCTTATAGTTTTTTTCCACTCACTCCTGTGTTCCCACTCTTAATAGCAATTGGCATTTGCTAAAGTCCAAACGATGACAAAAATTCATGAAGATTCCCCTGTGGATGGTCGCCAGAGCCTTTCAGAAATCCTAAACTCATTAATATGACCTGTCCCAAAAGAGGACACCAGTGCTATTTCCTCCACATTTTGAATTCCTCGATGCCCTAACTAGAATGCATCCATTATGCCAATACACGCCCGAGTGTTCGAAATACCCAAAGAATCAAAAAAAAAAAAAATCTTTCTTTTACAACACAGACATATTGATCATCCTTCATATAAAAGATTCACTAAAGAAATAAAAATAATTCTTCATTCATAAAAGAATAAAATAATAATTCCTCAGTAATAGTGAAAAGGCGAAAAAAGATTCAAGCAACAGTTATCAAGATTTAAGCCCGTAAACAAGGAAAAATACCCGATGTTTACGCCGCCTTTAACCATATATCTCGACACATTCTGAGTGACCCAGAGATCGGAAGCGGCGGGCGAAGAGCCCAAAATCCCGAGCATGTCGTTGGGGATGCCCACCATCACCTGTATGCCGCTCCCCGCCAGCGCCCGGAGCACGGTGGGGTCGGCGTCGAAGAGCTTCACCTTGGAGATCTTGTTCTCCTTCATGAGATCCACGACAATGGAGGGCTGGAGCCGGTGGGATGACAGCGTACCCCAGTTCACGCCAATGGCCGCGTCCACCATCAAGGCCGATCTTTGGATTTGGAGGAACAACGAGAGCACAAGAGCTGAAACCAAGTGGAATGCAGCCATTTCTCCTCCAAATATTGGTTTTTTAGGCAGATTTGACAAGGTATTAACGAGGTCTGGGGGAAATCGAATCGGCTTCGGCCCCTTGGGGTGGGGAGGTGGAAGCGAGATAGATGGAGAGTGGTGGTTAGCTAGTAGTGTAACTTTAGGAAAGTGGAGGGGGGAGAGAGAGGTGGAGCGGGATCATATGTGTATAAATTTAGAATGAAATTCTTGAAATTCCATCTAGCCGATGACACGTAAACATATTGGTTAATTGTTGGACAGCTGGCTCCGTTTGTAAGGATTATGAAGGTGATGGTTGGAATTAGAATCGAATTCGAGGTGGACACCAATTCAATTATTTAAAAGAGACTTTTTGAATGCGACAAGGACAACCTACCCGGCCTAACTAAGTTATGTTTAACTTTTGATTTGGCTTTGATTAAGTCGGTGGCGAATGGTAACTATTTAACAGGCATGGTTTCTGATTTAATTAATAGGGTTGTTTAAAGAACTACAGATGATTAATTTGAAACTTATTTGATGCGAAGAAAGAAATAAAAGGTATGCATCAAATGGGAAGAACATGAAGCCACACATGCAACTAAGAAAAGTTTCTTATAAAACAATGGAGTTTTACGTCTGTTGCGGTCAATCCATTCGTGCCTACGATCGAATGCCGAAAAATCTATAAACATAAGTCCACACTAACTGGAGTTGACTCCGATGAGAACCCTCCGATGCTAAAGTTAGTGATGAACTGATCGAATAGAAAAATGAAGAGCAAGATAGTAAGATTTGCTCTTAGAATAACTCGAAATTCCCTCCTCAATTGTTCAATTTATCTTTTTTTTATAGGCATCGGGGTAATAACTGCTCAGCACGTGGGTCTCTCTTTTTCTAGTGTAGCATGATCGTAGGTTGGTAATTAAACCATCTATTAATTGTTATCATCCGCTCTTTTCGAAAATAATTTCGTAGAATCGATCGGAAATCAGATAAGTTATTTGGAGAGCTCCCATTGGTCAGTCGACAGATTTGGAACTAACTAATTGTTGGTCGATCGGCTGACTTTGTATCGATCGATTGTTGATGCCGACAGACCATTGGCATGATTGTTTGGGATCGACTGATCATCGATCGATCAATCGATCGGATATCAGTCGATCGGCTTGAAATTCGATCGTCGTTTATCATGATCACTATTCATCGGATAATCATATTGATGAGCATTGATTTTCCGACAGTCCTTTTTCATCATCGATTGTTAGTTGGCTGATGATGATTGTCGACCGATGATCAGTCAATTTCTGACTGGTGGATCGAGCGATAGATCAGTATTCTCCAACAGTTGCCCTCTACACCCAAGTTCGGTGCGATGATTTGATGATTTGACATTTTATCTTGATGCACCGAACGTAGGAAAAAAGTATGTGGCATTGTTTTGAGTTTTGTTTCGTCGCCTGCAATTAATGATCATTATTTCTTTCGATAAAGCTGTTGTTCGATGCGTCGGGGATTGCAACGGTCATCATTAACTAACGTACAATCTTAAAATTTGAGAGATTTGATGTTCAATCATTCTTCAGTCGATACATATCAGAATCTAATGAGGCTTCTGTGCATCTCGACCGTCAGTGGGCCCTATATATACTGGTCCCTCTCTGCTGGTTTTTTCTTCCATCGCTTTCAACAGTAGTAGTTTTTGAAAAATTTACTTGTTCTTTCATCTTTCATCTTTCAACTTTCAGGTTTGAACTTCGAACCTTCTTCCCCGCATCTTTTTATTTCTTTTATTTTGCTTTGTCGAGTCGTTTACATAGCCAGTACTCGTGGTAGTTCATCGTGCGATCTAGCAGTCGAAGCATCCACGCTGAGTACATTGATTATGGAGTGGCTTTGGAATCAGTATCAGATCCTGGAGAACTTTCGGCTGCTGGCCCCTGGTCCTGACAATCAGGTGGTTTCACCTCCATCAGGTTTTATAGCTTTCTACCTAGAGAACCTTAGGTCGGGTCTTAGGTTTCCTATTCTGGAGTTTCTTCGGAATGTCTTCGAATTTTTGGGTATGTCTAGCCCAATTAGCACCGAATTTGGTTCGGCAAGTAATCACTTTTGCCTTGTTGTGCCAAGTGGTGCAAACAGTCCCTCGGCTTTCTTTGTTTAGATCTTTTTTTGCCCTTTGTCCCCATCCAAAAGCTAATGGATGATGGTACTTCGCCCCAAGCAGAGGGCTTTCCTTCATCACCGATCTTCCATCATCTATTCATGACCAGAAGATCCAATTCTTCTTCATCTCTCTCTCGACTTCCTGGGGTTTTCCATCGATGTGGGGTGAACCAAACACCCTCCCAAACGAAAATAGTCGGATGGATCCTGCTGATCAAGAGGACTTCCTCAAGCTAAAAGATATGGAAGTTCCTCCATAGAAGAAACTAATTACTGAAGCGGCTTTGCACGATGCCGAACTTGGTTCGGCACCGTCCGTAGGTACATATATCATCGGTGGTTCCAGTTCTTGCATCTTTTGATCGATTTGTGGTATTAACTTGCATGTGCTACTTGACTTTGCAGGGATGCATCTTCTCATGGGGCTTTTTGAGGACGATATTCATCAATTTGCCACTCGAAAGAGAGTGGCATTGGGTGCCGGTTCATCGCCCACACCGAAGAAAAGTCGGGCAGCGGGTCCTTCGACTGCTCCTACTTCTGCTGATGTTCCTCCACCGGCATCTCCTAGCGTTGCAGGTGCTCCCATCGTCGCCCTGCATGCTCCGATGGTGACCACTTCTGCCCCTCCAATCGTCACGCGGTCGGAAGATGATGTTATGATTATTGATGCTCCAATCATCACTCCTGAGTCGAAAGTTCAACCAATTATTGCTGAAGTAGTTCCCCGATCGACTCCAGTCCGTCGGGGGTGTTTACCTTCTCTATCCACATCCGAGTGGATGCCGGCGCCTCTTGAGCAATCATCCGCAAAAGGGAAGGGAAAGGCGCTAATTTTCTCTATATCGATTCGAAGTGATGCTTCCAGCCACGGATATTCAGACTCTGAATGGGTCGACATTGATGTTCGGGTCCCCAAAGGTGGATCGGCCTTTTTCGATCCTCAATTGGCAAGAGAGCTGGTCCATGCCATTCTTCTCCTGACTGATTGCAAGTCAAGGAGAAGTCAGACTTTGGCCGATCGATTCAGGTCATTTTATTCGACCCTTATCGGGGTGAGTGGGCAGTTTCACATCCTTTTTTTTTTGACTGACTTAGTTTGTTTCATCCAAATAGTGAGCCCATGATATGGCCAAACTTGAATTGGCTTGCAACAGAATGGCCAGCTTTCATCGTGCATGATCTGATGCAGTGTCGATCGTGAATACCGAACGGGATGCGGCCATTTGCCGATGAGAGGAGGCAGAGAAGGATGCTATTGCCCGAAAGATGAATTTGTCCGATGAAGTCTCCCGCCTTAGAGTTGAGCTTGGGTCGGTAAGAGCAGAGCTTGAGTCGGTAAGAGCCGAGCTTGAGTCGGTAAACTCTGACCTAAAATTGGCTCAAGTGGAGGTGAAGGCCCAAAAGAGCCACGTCAAAAAGAAGAAGCGTGTAGTAAATAAACTGAAGGACTGCGATAGCTGGGCCAAGGAGGCAGAGGATCATAGTCGGAGATGCCAATCTGTAGAAGGGGATGCATCTTCAGCTAGGACGGAGATCCAGGTTTTACGGTAGGATCTCAGTCGGGTGAAGGAGCTGGGCATTGAGAAATTCAAGGCCTCATCCGACTTGAAAACCTTGATCCTTGAGGAAAGCGAAGCTTCTTATTGGATCGGATTTGGTGACGGTCAGGATGCTGTCCAATAGCTTTTTTCTGACCTTGATCTCAACAACATCGTCATTCTTGATGCTGAAGAAGAGAAGGAGGGAGGGACCGATAGATCAGCTACCAGCCCAATGGGTGACGGTGCTTTGATCGATACTTCTACTCCATCCGCGTTGGCAGCACCTACGATCGAAGGTGCAGCGGATGCTCCGATGCCAACGGACTTCGCTTCTGAGCTAGTTGCCAAAGTTTTGACAGATCTTCAGGAAGCTGCATCGACGGATGTAGTTCAAGACTCTCTCGATCGTCCTTCGAAGCAATTGGTCGTCAAATGAACATATATTTCATTTTCTTTTCGAACTTGTAGTTCAAATCTTGTAAGGACCGATGGCCCATTTTGTAATCTCCTTTATGGTACTGAAACAATACTTTGTTCATAACACATTTACATCAGATCAATTATTTTCTGATTATTAGTCAATTTTATTTGACTAACTATCGACTAACCTTCCAACTGACTTGAAGCTATCGTTTAACCAACTTACAATTTGCCAACTCATAATTTGCTTTTTCGTCATTCAAGACTTATAGTTGTTTGTCAAAACATTCATAGGTCATGAATTAGCCAACCTTTGGTCAGTTTCTAGCCAACTGCCGATCGGCTTTTTACTAACCAACTTTTGATTATGATGATCGGATGCAAATCAATCATCCTTCGACTTGGTCATGACCAAATTGGTATTAGTCGCGTTCTTAACTAGGTAGAGGCAACTAACTAGTTCGCGACCAATGGATTGATGCTTCTTCTTTTGTTAAGAAGTCGTGTATTGGAGTAGATTGTAACTCAGTCGGTTAACCGTTCTGTTACAGTTAGCCGACTTATTCTCATTCATTTATGCTATTTTTGTTTAAAAGGTATCGACTAAAATTCATCATTGAATAAGACATTATTTGACAGTCGCCAATGGTCGTTTGGTGATTTAATTATGCCGACTGTAGTGCTGAGGGTTAGTCGGCTATAATACATCGATAGTTAATTGTCCGTAACATCCCAACAATCAATCAGTTGGCTGACCGATTCACTATAAACAAAATATATTGATGACTAATCAGCTGCAATGAGCTGACAGTCGATCGGCTATAGCAATAGTTCGTCATTGATAAGTCGATCGTGATTTGTTGTCAGTCAATTTTTTTTTATCTTTCTTTGCGAAAAGGACTCCTCTTCCTACTTTAAAGAAAAGTTCACATAAAAAATTATTATTTATATTTTTTGAAAATACATGAGGCTGATCTCATTGAAAATATACTTTAAGGTTATCCACATTCCATGTTCAAAAAATTTTCATTCCATCGAGTGTCTCGAGTCAATATGCTCCGGATCGAAGGCTCTCTGTTACCCAATAGGATCCTTTCTAATTTGGAGAGAGCTTTTCTTGGTCCAATGGTTTAGATACTTCAAACTTCCGTAGGACTAAATCACCAGGACGAATTTCCTTCGATTTAACCTTTCTATTATAATATTTGGTGACTCTTTGTCGGTAGGCCGCCATTCTGAGTTGAACTTGTTGTCAAATTTCAGGTAGCAAATCCAAATCCATCCTTCGATGATCTGAGTTGCTTATCTCATCATATCTCTGAACCCGCATCGAAGGTAGCCCAAATTCGACGAAAATCACCACCTTTGTCCCATAGGCGAGGTTGAAAGGAAATTCATCCATCGGGATTTGGGGGATTGTTCGGTATGCCCATAGTATCGAAGGTAGTTCTTCTACCCAGAGTCCTTTAGCCTCATTGAGCCAAGTTTTTAAGCCATGAAGGATTGTTCGGTTCGTGACTCTGCTTATCCATTCGACTGTGGATGACTGATGGATGTCAACTTGTGCGCGATATGATGTGCTGCGCAAAAGTCTTCAAAGTTTTGATTGTCAAATTATCGATCATTATCGATTATGATTGTATGCGAGAGTCCGAACCGATAGATTATGGATTTTTGAATAAAATCTTTTATCTTACTTTTCGTAATCTATGCTAAAGATTTAGCTTCCACCCACTTCATAAAATAATCAACAGCGATGATTAAGAATTTTCTTTGTCTGGATGCCAAAGGAAAAGGATCAAGAATGTCGATTCTCCACTGTGCAAACGGCCATGGATCTATAATCTGTGTCAGTTGCGTCGCTGATTGTCGTTGAATGTTGGCATACCTTTGACATGGCTCACATCTTCGAACAAACTCAGTTGCGTCCTTCTGCATTATCGACCAATAATATTCTTGCCAAAGGATCTTATAGGTGAGGGACTTGGCCCCCAAATGATTTCCGTAGATCCTTTTGTGGACTTCTCGAAGTGCATAGTTGGCATTGGTGGATCCTCAGCACTTTAATAGTGGAAGAAAGAAAAATCATTTGTAGAGTTGTCCACCCATCATTATATATTATGAGGCAGTCCACCTCAAACATTTTGCTTTCGATGGATCATCGGGTTGGACTCCTTCAGTCAGATACTTGACAATTGGATCCACCCAATTTGGCTTGTCGTTGACTTGCAAAACTTCTTCCACCTTTTTGATACTCGGTGTATCAAGATACTCGATATATGTTCGATCGAGTTTGGTAGAGGTTGTGACGGCAAGTCGGGAGAGTGTGTCGGCCCGAGCATTTTCTGCTCTAGGGATGTGCGAGATGTCAAAATATTTGAAGACAAAAATCTAGTCTTTTACTTTCTCCAAATACTTTTGCATCTTCAGATCCTGGGCTTCATATTCGCCGTTGATTTGTCTCACAATGAGTTGAGAGTCGGCAAACGTCTTCAACTCTTCGACATCGAGTTCTTTGGCGATCTTCAAACCAGCAAGAAGAGCTTCATATTCGGCTTGATTATTTGAAGCTTTGAAGTTAAAACGGAGCGCATATTTTATGACCAATCCATTGATATTCGCAAGGATAAATCCAGCTCCACTTTCGAGGGTGCTCGAGGCTCCATCGACGTGTAACACCCAAGCCGAATCATGGTCAATTTTGGTATTGTCATCTGTTGAGTTACAGATTATTTCTTGATCGAACTTCATGTCTGATATGGTACACTCGACAATAAAATCGGCCAGAACTTGGGCCTTCATCAACGGGAATGGATGATAGTGGATGTCGAAGTCACTAAGTTTTATCGTCCATTTCGTCATTCTTTTTGAAGTGTCCGATCGATGTAAGATCAACTTCAGGGGTTGGTCGGTTAGAATATACACCGTGTGGGCTTGAAAATAGGGCCGAAGCCATTGCGTCAAAATAATCAGGGTATAGATCATTTTCTCAACTTTTGAGTATTGGGTTTCAGCATTATGAAGTACTTTGCTTATGTAATATATGGGGTGCTGCATCTAATTTTCATCTTCTTTGATTAAAATCAAGCCAACAGCTTCGCGAATGTAGCCAAATATAAATACAGTGGTTCTCCTTCCATTGGCTTTACAAGCAGCAGAGAAATCGTTAGGTACTTCTTTAACTCTTCAAAGGATCATTGGCATTTATCGGTCCAAGAGAAATCTTTAGTTTGCCATAGAGTTTTGAAAAATAAAAAAACATCATTCGGTAGATTTGGAGATGAACCGACTGAGTGCAGCAACTCTTCCGTTGAGCTGTTGCACCTTCTTCTTTGAAGTAGGATACTTCATGTCAATGATTGTTTTTATTTTTTTGGGATTTACTTTGATTCCTCTATATGGAATAAGAAAATCAAGAAACTTTTTGATCGTCACTCCGAAGGCATATTTGATCGAATTTAGCTACATTTGGTGTCGTTGAAGTATGTTGAAAGCTTCCTCTAGATCTCGGACATGATCCTGACTTTGAGCGCTTTTTACAAGCATATCATCGACATATACTTTCATGTTTCACCTGATTTATGGCTTGAAAACTTTATTCACCAGTCATTTTTGAATCCAAATGGCATGATCTTGTAGCAATAAATCTCTTTATCAGTGATGAAGGTGGTATGTTCTTCATCTTCGGGGGCCATTCGGATCTAGTTATATCCTACAAAAGCATCCATAAAGCTTAAGAGTCGGTGTCCCGATGTCGCATCGATCAGCTGGTCGATCTTCGAAAGAGGAAAACTATCCTTGGGGCATACTTCATTTAGATCGGTATAATCAATGTAGATACGCCATTTTTCGTTGGCCTTTTTCACTATGACGACATTCGTAAGCCATTTCGAATAATGGATCTCTCTAATGAAATCTGTCGCGAGGAGCTTATCCGCCTCTTCGTCGATAACCTTTTATTGCTCAGGTGCGAATGATCATTTCTTCTGCCTCACCGACTTAACATTTGGATTAACGTTAAGTCGATGGATGATTATTTCTAAAGGTATACCTGGAATGTCGATCGTTGTCCAAGCGAATATGTCAGCTTTGGTCCTTAGTAACTGAACTAGCTATTCTCGCTCCGTTATTTGAAGTTGTGATCCGATTTGAATAACTTTGGTTGGGTCATCTTCTTTTAACGAAATTGGGATTAGTTGTTCGGCCGGCTTGCCCCATTCTTCCTCCTCCTACTGATTAAGCCTTTCTAATGGCAAGGGATCTTCTGGTTTATTTGTATTTGTTGTGATCGCGAAGCAACGTTGGGCAATTTGTTGGTTGCCTCGCATTTTTTCCACTTTGGCTTTAGTCGAAAATTAGATCAATAAATGATATGTCGATACTATCGCCTTAAGAGCGTTGAGTTCCAGTCTTCTGAGTATGGCATTGTACGCCGACAGGACTCTAATGACCATAAAAGTCAAAACGACAGTACTTTATTGAGGTTCTGTTCTTATGGTTAATGGAAGATCGAGCTCTTCTTCAATGTCGATAGCATCTCTGGTAAATCCGACTAAGGAAATGGAGACTCTTTGAAGTCATTCGATCGACATCAACATTCAGGAGAAAGCAGAGTAAAATAAAACATTAGTTAAACTTTCATTATCGACTAGGATCCTCTTTACATCATAGTTTGCTATCGTCGTTGTTAGGGATGAACCCCACTTCTGTCGAAGTCCAGTCCGATGCTCAGGCTGGTGCAATCGATAGCCATGGAAGGGTTTCAGCGGTCGTCCCTCGGTCGAACTCCTCAATGGTCGTCCCTCGGTCGAACTCCTCAGCGGTCGTCTCTCGGTCGAACTTCTCAGCGGTCGTCCCTCGGCCGAACTCCTCAGCGGACATCCCCTCGATCGGACTTCTCCAAGAGCCGGACTCCTATCAGACACCTCCTTCGGTCGGATTCCTGGATCCCTCATTTAGACGAACCTCTATGGAAGCCGAACTCCTTTCGGGCTCCTTCAGCTATTGTTCCTCTCGGACGACCCTCTCCAACCATATTCCCTTCGAAAGTCCGAACTCCTCCAAAAGGGGTACATATCAAAGCTCTCCAACCCTTCATTCGGCTCCGAGTGGCTGAGTATCAAGACAGTTGTAGCCATCACCATCAGTCCATTACAGACGATAGTGATCCGCTACCAGATGGCGACGGCTGTCACCGTCAATCCATTGTAGGTGGCACTGCAGACAATGCCTTCCTCCGAGACTAACTCCATCGGACCTCGAGCGATCCGCCATCATGTGGCCACAACTGTCACCATCAAGCTTCGCCTATAAAAAGGATCCTCCAGATACGCTATCTTTAGTCTCTAAGCTCTCCTCCCCTTTTCTAAGCTCTGCGGAACTCATTTTCGAGCACTCCATTCTTATTGGTCAGAGCTGACTTAATCATCGGAGGGTCCTGTCGGAGCCAACCCCCATCGGCTCCGGACGAAACTTTATTTTGCAGATCCCCAGCGATGACCTCGTCCACCTCCGCTTTGATCGGATCCGACGATGATCAGTTTCTGCACCAACAGATTGACACTAGAATAAGATCTCCCCTGGGGCAAATTCGACCATAGGAGATAAGATCTTCCCCGAGCGCTCGCATCAATCTCGATTGTAGGAGATAAGATCTCCCCCGAGGCAACCTCAGCTACAGGAGATAAGATTTCTCCCGAGGCAAACTCGATCGGAGGAGATAAGATCTCTCCCGAGGCAACGTTGGCTGCAGGAGATAAGATCTCCCTTGAGGGTCCGAGCCGACTTCGACTGTAAGAGATAAGATCTCCCCTGAGGCAACCTCGGCTGCAAAAGATAAGATCTCCCCCGAAGCGAACTCGATCATAGGAGATAAGATCTCCTCCGAGCGTCCACACCAAACTCGACTGTAGGAGATAAGATCTCCTCCGGGACAAACTCGGCTGTAGAAGAATAAGATCTTTCCTGAGAGCTCACATCAACCTCGACTGCAGGAGATAAGATCTCCTCCAAGGCAACCCCGACTGCAGGAGATAAGATCTCCTTCGAAGCAAACTCGACTGCAGAAGATAAGATCTCCTCCGAACGCCCGCATCAACCTCGACTGCAGGAGATAAGATCTCTCTTGAGGCAACCTCGGCTGCAGGAGATAAGAGCTCCTCCGAGGTAACCTCGGCTGTAGGAGATAAGATCTCTCCTGAGGCAAACTCGATCGTAGGAGATAAGATCTCTCCCGGGGGTAACCTCGACTGCAGGAGATAAGATCTCCTCCGAGGTGGGCTGCAGGAGATAAGATCTCCCCCGAAGTAAACTCGACTGTACTCTCTGAGTGCCTGATTGTAGGAGATAAGATCTCCCCCGAAGCAAACTTGACTGCAGGAGATAAGATCTCCTCCGAGCACCCGCATCAACCTCGATTGTAGGAGATAAGATCTCCCTCGAGGCAACCTCGACTGTAGAAGATAAGATCTCCCCCGAAGCAACCTCGACTGTGGAAGATAATATCGCCCCTGAGGAGCTCAACCTTCGATCTCAGCCACCAGAGACAATATCAACTTCAACCTCGGCTGAAGAAGAGATCTTCCCAAGTTTCCACTTCAAACAAATGCAGGCCCGAAAAAGGACTTCGACGATCGTCTGTTTCGATACTTCCTTCCTCCAAATTTTGAACTCGAGAGTGGGGGGACTATTATTGGGGATGAACCCCGCTCCCATTGAAGTTCAGTCTGATACTCAGGCTGATGCAACTGGTAGTCATGGAAGGGTTTCAGCGGCAGTCCCTCGATCGAACTCCTCAGCAATAATCCCTCGATCGAACTCCTCAGCAGTTGTCTCTTGGTCGAACTCCTCAGCGGCTGTCTTTCGATCGAACTCCTCAGTGGTCGTCTCTCGATCGAACTTCTCCAAGAGCCGGACTCCTCCCAGACACCTCCTTCGATCGGATTTCTAGATCCCTCATTCAAACGAACCTCTACAAAAGTCAAACTCCTTTCAGACTCCTTCAGCTATTGTTCCTTCCGGGCGACCCTCTCCAGCCATATTTCCATTGAAAGTCCGAACTCCTCTGAAAGGGATACACGTCAAAGCTCTCCAATCCTTCATTCGGCCTCGAGTGACTCAGTATCAAGACAGCTGCAGCCATCACCATCAGTCTGCTGCAGGCGATAGTGACCCGCTATCAGGTGGTGATGGCTATCACCGTCAACCCGTTGCAGGCGGCGCTGCAGACGGCACCTTCCCCCAAGACTGACTCCATCGGACCTCGAGCGGCCCGCCACCACGTGGCCACAGCTGTCACCATCAAGCTCCACCTATAAAAAGGACCCTCCGGATATGCTATCTCTAGTCTCTAAGCTCTCCTCCCCTTCTCTAAGCTCTGCGGAACTCATTCTCGAGCACTCAATTCTTGTTGGTCAGAGCTGACTTGATCGTCGGAGGGTCCTACCGGAGCCACCCCCCACCGGCTCCGAATAAAATTTTATTTTGCAGATCTCCGACAGCGACCTCGTCCACCTCTGCTCTGACTAGATCCGACGACGACCAATTTTTGTACCAATAGATTGGCGCTAGAAGGAGGGCCTCCGAACCCTCAAGATTTTCTTGTTCTCAAAGGAGTGCTCGATAATGATTTCTCTCTTTCCTCTTCGAGATCCCTCTTCTCTCTCTAGAATTCTTTCCCAAAAAAAAATGTCCCCTAGGAGAGCTTCGACCCGACGATCGATGGCCTCCGCGGCCCGATCCCGTTCGGATTCATCCGCTCCCGCTCCAGCCCCAGCGATCCAGGTTCCATCTGTAGCTGCGGTGGATGCAGAGCAGTTCAACCTACTCGTCTAGCAGGTTCGTAATCTCATGAAGGCAGTGCAGGCCATTCGCCAGCAGACCCCAATACCGGCTCAACTGGTGCGGCATTCTCCAGAGCCGTGTGGTCCGATCTAGGAGCGATCGACTTGGGCTGCCCGACCTTCGATCCTCGAAAGGGAAAGACAAAGGAGGGAGAGCCCTTGCTCGGACCATGGTTCGACCCAGAGTGAAGCTTCGCACCCATTCTACTAGAAAATCTTGAAGATCTCTTGGATCAAAGGCTCTTAGAAATGAGCCGGCGAATCAAAGAACTTCATCACACTCCCTCCTCGCATGGTAACGACATTTGTACTGACCCTCCTTTTTCGTAGAAAATTATGCAGAAATCGATCCTGCCGAACTTCAAGCTTCCACAGCTTGAGAGTTACGATGAGACCACCGATCCAATCGACCACTTGAAAGCCTTCTGGATAATGATGTTGCTCCATGGCGCGTCGGATGCTATCTTGTGCCAGACTTTTCCCTCTACCCTTAAGAGAGCTGTCAGAAACTGGTACTCGGTGCTTAAGTCAAGTACCATCTTATCATTTGACTAGATGAGTCAACAGTTCGCAGCCCACTTCGTCAGTAGTAAGCGATCGTGCCGAGGTTCGGATTTCTTGATAGCCATCAGGTAGAAGGAGGAAGAGCCCATCCGGGCTTATGTCACCCGATTTAATGCTGCCACATTGAAAGTTCGGAACCTGGATCAATCAGTCGCTATTACCGCCCTCAAGGGTGGCCTTCAGAAGAATGACTTGCTGTTCTCCCTGAAAAAGAAGTATCCTAAGAATTTTGCTGACATGCTAGCTCGGGCCGAAGGATATGCCCGGACAGAGGAGGCCTTTAAGGCCAAGGATGATGAAGCCAGCGGCAAGCGGTGAATCGATGGACCGGGCAGGCCCACCGAGGAAAGAAAGCAGAGTGAAGCTCGGCCGCTCTCCCGAATTTCTTTCGATCGTAGGCGAGCCCGAACTCCCCCTCGGACCCTGAGGTGGGGAAGCTCCGACGAAAGGGCACGCCGAGGTTCTCTCCAGCACCGAAATTCTCTCCGATGAAGATTTTACAACTACGTCCCCCTTAATGCTCCGAAGACCCAAATGCTAATGGAGATCAGGGAACAACTTTTGAGGCCTGAGAGGATGCATTTCTACTCCAGCAAGTGCGATCCCAACAAATTCTGTCTCTATCATCGTGACCACAGCCACGATACTGAGGAGTACGTTCAACTTCAGAACGAGATCGAAGAGCCCGTCAGGCGAGGTAGACTCGATCGATTCCAACAGAGATGGCCTGAAGAGCGGGAGGGTCGACTGAGGGCGTTACCACTAAGTGGGAGAATCAAGAAGATCGATCGTCTCTCGACGTCATCAATACTATTTTGGAGGGACTTCAACAAGGAAAGGCCAGTGGATCCGAGGGATCGGTGAAGAGATGAAGGATCGCGGAACCCATGGCCTTTATCAAGGCGGACGGTCATGAAATCCAATTTTCACATAATGATGCGGTTGTAATTTTTTTGAACATTGCTGACTATGATGTACGCCGCATTTTAATGGATAATGGAAGCTCGGTCGACATATTGTTTTACGACGCCTTCTCGAAAATGTCCTTATCCAATGATCGCTTGGGGCCTATGAACTCCCTACTGGTAGGATTCATTGGCAACGCCGTACCAGTCGAAGGCATAATAACTTTGGCTGTGGCGGTGGGGCAACCCCCAAACTGACCAAAGCATGGGTCAATTTTTTAGTCGTGAGGACTCCGTCCGTCTATAATGCCATTCTAGATCGATCTGATCTAAATACACTTCGAGCGGTAGTGTCAACCTATTATTTGAAGATGAAGTTTTCGATGAGTCGTGGGGTCGGAGAGGTCATAGGAGATCAGGCTCTAGCGAGGCACTGCTACTCTATCACCTTACATGAGGAAAAATGGTCCGACCCTTATCTTGTTGATGGACTGGATGTCCGCGATGATCTCACTGAGGAGCGGGATGAGCCTATGGAGGACCTCATCTCTATTCCCTTAAATGACAGAAATTCAAAGCACGCGGTGCAGATTGGCTCCAACTTGGTAGACGAAGTTTGGGAGCAGCTCGTCACCTTCCTCAGAAGAAACCAGACGTCTTCGCCTGGACCCCAACGGACGTGTCGGAGATTGACGCCGAGGTCATGGAACATCGACTGACCGTCGATCCGAGGCATCGGTCGGCGAAAGAAAAGATGCACCACTATGCCCTAGAGAGGCAAAAAGCAATCACCGAAGAAGTGGACAAGCTTCTAAAAGCCAGACTCATCCGGAAGGTTAATTATCCGATCTAGGTCTCGAACATGGTCCTCGTCAAAAAGGCGAACAACAAGTGGAGGATGTGTGTTGACTTCAAAAAGTTGAATATGACTTATCCAAAAGACAGCTACCCTCTACCCAGAATTGATCAACTGGTGGATGCGACCTCGGGCCATGAGCTTCTCACCTTCATGGATGCATTTTCTGGTTATAATCAGATACGGATGGCGTTCGAGGACGAAGAGAAGACCGTCTTCATTATTGATCGTGCTCTTTATTGTTACAGGATTATGCCTTTTGGACTCAAAAATGCAGGGGCAATGTACTAGCGTTTGATCAATAAGATCTTCAAGGAGCAGATCGGCCGCAACATGAAGGTGTACGTGGATGATATGCTCGTCAAAAGCCGAGCTTCAATAGACCATCTCGTCGACCTTAAAGAGACCTTCGGTGCACTCAAAAAGCACAAGATGAAGCTGAACCCAACCAAGTGCGCCTTCGATATGATCTCTGAGAAATTTTTAGGGTTCATGGTGTCGAGATATAGAATTGAAGCAAACTCCAAAAAAATCTGAGCCATTCGAGAGATAACTGCTCTGAAGATGATCAAGAAAGTTCAGCACCTGACTGGAAAGGTGACGTCCCTAAATCACTTTATCTCAAGATCGGTCGAATGATGCATGCCCTTCTTCCAAGTTCTCAGACGACCAAAGAACTTCTACTGAACGGTGGAGTGCCAACAGGCATTCGAGGAACTTAAAAACTACCTCGGCTCACCCCCACTGCTGGCAAAGCCCAAACCCGAAGAAGAAGTATTCCTGTATCTAGCTATTTCTCCGATGGCCCTGGCGGTAGTCCTGATTAAGAAAGAAGAGAAGACGTAGCAACCGATCTACTATGTGAGCCAGATCTTGAGGGATGCGGAGATCAAGTACTCTAGATTGAAAAAACTAACTTACTCTCTTCTAATTGCTGTCAGGAGGCTCCGACCTTATTTTCAGAAGCATACCATAACGATCCTCATGGACCAACCAATAAAAGCAGTCCTTCATCGAGCGGATGCTTTCGGAAGAATCACAAAATTGACAATCGAGCTCATAGAGTTCGACAATAACTATCGACCCAGGCCATCGATTAAGGCCCAGATACTGATGGATTTTATGCTAGAATGCACCATTTCAGTCGAAGCTGAGCTTGAATCGAGCGAGACCGGCACCAGAGTGAGTCCGAGCTTCGACGAAGCCGAGCTATCACAATCAAACCTCTCCGAGGAAAGCGCCGACCTCTCTGAAGGCTCCTGGGCTCTGCACGTGGATGGTTCGTTCAACTCCACTGAAGCTGGTGCGGGGCTGGTCTTAGTCAGCCCTGAGGGAGTCATCGTCGAGTACGCGCTGCGCTTCGAGTTCCCCACGATCAATAATAGGGCTGAATACGAAGCACTGATCACCGGATTAAAAATGATAAGAGAATTAAAAGTAGATTGGCTTCAAGTCTACAACGATTCTCAGTTGGTGGTCGGCTAAGTTAACGATAGCTACGAAGCATGGAAGGAAAGCATGGTGAAATACATTAGAAAAGTAAGGAATTTGACTCCGGCCTTCAACAGTTTCGATATTCAACATATTTCGAGGGCGGACAATGCAAGAGCCGATCTTTTCTCCAAATTGGCTACTTCAGCCCTGGCCGAACTACCCAAGGGAGTATTCTTAGAGACTCTGAAGTGCCCAACCCCAGAGGAACCTCAGATCGTCCTGCAGACGAAATTCGAGCCAAGCTGGATCGATCCGTTGGTTGCTTACCTCAAGGAGGGGATCCTTCCTCATGATCCAAAAGAAGCTCAGAAGCTCAGGAATCATGCCTTCCATTACGTTTTACATGAAGGCAGGTTGTATAAGAGGTTATACTCTCTCCCATTGCTGAGATATCTCCGACCATCGAAAGCCGACCTTGCACTATGGGAGGTGCACGAAGGACTCTACGGAGGTCACATAGGAGCCAGATTTCTGTCGCAAAGACTACTTCGGTAAGGATACCACTGACCGACCCTATTTTACGATTCTATCGAATATGTGAGGAAGTGCGACCGCTGTCAGAAGAACGCCAGCGTACAAAGGCCACCGGCATTCGAGCTTGCTTCGCTAAGCATATCTTGGCCATTTACGCAATGAAAAATGGATATACTCGGCCCCTTCCTAACGATGTTCGGATAGCGGAAGTTCCTCTTGATCGCGATCGACTATTTCACCAAGTGAGTCGAAGCCGAACCGCTAGCGAAGATTACCGAGGCCAAGGTGCAGGACTTCATCTGAAAGTTGCTAGTCTGTCAGTTCGATCTGCCCCAAATCCTTATAACCGATAATGGACGACAGTTCATCTGGATAAGGTTCATCGAGTTCTGCGAAGAATTAAATATCTCCCACCATTTCACATCAGTGGCTCACCCATAGGCCAATGGAGAAGTTGAGGTGACCAATCAGATCCTGCTATAAGGTAGCAAAGCGAGGATCAACAGAACAAAAAAAATTTAGGTGGACGAACTCTACCACGTCCTCTGGGCATATCGAACTATACAGAGGGTGCCGACCAAGAAAACATCCTTCGCCTTGGCCTTCGGCATGGAGGCAGTTATCCCAGTTGAGCTCAAGCTTCCATCAGCACGAGTCGTGGGCTTCAACGAGCAGTACAACCCCCAGGACCTCAAAGTCGACCTCGACCTGCTGGAAGAAAAAAAAAGGAAGCCCGCATCCGGATAGCAGCCTACAGATGAAAGATGGCTCGGTACTACAACTCCAGAGTTAGAAACAAGACGTTCAGAGGAGGGGACTTAGTGCTCCGACGAGCCACTGTCTCTCAGCCTCAGAGTCAGAAAAAGCTCATCCCTAATTAGGAAGGCCCGTATAAAGTGGTGGAGATCATCCGATCCGATACTTATCACCTAAAGGAGCTCGGAGGGATGACGCTTCCACGACCTTGGAACTCAGAAAATCTGAGGATGTATTACCAGTAATCTTTCTTCAGTAAAGCTGCTTCATTTCCGCATTATTATTCCCTGGTGCAAAAAATATATGGTGATAGGGATGAAGCAGTCGATAGTTGCCGTGTTAGGAACTGAAGGAAAACCTCGTCCTAACACGAGTAGGTCAAAGATCTTCAACCTCGACGGTAGGAGACAAGATCTCTCCGAGGCAACCTTGGCTGCAGGAGATAAGATCTTTTTCGAGTGCCCGCACCAACCTCGACTGCAAAAGATAAGATCTCCTCCGAGTGCCCGTACCAACCTCGACTGCAGGAGATAAGATCTCCTCCGAGGGTAACCTCGGGAGAAAGATCTTCTCCGAAACAAACTCGCTGTAGGAGATAAGATCTCCTTAGAGCGTCCACATCAACCTCGGCTGTAGGAGATAAGATCTTCTCTGAGGCAACCTCGGCTGTAGAAGATAAAATCTCTCCCGGGGCAAACTCGACTGTAGGAGATTTAATCTCCTCCGAGCACCTGCATCAACCTCGACTGTAGGAGATAAGATCTTCTCCGAGGCAATCTCAACTGCAGGAGATAAGATCTCCCTCGGGCAAACTTGACCGTAGGAGATAAGATCTCCTCCGAGGCAACCTCGACTGTAGGAGATAAGATCTTTCCTGAGGGTTCAGACCCCTCGGCTGCAGGAGATAAGATCTCCCTCGAGGCAATCTCGACTGCAGGAGATAAGATCTCTTCCGAAGCAAACTCGGCCGCAGGAGATAAGATCTTTTCCGAGCGCTCGCACCAATCTCGACTGCAGGAGATAAGATCTTTCCCGGGGCAAACTCGACTGACTGTAGAAGATAAAATCTCTCCCCGAGCGCTCGCATCAACCTCGATTGCAGGAGATAAGATCTCCTTCGAAGCAAACTCCGCTGTAGGAGATAAGATCTCCCCCGAGCGCCCGCATCAACCTCGACTGTAGGAGATAAGATCTCCCCCGAGGCAACCTCGACTGCAGAAAGTAAGATCTCCCCCGGGATAACCTCGGCTGCAGAAGATAAGATCTTTCCCGGAATAAACTCGACCGTAGGAGATAAGGTCTCCCTCGGGGGTAACCTCGACTGTAGGAGATAAGATCTCCCCCGAGGCTACCTCGGCTATAGGAGATAAGATCTCCTCCGAAGCAAACTTGGCTGCAGGAGATAAGATCTCCCCGAGCGTCCGCATCAACCTCGGTTGCAGGAGATAAGATCTTCCCCGAGACAACCTTGGTGTAGGAGATAAGATTTCCCTCGAAGCAACCTCGACTGTGGGAGATAATATCGCCCCCGAGGAGCTCAACCTCCAATCTCAGCCACCAGAGACGGGATCAACTTCAACCTCGATTGAAGAAGAGATCTTCTCGAGTTTCCACTTCAAACAAATGTAGGGCCCAAAAAAGGACTTCGACGGTCGCCTATTTTGGTACTCCCTTCCTCCAAATTTTGAACTCGGAAGTGGGAAGACTATTATTAGAGATGAACCCCACTTCCACCGAAGTCCAGTCTGATGCTCAGACTGGTGCAACTGGTAGTCACAGAAGGATTTTAGCGGCTATCCCTCGATCGAACTCCTCAGCGGCTGTCCCTCGGTCGAACTCCTCAGCGGCTGTCCCTCGACCAAACTCCTCAGCGGTCGTCTCTCGATCGAACTCTTCAGCGGCTGTCCCTCGATCGAACTCCTCAACGATCGTCTTTCGTCGAACTCCTCAATGGTCGTTCCTCGATCAAACTCCTCAGCGATCGTCTCCTCGACCGGACTTCTCCAAGAGTCGGACTCCTCCTAGACACCTCATTTGGTCGAATTTTTGGATCCCTCATTCAAACGAACCTCTACGAAAGCCAAACTCTTTTCGGGCTCCTTCTGTTATTGTTTCTTCTGGGCGACCCTCTCCAGCCATATTCCTTTCGGAAGTCCGAGCTCCTTAGAAAGGGGTACACATCAAAGCTCTCCAATCCTTCATTCGATTTTGAGTGGCTCAGAATCAAGATAGCTACAGCTATCACTATCAGTCCACTGCAGGCGACAGCAATCCGCTATCAGGTGGCGATGGCTATCACCGTCAACTCATTGCAGGCGGCACTGCAGACGGCGCCTTCTCCCAGAACTGACTCCGTCGGACCTCGAGCGGCCCACCACCACGCGGCCACAGCTGTCACCATCAAGCTCCACCTATAAAAAGAATCCTCTAGATACGCTATCTCTAGTCTCTAAGCTCTCCTCCTCTTCTCTAAGCTCTATGAAACTCATTCTCGAGCACTCCATTCTTATTGGCCAGAGCTGACTTGATCATCGGAGGATCCTGCCGGAGCCACCCCCCACCGACTCTGAACGAAACTTTATTTTGCAGATTTTCGACGGCGATCTCGTCCACCTCCACTCCGATCAGATCCGACGATGATTAGTTTCTGCACCAATAGTCGTTAAGACGACGACAGCATCATCATGGAAAGTTTGAATTTTTCTTACATCATCATCTGAAAAAAAAAATACATTCATTGAATCATTGCCTTTTAGCCAATTCTTCTTCGGATGTTGCCCCCTCGACTCTTGGTCATCTAGAAATCATGTTGATCACCCCAGCCATTGGTCGATTTTGATGGATCTCTTCCGATGGTGGCAGTTGATCGACACGTGGCTCAGTCGGATGATTGAACTAGAATTTGGCAAGGAACCCTGTCGGATGAGTGCCTCGATCTCATCCTTGAGTTAGAAACACTATTCGGTGTCATGGCCGTAGTTGCGGTGGAACCGATAGTACTTCCTCTTATCCTTGCTTGGATGCTTCATTGGCAGGGGTTGGCGAAGGTATTCCGCTCCTTCGATCTTCATCAAGATCTATGCTCACGGAGTAGATAAGGAAGTATAGTTGTTATACCGGCTCTTCAAATGAGTCAGCATGGGGCTCCATTGAAAAGTCGATGCTTTTTTGTTTGGCATAGGTAGATTAGATCCAGCTAAAGCATCGTTCTTTCATTGCTTCTTTTTTTGACCCTTTTCACTTTATTGGCATCGGTTAGAAGTGCCTTCTTCTGCACGAATATATTTATCCACGTGCTCGAGAAGTTTGGCATAAGTCGGAAAAGGGTTCTTATCCAGTGAATAAGTGAACTGAAAACCCCGTAGACTTTACCTCATGGTCGAAATGGCTACTTCCTCACTGAGATTTCGGACCTCTAGTGTAGCGGTGTTAAAATGCGCTACGAAGGTCTGAAGAGTTTTTCCCTCATTCTGCTTGATTGAGAAGAGATTATCTGAAGTTCGTAGCTTCACTCGGTTGGTGCTGAAATGAGCCACAAAGGAGTCTTCAAGCTACTCGAAAGAGTCGATACCTTTTGGCTGAAGCCCAGAGTATCAGGCTCGAGCAGCTTTTCGAAGGATGGCCAAAAAGTCGATACACATGAGGGCATCATTCGCCCCCTGGATCATCATGAGAGCTTTGTAGCTCTGAAGATGATTGACCGGATCGGTGGAGCTGTTATATGACTCCACTTGAGGCATCTTGAATTGCGACGGGATCGGCACGTTCAAGATACGCGAGGAGAAGGAAGGAGTTGTTCGGACTCGGAGACCGTCGGAGGATCCTCCCTTCGTGTCCTCTTGGATCTGGGTCAGTTGACGATCGATCTCTTTGAACTTTCATTCATAGTCATTGAGTCATCATTGGTGAGATGTCCCTGGCATCGATCTTTCGAAAGAACTAGAGGAGGGAGAAGTCGTTGGGTTGCACGGTCGTTTTCCCTCATATCGACTTTGATGAGAAGATGGGAAGACGGACCATCGTGATCGACAGATAGTTCCTCGTGAATGGTGAGGAGATAGAGATTTCATCCGATGCGAGTATCGAGATGGTCGCTTCGGTGAAGGAGAGATTGAATGCCTTGGTGTGCGACGACTGTGCCTAGACGATGCCATCCGCATCGATGGATCTTTCATTACCATGGATGGTTGCTGTTGAAGATTATGCACAGTCTTCGTGAGAATATGGATCTGTTACATTAATGCAGCTAGTTGCTAGACTTGTGCATTCGATATGACTGCTGGATGCGAAAAACTATGTTCCGCCATTACTGGCGACGGAGGGGGAAGCACTTCTCATCGAAATGACTGACTGATGGAGCTGCTCGAATTGCGAGCATGAGTTTTCACTATTTTTCGATTGAGTGTGCTTCTAACCCCTACCTGGCATGCCAATATGTTACGGCCAATCCATCTGTGCCTACGATTAAACGTCAAAAAACCTTCAAACACAAGTCCATGCTGACCGAAGTCGACTCTGGTGGGGACCCTCCGATGCTAAAGTTAGTGGATAATCTGGTCGAATAGAAAAATGAAGAGCAAGGTAGTATGATTTGCTTTTAGAATAACTTGGAATCGCCCCCTCAATTGACCAGTTTATCTTTCTTTTATAGACGTCGGGATAATAACTGCTCAGCACGTGGGTTCCTCTTTTTTTTGATGTAGCATGATCATGAGTTAGTAATTAAACCACCTATTAATTGTTATCGTTCGCTCTTCTCAAAAACGATTTCGTAGAGTCGATCGAAAATCAGATAAGTTGTTTGGAAAGCTCCCATTGATCAATCGGTAAATTTGGAACTTATCGATCATCGATCGGTTGGCTGACTTTGTGTCAATCGATTGTCGGTGCCGACTGACCGTCGATAGGATTGTTTAGGTCTGACTGATCATCGATCGATTAGCCGATCGAATATCAATCGATTGACTTGAAATCTGATCGCTGTTTATGATAATGACTATTCATCGAATAATCATGTATTGGTAAGCATTGATTTTTCGACAGTCCTTTTCTATTATCGATTATTAGTTGGTTGATGATGATTGCCGATCGATGATCGATTAGTTCCTGATCGAATGATGATTCGGTATTCTCCAACAACATCCATTCTAGTTATCTACAAGAACTTGTTTACAAGACCACCAACTTCTCTTAGCCATTGTAATTTCTTCTTTTCAGTTCTAAATTGATTATTGTTGGTGCAGAATCTGGTCGACGTCGGAATGAGCTGAAGTGGAGGAGGACGAGGTCACCGTCGGTGACCTACAAAATAAAATTTCGTCCGAAGTCGGTGGTTGTGGCTCCGATAGGATCCTCTGACGATCAAGTCAGTTCTTTTGGCTAACAGAAATGGAGTATTCAAAAAATAGTTCAATAGAATTTCGAAAAGGAGAAGATGGCTTAGAGATTAAAGAAAATATATCTGGAGGGTCCTTCTTATAGGCGAAGCTTGTAGCGGATTGATGGTGACAGTTGTGGCTGTCTGGTAGTGGGTCGCTCGAGGTCTGACGGAGTCAGTCATAAAGGAAGGCACCACCTATAATATCGTCTGTAGCAGATTGATGGTGCCATCACTTTCTGGCAACAGATCGCTGTTGTCTGCAGCAGATTGATAGTGACGACCACAGCCGTTTGGCTCCTATAGAGGCACGACTGAAGGAGAAGCTCCGAAGGAGTTCAGCTCCCATGGACGTCTGACAGAAGGAGAAGCTCGAAAGGAGTTTGGCTTCGATGGAAGTTCGATCGAAGAAGATGTCCGGAAGAAGTCCAACTCCTGAAGAAGTTCGACTGAAGGAGAAGTGCAAGGAAGTTTCGAGGAGTCTGAGAAAGAGATCATAAAGAAGTCGTCTGAAGAAATTTGTTCTGGCTAAAAGAAGGAAGTTCGACCGCTGAAGGAACTTTGTAAGACTGAAGGAAGGTCCCGATAAGTCCGACTGAGAAGTTCGGATAGGAAGTTTTGGCTTCTAAACCGATTTGAAAGAAAAGTTTGGATCAAGGGGGTCGACTGAGTCTGAAGTGGAAAAGGAGTTTGGCTCCCGTAGGATTTCCGACTGAAGAGAAGAAGAAATTTGGCTCCCATAGGAACTGAAAGTTAAAGATAGTCTGACTGATAGGAGTTTCGAGAAATTGCGGAGGAGCAAAGAAAGTCCCGCTGAGGGCTCCTGAGTTTCGAGAAGTTAAAGGAAGGAGTGCCAGGAGAGGGTTGGCTTTGGCTTAGAAGTCCGACTGAAGGAGAAATGGGAGGGAGTAGGCTCCCTCCATAAGGAGTCCGATTGGAAGGAGAAAGTTTGAGTCCGAGAAGGAGAAGTTTGAAAGAAATTCCCTCTTGGAGTCCGACTGAAGGAGAGAGAGTTGAGGAAAGAGTTTGGCTTCCCTAGGAGTTCGACTGAAGGAGAAGAGGGAGGAAGGGGAGTTTGGCTCCCATAGAAGTCGACTGAAGGAGAGTTCAATTCAGAGAGAGTTTGGCCCATCCCTAGGAGTTTCGATGAAAGGAGTGCAGAGGAAGTTCGGCTCTCCTGTAGGAGTCAAAAGAAGAAGGCTTTAGTTGACTCCCATGAGGAGTTCGACTGAGGGAGAGATCATAGAAGGGAGTTCGACTGAGGAGGTAGAGAGTCGTGAAGAGAGTCTCTCGAGGAGTCCTGAAGAGTAGTTCGAAAGGAGTTCGGCTTCTCGTAGAGGTCCGACTGAAGGAGGAGTGCAGAGGAAGTTTCGCTTCCATAAGGAAGTCTGACTGAAGAGAAATTCGGCTCCCAGAGAGAGAGTGAGTGGCTTCCGTAGGAGTACTGAAGAAGAAGTTCGAAAGGAGTTGAGCTTAGATCCCGGTTCGGAGTTCGAAGAGATTCGACTGAGAAGAATCGGAAGCTTGAAGCTTTAGGAGTCGGTTGGGAGAAGAGGGAAGAAAAGTTCGGCTGAGGCTCAGCAGCTGAGGAAGTTCGGTTGGGGCTTGGCCGTTGGAGGAGTTCGGCTAGGGCTCGATCGCTGGAGGAGTTAGGCCACTGTTGGAGGAGATCGGCTGGGGCTCGACCGCTGGGAAAGTTTGGCTGGAGCTCGACTGCTGGAGGAGTTCGGCTGGGGCTCGACTGCTGGAGGAGTTCGGCTGCTAAATGAGTTCGACCGCTAGGAAGAGAATTTTTGTTTGAAGCTCTTCCATGATTATCGATTGTATTAAGCTAAGCATCAGGTTGAACTTCGACGGGAGCGGAGTTTATCCCCAACAATAGTCCCCCCACTTTTGAGTTCGAAATTCGAAGGAAGAAAGTACCAAAAAGCGACTATCGAAGTTTTTTTTCAGGCTCTGTACCCATCAAGGTTGAAGCTTGGGGGAGATCTCATCTCCCGTTGACATTGCGGTCGAAGCTCGTGTTAGATCTTGTCTCCAGCTGGGGTTGACATCGAGGTTGGAGCTCGGAGAAGATCTCATTTTCTGTTTATATTGCGGTCGAAGCTCGTGGAAGATCTTGTCTCTAGTCGAGATTGACGTCGAAGTTGAAGCTCGCGGAAGATTTTGTCTCCTACCGAGGTTGATGTCAAAGTTGAAGCTCGTGGAAGATCTTGTCTTCTGTTATTGTCGGGTACAACGAAATCGTCATTGGGGCCTTTTCTTTCATCCCGTCTAAAGTGAATGAGGCTTTCGACTTTGCTCACGTTAGGACGAGGTCATCCTCCTATTCCTAACGGGTTGTGGAGGTACATTAGGACCGTTGTCAAGGCCTTTCCCTCAATCTCGTCTAAAATGAACGAGGCCTTCGACTTTGCTCACATTAGGATGAGGTTCTCCTTCTATTCCTAACGGACTGTGGGGGTACATAAGGGTCATTGTCTGGGCCTCTTCCTCCATCTCATTTAAAATGAGTGAGGCCTTCGATTTTGCTCATATTAGGATAAAGTTTTTCTCCTATTTTTAACAGACTGTGGGGGCACATAAGGGCCATTATCAAGGCCTCTCCTCCATCTCGTCTAAAATGAACAAGGTCTTCGATTTCGCTCACATTAGGATGAGGTTCTCCTCCTATTTCTAACAGACTGTGGGGGCACATAAGAGCCATTGTGAGAGCCTCTCCCCCAATCTCGTCTAAAATGAACGAGATCTTCGACTTTGCTCATGTTAGGACGAGGTCCTCCTTCTGTTCCTAACATGGCCACTTCTAATTGCTTCTTTCCTATCATCACATAATTTTTGCATCAAAAAATGATAATGTTGAAATGAAGGAGTTTTATTTATGAAAAAATTACTGTTGATAGTCATCTCAGATTTTCTGAGTCCAAACCGTGGAGCGTTGTTGTTCCTTTGAGCTCCTTCAGACGATAAGTTTTGGGCCGGATGACCTCCACCACTTCATACGGGCCTTTTCAATTTGAGACAAGCTTCCTCAGACTTTGAGGTTGGGAGATGGTGGCTCGCCGAAGTACCAAGTTTCTCACTTTGAATGTTTTACTTCTGACTCTGGAGTTATAAACAATCAGACTATCTTTCGTTTGTTAGGCCATCATCCAAACCTGGGCTTCCTTTCTTCTTTTTCTTCCAGCAGATCGAGGTTGGACTCTGAGGTCCAACGGGTTATGCTGCTCATGAAGATCACGAACCCGCACTGATGGGAGTTTAAGTTCGATTGATGACTACCTCCGCTGTCGAATGGCAAGGCAAATGGTGTTTCTCCAGTCGGCTAGCCTTTGAGTGTTCGGTATCACGAAAGACGTGGCTTAGAGTTCGTTCCCACCCAAGGCCCTCTGTCTGTCGAGCCTTCTTTGATGCCTTGCAGCCAGAATTCGTGGTACTTCAGCTTCCCCATTTATCTATGGCGTGAGCTACCGATGTAAAAGTGAGAAATGTTCAATTTCGCAGAATTTGATGACCTCATCCCAGCGAACTATCATCCGTTATCTGTTATGAAGTTCGGGACAGACTGAACGACAGACTTATTGACTTTTCAGATGAAGTCTGTACCTTGACTCTCGATAATTTTTACTAGCGTTCAGCTTCGACCCATTTGGTGAAGTTATCGTCGTGGACCAAAGAGGAACTTCCACTGTCCGGAATGCCATCGAAAAAAGGATCGAGTTTATGTCCATTTTTTCACTGGCACAAATGGCCAAGATGCACTCAGTAAAGTAAGCTCGGATGTCGGTTTGATCTTTGTGGACGTTTGGTGCATTTTCCTGACTGCGATCACATTTTTTGCGACATTACTTCAGTGGAGCCCTTATACGGACTAAAATTTTTAAAAAATAATGGTTTAATATCTATAGATGCATGTGGTTAGCCAAAGCTTTTCTCGACTGTTTAAGTCTATGTGGATTCTAGTACTTGTCGAAGAGGTAGTATTTTAAATGTGGATAGGAACTTGACCCTACGTCGATAGCTTTCCCCAACTATAATTTCTCATGCCTCTATGCTTCTAACCTAGATCATAACGATGAAAGTCGACCTCTCAAGATTCGGAACATCTCAACAGCGATAGCGAATACGACCTCTTATTTACAACCTATCCTCATACCAAAAATGTATTGGACGGCTTGACTCTTGAGTTTTCGACATCTTTTCGGACTCACGAGGAAGGACTCACCTCCTTGAGGTAATAAAACCAATGGTCGATCTAGCTGCAGCTCGAGTTCTGTCTATAAAATAAACCTATAACTCAATCTAGGCTTGGATGCTCAGAGGACTCAAAAAATAGCTTTTTTAGGCTAGTTCGGCTGGGCCGGAGTGGCCAACTTAGAGAGAAGGTCGGCTCTTACATTTTCTACCCTCGAAATCTATTGAATGCCAAAATAGCTGAAGGCCGGGGTTAGATCATTTACTTTCTCAAGGTATCTTCATCATACTTTCCTTCCGAAACTTATAGCTGCCACTAACTTGGACCATCTAATTGAGACGGAATGTAGATTGAGCGATCTACTTTTAATTCTATACTATTTTTAGCCGGACGATCAGCGCTTCATACTCGACCCCATTATTAGTCGCAGAAAATTCGAAGCATAGCGCGTACTCGATGATGACTCCCTCAGGATTGACTAAGACCAATCCCGCACCTGCTCCAATGGAGTTGGACGAACCATCCACGTACAGAGCCCAAAAGCCTTCGAAAAGGTCGGCACTTTCCTCTTTGAGGCTCAGTTGTGACAGCAGAGCGCCGGTCTCGTTCTATTCAAGTTCGACTTCAGCTGGAATGGTGCACTCTACTACAAAATCTATCAATATCTAAACTTTGATCGATGACCAGGATCGATAGTTGATGTCAAATTTCGTGAGCTCGATCGTTCATTTTACAATTCTCCCAGAAGCGTCCGTTTGATGAAGGACTTCTTTTATTGGTTGGTCCGTGAGGACCGTTATGGTGTGCCCTTAAAAATAAGATCGAAGTCTTCTGACAGCAATTAGAAGAGAGTAAGTCAATTTTTCTAGCCTAGAGTATCTGATCTCTGCATCCCTCAGGATCTAATTTATATAGTAGATCGATCGTTGTACCTTTGCTTCTTCCTTGACCAGGACTACCATCAGGGCCATCGGAGAGACTGCTAGGTATAGAAATAATTTCTCTTCGAGTTTGGATTTTACCAGCAGTGCAGTAAGCCGAGGTAGTTTTTGAGCTCCTCAAACATCCATTGCCACTCTGTCGTCCAGCAGAAGTTCTTTGACTGTCAGAGAACTCGGAAGAAGGGTATGCATCGCTCGACTGATCTCGAGACAAAGCAATTTAAGGATGCCACTTTTTCAGTCAGACGTTGAACTTTTTTGATTATTTTTGGAGCAGTCATCTCCTGAATGACTTGAATTTTCTCAAAATTTGCTTCAATTCCGTGCCTCGATACCATAAACCTCAGAAACTTCTCAGAGGTTATACCAAAGGCGCACTTGATCGAATTTAGCTTCATCTTGTGCTTCCTGAGTGCGCTGAAGGTCTCTTCAAGATCGACAAGATGGTCTGTAGAAGCTCGACTTTTGACGAGCATATCATTCATGTACACCTCCATGTTGTGGCTGATCTACTCCTTATAGATCTTATTGATCAGGCGCTGGTACGTTGCCCCTGTATTTTTGAGTTCAAAAGGTATAACCCTGTAACAATAAAGACCACGATCAGTAACAAAAGTAGTTTTCTCCTCGTCCTCTGATGCCATCCGTATCTGATTATAACTGGAGAAGATGTTCATGAAGGTGAGGAGCTCGTGGCCCGAGGTCGCATCCATCAGTTGATCAATCCTGGGTAGAGGGTAGCTATCTTTTGGGTTATAACTGGAGAAGGCATCCATGAAGGTGAGGAGCTCGTGGCCCGAGGTCGCATCCACCAGTTGATCAATCCTAGGTAGAGGATAGCTATCTTTTGGACAGATCTTGTTCAACTTTTTGAAGTCTATACACATCCTTCACTTGCTATTTACCTTTTTGATGAGGACCACATTTGAGACCCAGGTTGGATAGTTAATCTTTCGAATGAATCCAGCTTTGAGGAGCTTGCCTACTTCCTCGACGATTGCTTTCTGCCTCTCCGAGGCATGGCCGCGCATCTTCTCTTTTATCGATCGATGCTTCGGATCGACGGTCAGTTGATGTTTCATGACCTCGACATCAATTTCTGGCATATCCGCCAGGGCCAGGCGAAGACGTTCGCATTCTTCCCGAGAAAGATAACAAGTTGCTTCCGAACCTCATCTTCTAAGTTGGAGCCGATCTACACTGCATGCCCTGCATTTCCATCATTTAGGGGTACAGAGACGAGATCCTCCATAGGCTCGCTTCGCTCCTTGGTGAGATCATCACGGACATTCAGTCCATTAATAGGATAAGGGTCAGACTGTTCTTTCTTATGTAAGATGATTGAGTAGCAGTGCCTTGTCAGAGCTTGATCTCCCTGATCTCTCCGATCCCGTGACTTATTGAGAACTTCATCTTCAAATAATAAGTTGATACCACTATCCGAAGTGCATTTAGATCAGATCGATCGAGAATAGCATTATAGGCGGACGGAGTTCTTACGACTAAAAAATCGACCTATGCCTTAGCCAGTTTCGGGCGCTGCCCTGCAGTGATGGTCAAAGTTATTATGCCCTCAACTAGTATGGCATCGCCCGTGAAGCCTATCAATGGAGAGTTCATTGGCCTCAAGTGGTTATTGAGTAAAGATATTTTTGAGAAGGTATCATAAAATAATACGTCGACTGAGCTTCCATTATCTACTAAAATGCGGCATACATCATAATCGATGATGTTTAAAGAGATTACAACCACATCATTATGGGAGAATTGGACCTTCTGAGCGTCTGCCTTAGTAAAGGTTATGGATTTTTCAGTCCTCCATCTCTTCACTGATCCCTCGGATCAGCTGATCTCTCCTTGCCGAAGTCCCCCCAAGATCGTGTTGATGATATCGAGAGGCGGCCGATCTTCTTGTTGATCTTCTCTCCTTAATGGCTCAGGCTGCAATAATGCCCTCGATCGATCTTTCCGCCTTTCAGGTCATCGCCGTAGGAATCAACCTAGTCTGCCTCATCTGATGAGCTCCTTGATCTCATCCTAGAGTTGGATACACTCCTCAGTGTCATGACCGTGATCATGATGATAAAGGTAGAACTTATTAGAATTGTGCTTGCTGGGGTGAGAGCGCATCCTTTTCGACCTCGGTAGTTGTTCTCTGATTTCATCAGTACTTGAATTTTTGGAGCATTGAGAGAGACATAGTTGTAAAATCTTTGTTGGGGAGAACCTCGCCGCGTCCTTCTATCCGGGCTTCCCTACCTCCGAGCTCGGAAAAGAGTTTGGGCTCGCTTGCGCTCAAAGAAAGTTTGGAAGCACTGCTGAGCTTCACTCGGCTTTCCTTCCTTGGCAAGTCCGTCCAACTCGTCGATTCACCTCTTACCAAAGACTTCATCGTTCTTGGCCTTGAAGGCCTCTTCAGCTCAAGCGTAACCTTCAGCTCGAGCTAGCATATCGACAAAGTTCCTGGGATACTTTTTTTCTAGGGAGAACAGCAGATCATTCTTTTGAAGGCCGCCCTTGAGTGCGGCCATGGCGATAGACTGGTCCAGATTTCAGACCTCCAATGCAGCAGCATTAAATCGGATGACATAAGTTCGGATGGATTTTTTTTTCTGCTGCTTGATGGTCATCAGAAAATCCAAACCTCGGCACGGACGTCGGCTGCTGACAAAGTGAGCCACGAACTGATGGCTCATCTGATCAAAGAAAAAGATGATATCCGACTTAAGTGATGAATATCAATTTCTGGCAGCTTTCTTGAGGGTGGACGAAAAAGCTCGACATAAAATAGCATCTGACGCACCATGGAGCAACATCATTATCCGAAAGGCCTCTAGGTGGTCGATCGGATTGGTGGTCCCATCGTAACTTTCAAATTACGAGAGCTTAAAGTTCGGCGGGATGGATTCCTGCATGATCCCCTAAGAAAAAGAAGGGTCAGTGCAAATATCATTACCGTATGAGGAGGGGGTGTGGCGAAGCTCTTCGATTCGTTGGCTCATTTCTAGGAGTCTTTGATCTAGGAGATCTTCATGATCATTGATCTCTAGAGTTTTCTGATGGAACGGGAGAGAAGCTTCCCCCTGGATCGAGTCGTGGTCCGATTAGGGGCCGTCCATCTTTTGCTTTCCCTTTTCGAAGATTAGAGGCCGGATAGCCTAAGTCGATCGTTTCTAGACTGGACCGTGGGGCTCCGGAGAAGCCTGCTTCGACCAAACTAGCATTGGAGCCTGTCAATGTATGGCCTGCATCGTCTCTATGAGACCACGAACCTGTTGGATCAGCAGGTTGAACTGCTTTGCATCTACCACGGCTACAGGTGGAGCTTGAGTTACCGGGGCTGAAGCGGAGGCGCACAGGTCTGGATGGGATCTGGCTGCAGAGGTCATCGACCATCGAATTGAAACCCTCTTGGGAGGCATTTTTTCTCAGAAAAGAGCTCTGAAGAGGAAGAAAAGAGATTCCTAAAGAGGGAGGAGAGATATAGTTGCTAAGCACTCCTTTAAGAATAAAAAAATCTCAAGAACAGAGGGCCCTTCCTCTAGTGCCAATTCTGTTGGTGCAGAATCTGATCGACACGGGGATGAGCTAGAGTGGAGGAGGATGAGATCACTGTCGATGATCTGTAAAATAAAGTTCCATCCAGAATAAGTAGTGGTGGCTCCGATAGGATCCTCCGATGATCAAGTCAGCTCTTTTAGCCAATAAAAATAAAATGCTCAAAAAATAGTTCCGTAGAGTTTCGAAGAGGAGAAGATGGCTTAGAGCTCAGAGAAAATGTATATGGAGGATCCTTTTTATAGACGAAGCTTGTAGCAGATTGATGGTGACAGCTGCAGCTGTCTGATAGTGGGCCGCTTAAGATCTGATGGAGTCAGTCATGGAGGGAGGCACCGTCTGTAACGCCATCTGCAGTAGATTGATGGTGACAATCATCGCTGTCTGACAGCGGATCGCTGTCGCTTGCAGTGGACTGATAGTGACGGTCGCAATCGTTCGGCTCCTGTAGAGGTCCGACCGAAGGAGAAGCTCCAGAGGAGTTCGGCTCCCATGGACGTCCGACGAAAGAAGAAGCTCGGAAGGAGTTTGGCTCCGATGAAAGTTTGATCGAAGGAGATGTCTGGGAGAAGTCCAACTCCTGAAGAAGTTCGATTGAAGGAGAAGCTCGGAGGAAGTTTGGCTACCATAGAAGTCCGACTGAAGAAAAAATACGGAGAAAGTTTGGCTCCCGTAGGAGTCTGACTAAAGAAGGAGATCAGGAAGGAGTTCGACTCCCATAGGAGTCCGACTGAAGGAGAAGTTTGGAAGAAGTTCGACTTTCGTAGGAGTCCGACTGAAGGAGAAGATCAGGAAGGAGTTTGACTCTCATAGAAGTCCGACTGAAGGAGAAGTTCGAAAGAAGTTTGGCTCCCATAGGAGTCGATTGAAGGAGGAGTGCGGAGGAAGTTCGGCTCCATAGAAGTTCGACTGAAGAAAAAGTTTGGAGGAGTTCGGCTCCATAGAAGTTCGACTGAAGGAGGAATGTGGCTCCTATAGGAGCCTAACTGAAAGAGAAGTTCGGAAGGAGTTCGACTTCCGTAGGAGTCCGACTGAAGGAGTAGATCAGGAAGGGGTTCAGCTTTCGTAGGAGTCCGACTGAAGAAGGAGATCAAGAAGGAGTTCGGCTCCTGTAGGAGTCCGACTGAAGGAAAAATTTAGAGAAAAAATTTGGCTTCCATAGGAGTCTGACTGAAAAAAAGTTCGAAAGAAGTTCGGCTCCCATAGGAGTCCGACTGAAGGAGGAGATTAGGAAGGAGTTCGACTTCCATAGGAGTCCGACTGAAGGAGAAGTTCGGAAGGAGTTCGTCTCCCATAGGCATCCAACTGAAGGAGGAGATCAGGAAGGAGTTCGGCTCCCATAGGAGTCCGAATAAAGGAGAAATTCGAAAGGAGTTCGACTTCCGTAAGAGTCTGACTGAAGGAGGAGTGCGGAGGAAGTTCGGCTTCCGTAGGAGTCCGACTGAAGGAGAAGTTTGGAAGAAGTTCGGCTCCCGTAGAGTTCGACTGGAGGAGATCAGGAAGGGGTTCGGCTTCCATAGGAGTTCGACTGAAGAAGAAGTTTGAAGAAAGTTTGGCTCCCGTAGAAGTCCGACTGAAGGAGTGCGGAGGAAGTTCGGCTCCCGTAGGAGTCCGACTGAAGAAGAAGTTCGGAAGGTGTTCGGCTCCCATAGGAGTCTGACCGAAGGAGGAGAATCAGAAAGGAGTTTGGCTCTCATAGGAGTTCGACTGAAGGAGATGTTTGGAGGAAGTTCGTCTTCCGTAGGAGTCTAACTGAAGGAGGAGATCAGGAAGGGATTCGACTCCCGTAGGAGTCCAACTGAAGAAAAAGTTCGAAAGGAGTTCGGCTTCCATAGAAGTCTGACTGAAGGAGGAGATCAGAAAGAAGTTCGGCTTTCGTAGGAGTCCGACTGAAGGAGAAGTTCGGAAGGAGTTCGACTTCCATAGGAGTCTGACTGAAGGAGGAGTGCGAAGAAAGTTTGGCTCTCATAGGAGTTCGACTGAAGGAGAAAGTTTGGAAGAAGTTTGACTCTCATAGGAGTCCGATTGAAGGAGGAGATCAGGAAGGAGTTCGACTCCCGTAGGAGTCCGACTAAAGGAGAAGTTTGGAAGGAGTTCAGCTCCCGTAGGATCCAACTGAAGGAGAAGTGCGAAGAAAAGTTCGGCTTCCATAGGAGTTCGACTGAAGTAGGGCGAAGGAAGTTCGACTCTCGTAGAAGTCCGACTGAAGGAGAAGTTTGGAAGAAGTTTGGCTCCCGTAGGAGTCCGACTGAAGGAGGAGATCAGGAAGGGGTTCGACTTCCATAAGAGTCCAACTGAAGAAAAAATTTGGAAGGAGTTTGGCTCCCGTAGGATCCGACTGAAGGAGGAGTGCGGAGAAAAGTTCGACTCCCATAGAAGTCCGACTGAAGAAGAAGTTTGGAAGAAGTTCGGCTCCCGTAGGAGTCCGACTGAAGTAGTGCGAAGGAAGTTCGACTTTCGTAGGAGTCCGACTGAAGGAGAAGTTCGGAAGGAGTTTGACTTCCGTAGGAGTCCGACTGAAGGAGGAGATCAGGAAGGAGTTCGGCTCCCATAGAAGTCTGACTGAAGGAGAAGTTTGGAAGAAGTTCGACTCCCATAGGAGTCCGACTGAATGAGGAGATCAGAAAGAAGTTCGACTTCCGTAGGAGTCCAACTGAAGGAGAAGATCAGGAAGGAGTTCGATTGGAGCTCGACTGCTGGAGGAGTTTGGCTGGGGCTCGACCGTTGGAGGAGTTCGACTGGAGCTTGATGGTTGGAGAAGTTAGGCCACTGAATGAGTTCGATCACCAGAGGAAAAATTTTCGTTTGAAGCTCTTCCGTGATTACCGATTGCATTAGGCTAAACATCAGACTGGACTTCGATAGGAGCGAGGTTTATTCCCAATAATTATCATGTCTAATAGATTAAGCCAATGCTAAGCTTATATGATATATTATAAATAATTTCGATCAAATGAAAAAAAGATCATATATTTGATCCTTAATTTTTTTAAATAAAAACTTTAATACCCACATCTCACTTTCCATTAATACATTTTTGTTATTTTCCGCCTTTTATACCGAGCATGGATTAACATATTATATATAACTAAAATAAAAGATCAGTTTGTGTTAAAAAGTCGATGTTTGTTCTAACAATATCCTTAATATGATTATTTATATTGGAGACTAAGTAGGACTCTTATATCTTATATTAATATTTATTCTATATTATATTTTTAAAATATTAAAAAAAGAGGAAAAAAAATATATCCTATATATTGCATGGATCATATGCTAATTAGAGTATATTTTGATACATCCTAGTCCAACAAGAGGTAGTGTTTCAACACTAATGGAGGCTTAAGGGCAATGGGTAAAGGGCAGGAATAATTTGTACCAATATTAGAAATTATTATTCAAAAAAACATTTCAATATATATTCTATCTAATTACTTGTCATTTGTCTCTTATGATTGATTTAATGTGTTTATGAATTTCATCTTTTAAAACAACAAAATCATGCATCTAATTCGCAGATTCTTAATAAAAACTTGATCACTTTTGAGATTGATTCATTAAATCCTCGAGTTATGTGATGTGTAGTTGGGTTGAAAATGCGTTAGTTGGCATGTTTGTTTTCAGACAAGAATAAAATATACCTTGCAAGGTAATAGAGCGCGAGTAAAAAAAAGAAAGGTACCATGTTCATAACAATATTAAAAAAAAAAAGTGTGTGAAAGGAACCTTCCACCCAAAAATGGGCTCGTGGATGGGACGCCCCATATCCACGGTCTGCAATCTCCCGAACTAATCTCACTTACTTTGCCGTCACCGTATCACTTCATTTAGTTTAGCGACACGGCATGCTCCCCCTAAATAGCATGCTCCCCCTAAATAAATGACCATGATAAAAGCCACTCAATATTACAAAATTTGTTTTAACTCGCGCCTGCAAGCGGCTTGATATGAGTGGTGTAGAGCGTAGGTTTGCTTTGCAGTCGAATATTTTCTAACTTATCCCTTGTGAGGATGCATGGATGTACATTCAATCCTATATCAACCATAAATCTTGAACATTTATATAAAATTAAAAAATTTAAATAACATCTTTTGATTATTTTTTTTATTTATGAATAACATATTAGATTGTTATAAATATTATTAAAGTGAATTCATCCCATAACTTATGTGGACTAAAGTCTGATTAATTTAAGATTAATTATAAGTTGATCATGATATTTAAAATTATATTTGATTGGATTGAATCCAGATTCCTAGTTTGCAATGATGCTAGAACTTAAATAGCGGAAGTAGATAAATCTTAGATATTTAATTCTAATAATACTTGTAGCTTAATCTTTTTTTGGGCGAGGCAAAGAACCCTAATGACACTTTTCAGCTCACTATGCATTGAACTCGGTTTAACATGTACTAGATTCTGAAAGTCTCTAATCTGGTGGGTTAAGTACAAGACAAGATTCCATTACAAATGTATAGAGATAAAAATTTATTATAATGCATGCATATATACATACATACATACATTAACAACAGGCGACTACCTTAAACTTGCAGGGATTTTTTCTCATAGCGTACGCATGCTTGTGGTGGGTTTAATTACCCATATGCATGCACGCACAGCCACAAAACGCACCATTTACAGCTGATGAGTTCAGAGTTATGGGAGAGGGTAACTGAATGAAGGCAAATAAAAATTTCTAAAAAAATTAAGAAAAATATAATAAGGTACTTCACCAAGATAGAGCATGAAGATTTAAGTTTTTCATTTTTAGGGTACATCTGGGGAACTTTTCAAGCGAAGAACCAGTCTTTTTTTTTTAAATTCCGAAAGCAATGAATGACAAAGTCTCAATGGTACTTGCTTCTTACCAGATAGGTGATGTTGAGAACCATGCTCCTGTATACATGCATCAATCTATTATATATATATATATATATATATATATATATATATATATATATATATATATATATATATATATATATAATAATAATAATAATAATAATACTCTAAAGAAATATTATAGTATTACCTCGTAGATTATTATTTTATTATCTATAATAATTCAAAATATTATTTTTAAATAATAAAAATTAAAAATTAAAAAAATAATATTTAAAAAAAGAAAGAGATAAGAGACAAAAAAATATTTAAAAAAATATTATTTTTGAAAAATAAAATATTATAAAAATAATAATAGTAATAATTTTTAAAATATTAATTTATTATTATTTTAAAAAAATAATATATCATTTTTTTTAATTTTAAAAATAATAATATAATAATTTATTTATTATATATATATATATATATATATATATATATATATTATAATAATAATAATAATACTCTATAGAGAAGTATTACGGTATTGCCACCTCGGCATCTCAAATGATTTTAATTATGCCATGTAGATTATTATTTTATAATCTATAATAATAATTTAAATATTATTTTAAATAATAAAAAAATAATATTTTAAAAATAAAAATAGAAAAGGGATAAAAGATGAAAATATTTTAAAAAAATTATTATTTTAAAAAATAAAATATTATAAAAATAAAAATAATATTTTTTAAAAATATTAATTTATTATTATTTTAAAAAGATAGATCATCTTTGAATTTTAAAAATAATAGTATACTAATTTATATTTTTTAAAAATAATATTTTTATTATTTTTTTTAAAAAATAATATATTTTGAGATCTGAATCGATCTATCAGATCAGATCAAATCAAATCTAATAAATCATCCATAAATAAAGTATGATACTCCATCGATTTGAAAGTCAAAATTTAATAGCCTTCGAAAGTTTGGAGAAGGTATGAGAAAAAATGAAAAAGCGGAGGTGCGATTGAAATTGATGCTTGCCGAGAAAGAAGGTGAGCCATGATGGGATAGCACTGATGGACGCGAAGAAGATATAAAGAAAAAATAATAATAAAATATTATTTTATAAAAAAAAAGAAAGAAGAAAAAAAAAGAAAAGAAGAGAGAAAAATTTTCTCTTCCTTCATTGGTGGTGCTGGAGGCAGTGGTACCGATAGAGATGCTGGAGAGTACGATCGGAATTGACGTAGGAGCGATGGTGGGATGATAGGAGGTGGGACGACACTAGCAGGTATAGAGAAGGTATGAAAAAAAGAGTAGACGAGAATGCGATCAGGATCGATATTTATCAAAAGAGAAGAAGAGCAATGGTGGGGCGATAGGAGATGCAGCAGTACCGACGGACGCATAAAAAATATGAGAATAGAAAGAAAATAAAATAATATGAAATAATATTTTATAAAATAATAAAAATATATTCTATAAAATAAATAAATAAATAAAATATTAAAAAATTAAAAAATATCTATTATGAATATTTATTATTAAAAATTTTAATAATTATAAATTATAATTATTGAGGATAAATCCCGCTCTTGCCGAAGTCCGGTCTGATGCTCAGCCTAATGTAATCGGTAGTCACGGAAGAGCTTCAACGAACGAGCCTTAGTCGAACTCCTTCAACCGACCAAACTTCTTAACGGTCGAGCACCTTTCGAACTCTCCAACAGTCGAGTCTTAGCCGAATCCCTTTAACCAACCAAACTTCTCAGCAACCGAGCTCCAATCGAACTTCTCAACGATCGAGCTCCAGTCGGACTCCTACGAGAGCCAAACTCCCTCCGCACTCCTCTAGGGATCGAACTCCTTCCGGACATCCCCTTCGGCCAAACTCCTTCCGAATGATCCCCTCCAGACGTATCCCCCTTAGAAGTCCGAGCTCTCTTGAAATGGATATACGTCGAGCTTCTTCACCAACCAACGCCTGCTCTCTCGAACTATGGCTGTTGAATCTCGATGGTATGGTCGCCACTACCAGTCTGGCAGCACCTTTCCCTCCATAACAAGCCCCATGCGGTCTATGACCGGATGACATGGCCACTACTACCAGTCTGACGACACCGCTCTCTCCATAACAAGCCCCATGCGGCTCACGATCAGACGATATGGCCGCCACTACCAGCCTGACGATACCTGTCTCCATACCGAACTCTATGCGGCCTAGAGCGGCCCGCTACCAGATGGTATGGTCGTCACCATTATTCAAGTTCCATCTATAAAAGGGACCCTCTAGATACATTTTCTCGAAGCTCTCCTCTCCTCTCTAAAGCTCAAAGCTCACTTCTCTTTTCTGAGCACTCCATTTTTGTTGGCTAGAAGAGCTGACTTGATCGTCAGAGGATCCTGCCAGAGCCACCACCACCGACTCCGGATGAAACTTTGTTTTGCAGATCATCGATGGCGACCTCGTCCTCCTCCACTCCAGCTCGATCCGGCGTCAACCAAATTCTGCGCCAATAGAATTGACGCTAGAGAAAGGGCCCTTTGTTCTTAAAGGAGTGCTTAGCGACGACTTCTCTCTTCACTCTCCAAAGATCTTCCTTCTTCCTCTCTAGAGTTCTTTTCTGAGAGAAAATGCCTCCCAGGATATTGGCCCCGACCATCGATCAAGACCCAGATATTGGCAGATTTTGTGTTAGAATGTACCATTCCAGTTGAAGTCGAGCTTAAACAGTACAAAACCGACGCCCTGCTGTCGCGGCCGAACTTTCCCGAGGAAAGTACCGACCTTTTCGAAGGCTTTTGGGCCATGTACGTGAATGGTTCGTCCAACTCCGTTGGAGTAGGTGCGAGGTTGGTTTTAGTCAGCCCCGAGGGAGTCATCGCAGAGTACGCGTCATGCTTCGAATTTCCTGCAACTAACAATGGAGCCGAATATGAAGCGCTGATCGCTGGTTAAAAATTGCAGGTGAATTGAAAATAGGTCGGCTTCAAGTCTACAGCGATTCCCAGTTGGTGGTCGGCCAAATTAATGGCAGCTACGAAGCGCAGGAGGAAAGCATGATGAAATACCTTGGGAAAGTGAAGGATTTGACTTCGGCCTTTGACAGTTTTGGCATTCGATAGATTCTGAGAGCAGAAAATGTAAGAGCTGATCTTTTCTCTAAGTTGGCCACTTCAACCCCAGCCGAACTACCCAAAGAGGCATTTTTGAAGACTCTGAAGTGCCCAAGCCCAGAGGAATCCCAGGTCGTTCTGCAGATGGAGTTCAAGCCGAGCTGGATTGACCCGTTGGTCGCCTACCTCAAGGAGGAAGTCCTTCCTCATGATCCGAAAGAAGCTCAAAAACTCATGAATCAAGCCTTCGGTACGTTTTGTACGAGGGCGGATTGTATAAGAGGTCGTACTCACTGCCACTGCTAAGATGCCTCCGACCTTCAAAGATCGATCTCGCGCTATAGGAGGTGCATGGGGGACTTTATGGAAGTCACATAGGAGCCAGGTCCCTGTCGCAAAAACTACTTCGACAAGGGTACTACTGGCCGACTTTATTTCATGATTCCATGGAGTATGTTAAGAAATGCAACTGCTGTCAGAATAACGCAAACGTACAAAGACAGCCGACCTCCGAGCTTACTCCGTTAAGTGCACTTTGGCCATTTGCATAGTGGGGAATGGACATACTTGATCTTTTTCCAACGATGTCCGGGCAGCGAAAATTTCTCCTGATCGCGATCGACTATTTCACCAAGTGGATCGAAACTGAACCACTAGCGAAGATTACCGAGGCCAAGGTACAGAACTTCATCTGAAAGTTGATAGTCTGCCAGTTCGGTCTGTCCCAAACTCTTATAACTGATAATGGGTGACAGTTCGCTGGGACGAGGTTCATCGAGTTCTATGAAAATCTAAACATCTTCCACCACTTCACATCGGTAGCTCACCCATAGGCCAATGGGGAAGCTGAAGTGACCAACCGAACTCTGCTGTAAGACATCAAGACAAGGCTCGACAGAGCAAAAGGAGCATGAGTGGACAAACTCTACCACGTCCTCTGGGTGTACTGAATCACGCAAAGACTACCGACTGAAAAAACTCCATTCGCCTTGGCCTTTGGCACGGAGGCAGTTGTCTCGATTGAACTTAAGCTTCCGTCAGCACAGGTCGTGGCCTTTAACGAGCAGCACAACCCACAGGACCTTAGAGTCAACCTCAACCTGCTGGAAGAGAAGAGGAAGGAAGCCCACGTCCGGATGGCAGCCTACAGATGGAAGATGGTCCGGTACTACAACTCCAAAGTTAGAAGTAAGACGTTCAGAGTGGGGGACTTAGTGCTTCGACGAGTCACCATCTCTCAACTTCAGAGTTAGGGAAAGCTCGCCCCAAATTGGCAAGGCCCGTATAAAGTGGTGGAGGTCATCCAGTCCGAAACTTATCGCCTGAAGGAGCTCGAAGGAATAGTGCTTCCACGATCTTGGAACTCAAAAAATCTGAGGACGTATTACCAGTAATCTTCCTTCAATAAAACTCCTTCATTTCAGCATTATTGTTTCCTGGTGCAAGAATTATGTGATGATAGAAAAGAAATAAGCGAAAGTGGTCATATTAGGAACAGGAGGAGAACCTCGTTCTAACGTAAGCAAAGTCGAAGGCCTCGTTCATTTTAGACGAGATGAGAAAGAGGCTCTGACAACGTCCTTATGTGCCCCCATAGCCCGTTAGTAACAGAAGGAGAACCTCATCCTAAAGTGAGCAAAGTCGAAGACCTTGTTCATTTTAGACGAGATGGAAGGAGAGGCCCTGACAACGACCCTTATGTGCCCTCACAGTCTGTTAGAAACAGGAGGAGAACCTTGTCCTAACGTGAGCAAAGTCGAAGGCCTCGTTCATTTTAGATGAGATGGGGGAGAGGCCCTGACAACGACCCTTATATGCCTCCACAATCCGTTAGGAACAGGAGAAGAATCTCGTCCTAACGTGAGCAAAGTTGAAGGCCTCATTCATTTTAGACGAGATGGAGGGAGAAGCCCTGACAATGGCTCTTATGTGCCCCCAAAGTCCGTTAGGAACAGAAGGAGAACCTCGTACTAACATGAGCAAAGTCGAAGACCTCATTCATTTTAGACGAGATGGAAGGAGGGGCCCTGACAATGGCCTTTATGTGCCCCCACAGTCCGTTAAAAATAGGAGGAGAACCTCATCCTAACGTGAGCAAAGTCAAAAGCCTCGTTCATTTCAAATGCGATGGAAGGAGAGGCCCTGACAACGGTCCTTATATGTCCCTACAGTCCGTTAGGAATAGGAGGAGAACCTCGTCCTAACGTGAGCAAAGTCGAAGGCCGAGCTTCGAAGTTTACGTCATCATGAGATAAAATCTCCTTTAACCTCGATCAGAGATAAGATCTTTCCCGAGCGACCAAGCCGACCTCGACTGCAGGAAATAAGATCTCCCACGAACTTCAACCTTGACCAAAGATAAGATCTCTCCTAAGCGCCCGAGTCAACCTCGGTCAGAGATAAGATCTCTCTCGAGCGTCCGAGTCAACCTCGGCTAGAAATAAGATTTCTTCTGAGCGACCGAGCTAACCTCGACTGCAAAAGATAAGATCTCCCTAAGCTTCAACCTCGGTCAGAGATGAGATCTCTCCCGAGCACCCGAGTCAACCTCGGCTAAGAGATAAGATCTCTTCTGAGCGACCGAGTCAACCTCGGCTACAGGAGATAAGATCTCCCCCGAGCTTCAACCTCGACCAGAGATGAAGATCTCTCCTGAGCACCCGAATCAACCTCGGCCAGAGATAAGATCTCTTCCGAGCATCCGAGTCCAACCTCAGTTAGAGATAAGATCTCTCCCGAGTGACCGAGCTAGAGATAAGATCTCTTCCAAACGACTGAGCCAACCTCGACTGCAGGAGATAAGATCTCCTCCGAGCTTCAACCTCGGCCAGAGACAAGATCTCTCCCGAGCATTCAAGTCAACCTCGGTTAGAGATAAGATCTTTTCCGAGCGATCGAGTCAATCTTGGTTAGAGATAAGATCTCTTCCAAGCGTCCGAGTCAACCTAGGCTAAAGATAAGATCTCTTCCGAGCGATCGAGCCAACCTCGGCAGCAGGAGATAAGATCTCCCCCGAGCTTCAACCTCGGCTAAGATAAAATCTCTCTCGAGCGCCCGAGTCAACCTCGGTCAGAGATAAGATCTCTCCCGAGTGATCGAGTCAACCTCGGCTAGAGATAAGATCTCTCCCAAGCGACCGAGCCAACCTCGACTGCAGGAGATAAGATCTCCCCGAGCTTCAACCTCGACTAGAGATGAGATTTCTCCTCAACGTCCGAGTCAACCTTGGCTAGAGATAAGATCTCTCTCGAGCGACCGAGTCAACCTTGGCTAGAGATCAAATCTCTTCCGAGTGACTGAGCCAATCTCGACTGTAGAAGATAAGATCTCCCCTAAGCTTTAACCTGAACTACCGCAGAGCTCTGAAGAGGACTTCGGCAGTCGCATTTTTTGTATTTCCTTTCTTCGAGTTTCAAACTCGAGAGTGGAGGGACTATTATTGGGGGTAAACCCCACTCCTATCAAAGTCCAGTCTGATGCTCAGCCTAATACAATCGGTAGTCACGAAAGAACTTCAGCGGATGAATCTTAGCCGATCTCCTTCAGCCAACCGAACTTCTTAGCAGTCGAGCACCTTTCGAACTCTCCAACGGCCGAGTCTTAGCCAAATCCCTTCAACCGATCGAACTTTTTAGCGGTCGAGCTCCAGTTGGACTTCCACGAGAGCCGAACTCCCTCCGCACTCCTCTAGGGACTGAACTCCTTTCGGACATTCCCTTCGACCAAACTCCCGGATGATCCCCTTTAGATGTATCCTCCTTAGGAATCCGAGCTTCCCTGAAATGGATATACACCGAGGTTCTTCACTAACCAAGACTTGCTTTCTCGAACTACAGCTGTTGAACCTCGATGGTACGACCGCCACTACCAGTTTGACGACATCTTTTTCTTCGTAACAAGCCCCATACGGCCCACAATCGAATGACATGGCCACCACTACTAGTCTGGCAACACCGCTCTCTCCGTAACAAGCTCCATGCGACCCACGGTCGGATGACATGGCCGTCACTACCAGTTTGGCGACACCACTCTCTCCATAACAAGCCTCATGCGGCCCACGATCAGACGATATGGCCGCCACTACCAACTTGGCAATACCTCTCTCTCCATACCGAACCCCATGCAATCTAGAGCGGCCCACTATCAGACAGTATGGTCATCACCATCATTCAAACTCCGTCTATAAAAGAGATCCTCCAGATATGTTTTCTCGAAGCTCTCCTCTCCCCTCTAAAGCTCAAAGCTCACTTCTCTTTCCTGAGCACTCCATTTTTGTTGGCCAGAAGAGCTGACTTGATCGTCGGAGGGTCCTGCTGGAGCCATCACCACCGACTCCGAACGAAACTTTATTTTATAGGTCACCGACGGCGGCGGCGTCCTCCTCCACTCCAGCTTGATTCGGCGTCAACCAAATTCTGCACCAATAATAATTATCTATCCCACGCAATCCGTTACTTTTTCGACCAGTTGTTCAGTATGTATACCGGTGAGGAGACCCGTCGAAAACTTTAGATATTTAAAGGATCCGAGACACAGACACACACCCATACCCGGACCTGACACGAACCTAAGTCCAGACACACACCCATACCCGGACCTGACATGAACCTAAGTCCATGCAACATATAGTTTGCGTCTCTTGTGTGTTCTACTGCTGCTTGATGAAACTAGGAAGAGAGCAGGCATTGAGTAAATAAAAAAAAAGGAAGTTCTACATAATATATGTAATTGGAAATCAGTAAAACGGTGCAAGAATGCAAATTCAAAGTGTAGCTAAGAGTGAAGGCAAGATGAAGTAAAAAACAATAAATTCTCCAACATATCTCTAATTCCATTCAGATGGATGGAGAGATAAACAAGGATGCTTCAAATATGATAATAGATGATGTGTAGATGCGCATTAAATTACTATTGATTCACCAAATTCCATCAAGGCACTGAAGAATTAGTCATAGGTCCATTTTAAATCAAAACACTGGAAAGTGAAGAGAAAATGAGGATGCTACTCTGGTGTAAACAAAAGGGGCATTTTAAGGAAACAAAAAAACAATGAAGGAACAATAATTTGAGACCAGTTGGCCCAAACAACTTGTAACATAATGATGCAAATTTTTGGAATGTGCACACATCATTACCAATAGAAAAACGACTCTCAACTCCAGAATATAATTAAATAATATTAAAGGATGCGTGTGATCATAATTCAGCATCAACAGAATCCTTGTGTTGCTCAAACTAAAGCCCTTAATCCACCCCCCCACAAAAAAAAAAAAAAAAACGTAGGCTAGCATTATCTCACAACAATTACCAATTTTGCAGCATCGAAAACAACCTTCCTTCCTTGATGGCATGCAATGGTCACCATCAATTACTAATTCCCTAAATGACAAAAAGACGCAAGAAAATTTTTGCCCAGATGTTAAGTAACAATTATTTACAACCATGCCAAATAAACAGCTTCACTACCATGAACTTGTAGAGAGAAGTGGCTTCCTAGTTTCCTACTCTCATGCTCTCACTTGCTACTCCATAAGTGATGAAATTCATGAGTTAAACCAATCTTGCCTTTTATGCTCTTTGCCTGGACTCCTTCCAGGTCGCGGGGAGCCATGAGGCATGCTACCCATTTGCATGAGTGCATTGTGTAACCAATAACATTGATTGGCTAAATTGGTATCTAGGTTAACCGCGGGCACTCATAGAGTCTGCCTTGGCCAAGGAAATGGGTGCCAACTAATAGATGGTTTGTGTCAAGTGTAGCATTCATTGGAAGAATGTTCTCAAACTCTTACAGAGCATGCCTAAATCTACCACATCAGGCCTATATAATCGGGATTAGGCTGCTCGCCGAGATCCATATGAAGAACTAGTATTCAAATATTGGATTACCGTGTACCAATGCAAGTTTTTCCCAATAAAATTCTTCATTGTTACAATATGCACGTGCTTACCTTGGCAACCATAACTACAAATTAAGGTCTAATATTCAGAATCAACTCTTACCAGGTAGTACGAATGGCTCATGGTTACGCTTTTTTTTTTGGTAATATCCTGATTCATTGGTAAGAACCTACTTGACCAATAGAGTAACACAAGAAAAAAGAAGTAGAAAGGATGGTAAGCTTATGGGACCAAATCCTACTAACAACCATGATACGACACGGCAACACTGCATTTCTATTTTTAACGATCAAAAGCATATATATTAAATCAACATTGCAAGGCAACAGGAAGGATAAGAAACGAAGCAAACAACAGCAGACTAGCAAGTGATAGAGTACGGAGGCATCTGATACAATGCAGGATGACCTTAAGCCTCTATTCAATTCAGATGGGCATCAGTAGCAAGAAAATCGATCCTTCAACCACCATACTTGCCTCCTCTATAACATGTAATGAGAATTACCACGATGTCGCTAAGACATTTGCAACATGACAAGGATCAGTAAAAGAAGGATCCACACAAGAGTACTGATGAAATTGCTTTAAAGCTGATCAACATGATTCTAATGTATGGAGTCCAAGGACGTTTAATGTTACAGGGGAAAGTGACAAAAATTGTGGTTGAAATTCCTTGACCTCCACACCACGATGATAAGGAATACAACACTAACAATATAGGATCTAGAATCACATGATATTCTTTCATCCTCTTCAGCTTAAGAACAAAGGCAGAAGCATGAGTCGTTTTATAAATGATTTTCCTCAAATAAGCATATAAACAATCCAGCCATAAAAACTCCAGAGTTCGATGGTACTCATAGCTGTGGAATATGCCAGTATCAGAAAATAAGCATTGCAACAATCAACAACCCTTATCACAATTATTCTCTAAGTTCCTTTTTTATATCTTGACCACGTTAACACCAGAAGAACGGATTTAACGAAGAAGCCAACTTCTATAGTCGGTGTACAACCTTTTATTCTTAACTAATATAGTTAAGGATAGAAGTTACCAATATAAACCTAATAACCAAGTTGGAAAACAAATTCTTTTGAGAAAAAAAATAAGACAGCTAGACTTTAAACTCGCAAAATATTCAACTTTTTCCAACATTGGATTTATAATCGGCAAGATTATTGGTTCTATAATCAGCAGGATTACAAGATAATCTACGCATTCAAACAATGCAGCATCTCTCTATGCTTTGTAAAGCTCATGTTTGATTAATTTAAGAGAGAGGATTGAAAAAAACAAAGTAATAAAACCTGGTTCCATTCGGTGCATATCTAACTGGATTGGGCTTCAGATGGAGTCTTTGCAACTATGGATGGGGCGTGCAATCCATTCTGCAACTCCTCTTGCAACAGGTCATAAACAAGCCCGTGCCTCTTCACCAAACTCTTCCCTTCAAACTCTTTGGAAACCACCCTCACATTGAAATGGGTCTCTCCATCACTATTCCCCCTAACCCCAGCATGGCCGGCGTGTTGATATGATATATCCTCCACCTCCAATTCCACCGGAGATAGCTCCCTCTCCAATCTCTGCCTCATCCTCTCCCTTCTTCCACCAATCCCACCACCCGAACTTTTCTCCACCACATCGGTACCATCCATACCATGCCCATCAACCTTCAAATCCCCATAGGGTAGCGAATCGCCGCTCCCGTTTGCACTCGAAACATCTCCAAAGATCGAATCTTTGCCAGTTTTATCACCCAAGATCGATTGTTTATCCTCCAAGATTCCAGCTTTGGCACCCGGATTCGATCCCTGGAATTCTGAATCCCCCTTAATTTCCGAACCACCGACCTGGGAATATAGCTGGAGGGCCTTCTGCTGCATTAGCTCGAGCATGTTCAGGAATCCATTATTCCGGGAGCGCGTAAGGCTCTGCTGGAGGCCGAGCAGGTGGACGAAGCCGGACGGGACGGAGGCGATGACGGGAGCGGGGGAGCCGGAGAGTCCGAAAACGAGGAGCGCGGCCAGTTCCTTGGTGAGCGCACAGTCGGAGTCCGCCTCGAAGCGGACGGCGGCAGAGTCGTCGGCGTCGTGGAAGGCGCGGACCCAGACCTGGGAGACGCAACCGCGGACGCGATGGTCGTCGGTCTTGAAGCGAGGGTCGAGAGGGGGGAGCTGGGAGCCGTAGCGGAGGAGCTGTTGGTACTTGGCCTTGGGTTCCGCGACAGACTGGAAGAGGGCGATGATTTCTCGCAATCTGGGGGGTAGCACGGAGAGATCGACCTCGGCCTGTCGCTGCTGGCGCTGGCGCTGGTGCTGCTGCTGGGCTCTGAGGGGCTCGGAAAGAGGGGATTTAGGGAGCCGTTGGAAGGAGATGGGAGAGGAGAAGAAGAAAGGTTTAGAAGGAAGGGAGGGGGATTTGCGAAAGGTTTGGCGGAGTTTTGGGGAGAAGAGGCGGAGAGAAGAGGAGAGGGACGACATAAGAGAACCGATAAGTGGGAGAACGGGGGTTGGGGGTAGGGAGGGGGGGAGAGGTCTATAGATCTATTTGGACTTGGCCTTTGAGACGGGCTTTTGGTGGTCCTTTCAACGCTCGAATATGTGGATCAGAAGATCCTGACCATCAAATTGTTTTGATCACGTGGTCTGTTCTGGAGTCGGCGAAAGGATTTATAAATGCTTTTGTATCCAAAGAAATTGCAAGCCTATTATCTTATTGGTCAGGTATGGGTCTTTCACGGACCGGGGAGTGCCTGAACCGGCCTTTCATGGACGCTCCTCATGCTGTAGGTTGTTCGTCAGAAAGGAAAACAGCAACTTTAAGTTGAAGAATTATGTGGCTTGATGCACGTGACGGTGTCAGGGTTCATGGAGCTGAATTAAATTGGGTTCTCTTAGGTAATACCTGCATGGGTTTAAGATGATTTTTTGACTTTTAACGTCCAATCATAGGCACATGTTTAGCTCACAAATAACCGAGCAATCGATGTATTTAGATCATGACCGTAATCAAAATTAAAATTTAAATAAAATTAAAATATTATAAAAAAAATCGATCATGAAGAATTAAAATATTTTCATTCTTTAAATTGAGAATAAAAATATTTTCAACTAAATAATTAAAATAAAAGCCATTTATTATCATTTTTATTTCAAAATTCAACTATAGTTAACCAAATTTGTCTTTATATATATATATATATATTCATGCATAATTGAGGGGAAAATAAATGTAATCCATGCATAATTGAGGGGAAAATAAATGTAATGGATGTGGGATTCAAAGAACTTATGTTATAGTATTTTCTAATTCATGTAGGTGGTAGATTAAGTCCACTGTGATATTATTGTAATAACACTGGATGTCACCATAACAAAAAGCTAAGTAGAAAGTATATATTATTTGGATTCTTTTTGTATAAATATCCAAAACTACTCGGGTTATAATTTATGTAGAACTAAAACCACATCTACACAGATTCTGATAAAAAAAAAAAATTTGGATTATTTTATATATAATATTATTTTTTTATTTTTAAATAAAATATATAAATTTTATTTTGTTGTACCTAGTACCTGCCGCAATTCAAAAAACTCACTTTAACAGGTTACTTAGCTGGGTTATGGTTGTTCCTTTGCTTAATTATGGGGCACACTAAGGTAACTTTTCGAGTGGGATTTATTGGATTACTAAAGCACAGGTTATCAGTAAGCTAAATGACTCAATATTTCATGTTTAATATAAAATGACGCTAGACCATTTTTGTGTGTATAGGCAAACCATGAGCTGCATAATGTGGTCATGGGAGGTGCAGTGAGTCCAGGTGGAATTTAGATTTAGTTGTTTACACACATGAGCAATGCTCTCGACACCCCCCCCCCCCCCAAAAAAAAAAAAGGGGGTCCAAAAATGATATCTTAATAATTAGAAAAATAACTAAAGAATAATCTAAAACCTTAATTATATGTCTTTGGAAAAACCTTAATTTGAGCTTTCCATAAAGTATGAACATACTGGGCGACATGTCATGAAGGCATTGCACAACGATGGGTACGTTGAGCACATCCGAATGCATTCAGCATTCATGAAAAATATGTTCAGTATTGTGGAAATAATGCAGGTGATTCGGTAACCATGATATCCTAAACAAAAAAACAATGATGACATGCGTGCAAGTTGGGAACGTGTTGAAGATTACCCATTCTTTTTACTTTAAGAAAAGGAAAATTTCCCATTTTTGTGTGGAGGAAATTAATGGGCTAATTGAATAGATGATGATTTCGACAATTATACTTCAAAATTCTAGCATATAGGACTTTGACTTTCCATGCATTCTAAGTTAGCGGATTCATATCGGGGAATATTAATAGATGTTGTGTTGTGGCAGATAAAATAGACCAAGTTGCCTTTAACCAATTTATATATCTAGGCAAACTATTCAAACATGATCCCACTTGCACCAACTATTGATCACATGTCACTTGTATAAATTTCATCAATCAAACATGACTCTAGTTAGTAAATCAAACTTTCTCACATAGTATAACAACTAGAAAAAAAAGCTGAATATCAATAAATTTTAAAAAAAAATTTATTGTTTCAAGGTCGCAACGAATTATTACTTGAAAAACCAGCATAAAGATGAAATATAATTGGTTATAATTAGGCTGAAAGCAGCTGAATGTCAAGAAATGATACTAAATTACCAACAATAATGAGATGGCCAAGTCAAAAGAGCAGTACATTAATATAAGAGCAGAAGAGTCGCATATGAACAGCTGGCCCAGAATATGTGAGAAAGAGAGGGGAGATTGGAGAGAGATCGCAAAGAAGCAAGTACATTTGAGGGAAAGAAGAAGGGAATCCACACTAGTATTTGTATCCCTTGACATATAAGCTCTCCGAAGCCGCTGCATCAGCATTTCCCCCAGCGTACTTCCCAAGAGTAGCCGCCGAATTAGCCTTGCACCTTGCCAGGAATGCCTGCTGGGCGGCCGGAACGTTGTCCTTCTTGCCGGCCCACTTCTTGATGGTGCTCTGCTGCAGGGCCCGTCCAAATGAGAAGGACAGAGTCCATGGCTTCACCACCTCCAGCTTGTTCATGGCGTTCAGGTTCAGTGTCGCCTCCTCCTCGCTCTGCCCACCGGACAGGAACACAATCCCGGGGACGGCCGGTGGGACGGTGCGTCGTAGTGCTGCCACCGTATACTCTGCTATCACTTCAGGTGTCACCTAAAAATCACAAAAAAAAAAAAAAAAGTTCATCAAAAGAAATTGCTAATGTCATTTGTAGATTTCTTGATGGTTATCAGATAGCCATCTTCTGCCAATGCCAGACTCTGTCCTCTTTTGCAGGACCATCGACAGTTGATAAGTAGTTTGCTTTCTATTAAAGTTGCAAATATTTATAAGAAAAGCTAATAGTGCAGCTGATTGCATGGCACCGTATATGGCCAACCACACTAGATCTACATTATGAGATTCCTCGATAAATATTATGGTTCAAGTGTTAAATATGTTATTCCCTAATTTTTATGGTTACATTCATGTTCGAATGGTTTAATCCATCCCATTTATCCAAAAAGAAAAAAGAAAAAAAAAAAAAAAAAAAGGAAAATCCACGAGAACCTTTGGGCTGTCGGAGCCAGGGGTCACCATGTTGGGCTTGAGGAGGGTGCCCTCGAGGAGCACATGGTGATCGTTAAGTGCCTTGTAAACAGCGGCGAGCACCTTCTCCGTGACCGCCGCACACTTTTTGATGTCGTGGTCGCCATCGGTGAGGACCTCCGGCTCGACGATGGGCACGAGGCCGTTCTCTTGGCATATGATGGCGTACCGCGCCAGCCCCTGGGCATTCTGCTGGATGGCCAGCTCCGACGGCTCCGTGGGCCCAATCCTGAGGACGGCCCTCCATTTCGCGAAGCGGGCCCCAGCCTTGTAGTACTGCTGGCAGCGGGCCCCTAAGGAATCGAAGCCTTGGGTGGTGGTCTCCGAGTTGGTGCCGGCAATCTCCACGGTGCCTTTGTCCACCTTGATGCCGGGGATGACGGAGTTCTCGATGAGGACGTCGACGAAGGGCTTGCCGCCGGAGGTCTTCTGATAGAGTGTCTCTTCGAAGAGGATGACGCCGGAGAGGTAGGAGAGGGCGTTCGGCGAGGTGAAGAGGAGCTCGCGGAGGGCTTGCCGGTTGGACTCGATGTTCTCCACGTTGATGCTTGCGAGGCGCTTGCCAATGGTGCCGGTGCTCTCATCGGCGGCGAGAATTCCCTTGCCAGGTGTGGCTATGTACTTGGCTGTCTTGATTAGCTCATCTGGAATGGAACCAATGTTGGTCAGCCCAAGGCAAAGGAGATCGGGCCGTTAGTCCATCAAAAGACATGGGCTTGGTTCCTTCTACACGATTTCTTGGGCTTTCTTCTTTATGAAAAATGATATGGTTGTTATTATATAATAATGCTAGCATAGGTTTTTGCAAGTAATTTTACCACCACAACCTTTTTCTGAAAAAAAAGGAGATCCTATTGATAAACTCCATTCCATCAACCAAAATTATGTCCATAGACCTAAGCATATGGCTATTTATTCTTAATATGGATAAGTTTAGTACTAGAGTGGTTTCATGACAGACTTGTGGAATACGTGCTGTTATCTCATTATCTCAACACTATAGTGAGAGTGCATCTTGACCTAGTGCGGTCTAAATTCCAACATGGCAAGGAACGTCTAGGTTCCCAATTCTCATACCAACTTAATGATGAATTTTGCTTGTATGAATTAATAAGAAGAAAATCCATAATTTATCTTCCTGCAATTAGATTTCCTAAGAATTAGTTAAAACGCGCACAATTCTTGATGCAATTCAAATCTTTTAACTTGAGTAAACAAGTAACATACTTGTCTTCATCGATCATTAATCTTCCATTGGCATGCAGAGTTGTATCGTGAAAGGTATATTTCATTGGTTGACAAAACCTCTAAGAGGAACACCTAGTAGAAAGAGTTTTTCAAGCTTATTCCAACAAGAATTAAGAAAAAAAAAAGAATCCGCCTTTGTGAACATGAAAGAGAAATGAGTGATAGGGAATAAGCTTACCGGCATATTTTCCTACGAAGGCAGACATGGTTTAGTATTGAAGACTGGGGAAGTGGGGAATGGATAATCGTACGGAAGATTGGTGCACACGCCTGGGCACAAAACGAAGCCTTTTAGAAGGGTGGCTTTTATAAGCCCCGCCGCAGGGATATACCCCAAAAGATCCTTCACGGGTTATGGACACGTGTCCACATCGCAACCCGGTGAGGGTTATCGCCCTTGGATAGGGGAACGGTTGGTACCACCTGGTGCCACGTGGAGCTGACGTGGACTTATCCCTTCGGGAATGAGTGGAAATGAGAACAAGGTGGTGCTTCTTCACTAATTGTGTGTGTCGTCTATACGATGAGATGGTGTAATGCCGGTTTGGATCCTATCGTGGGTCCTTTTTTTTTTTTTTTTTTTTTCCGGCGCCCACGTACCCGCCTTAATCACCGTGACACTGGTTGGTAGGTCAAATGCAAGGAGTTCCATAAATGGCTTCGTAAAATATTTTTTTTATCAATTCTGTATTCATGGAGATATTTTTTTTCGAATGAAAAAAAGTTATAATTAAGTTTAACACAACTTACCAAAGTAATTAACATCTTTTCAAAATAATTAAAAAAACTTTTTTTTTTTCTATAGTGTGCATGGACTCTAAAATACTAATAATTTTTTAAAAAAAATAATTCAAATTAACATGTTTCTACAAAAATTCTAAATTTATTTTTTCTTAAATAGTTAACATGAGTTCCACTCAAATTTAAAATTTATTTTTCCCCTGTGAAAAGCAAAATATTTCCACAAAAAATTTCTTTAGAAAATTTTCTTGAAAGATAAATTATCATAATTAACAACTTCCAAAATAATTAATGACTTTCTAAAATAACTCTAAATTTAAATTATTTTCTTTATGTGCATGGATTCTAAATGACTAATGTTGGTGCGGAAACTGGTCGCCGTTGAAATCAACTGGAGTGGAGGCCGATGAGGTCGCCATCGAGGATCTGCAAAATAAAGTTCCGTCCGAAGCTGATGGGGTGGCTCCAGTAGGACCCTCCGACGATCAAGTCAGCTCCGACCAACAATATGGAGTACTCTGGAATGAGTTCGACAGAGTTTAGAGAAGAAGATGAGAGCTTAAAGCTTAAAGCTTATAGCCTATCTGGAGGGTCCTTTTTATAGACGGAGCTTGATTGATGGTGAAGGCCATATCATCCGACTGTGGGTCGCTCGGGGCCGCATAGAGTTCGGTACGAAGAGGAAGGCATCGTCAGACGGATAGTGATAGCCATACTGACGGGTCATGGACTGCATGGGGCTGGTTATGGAGAGAGTGGTATCGCCAGTAGCGATGGCCATATCGTCCGATCGCGTTGCCTATGGCAGACTGATGGTGACCGTTCGTCCAGATTTAATAGCCGTGGCTCTGAGAAAGTAGGCATTGATCGGTGGACTTCGGTGTGTATCAATTTTAGAGGAGTTCGGACTTCTAGAGGAGTTCGGTCGAGGGAAAGCTCGGAAGGACTTCGGTCGAAGGAGTGCAGAGGGAGTTCGGCTCTCGTAGGCATCTGGCTGAAAAAGCGTGGAGAAAGTTCGGCTCTCGCGGGAGTCTGACTGAAGCTCGGCCGTCGGAGAGTTCGGCCGGTTGAAGGAGTTTGGCTAAGGCCCGGACGCTGGGAGTTCGAAGGAGCTCGACCGCTGAGGAGTTCGGCTAAGGCCCGATCGTTGGAAGTCCGAAGGAGATCGGCCGGCTGAAGGGGTTCGGCTAAGGCCCAACCGCAGAGAGTCCGAAGGAGCTCGGCCGCTGAGGAGTTCGGCCGGCTGAAGGAGTTCGGCTAAGACCCGTCCGATGAAGCTCTTTAGTAGCTACCAGTTTCCGCACCAACAGATTTGGCGTTGGAAGAAGGGATCGCCTCGGTTCTTGAGGGCCCCCGAACCTTCGAGATTCTCTTGTTCTTAAAGAAGTGCTCGATGATGATTTCTCTCTTCCCTCTCTAGAGATCTCTCTTCTTCCTCTTCAAAATTCTTTTTCAAAAGAAAATGTCTCCCAAGAGAGCTTTGACTCGGCGATCGACGGCCTCCGTGCCAGGTCCATCTGCTCCCGTTAAGCCCCGACAACCTAGGCTCTACCTGAAGCCGCGGTAGATGCGGAGCAGTTTAATCTGCTGGTCCAGTAGGTTCGTGGCCTCATCAAGATGATGCAAACCATGCGATAGCTTCCGACGGTGATTTTGCCAGCAAATCTGCCAGGAACCGGTCTTAAGAAAGAGCATTTGGCCTAGCATATCAATCATCCTAAGTAAGGGAAAACAGAGAGCGGAAGTTAACCCCTGAAAGATTTCATGGGAGGGCGGAATGAAGCTCGGCTCCGCTCATGACCTTCCAGCGCAAGCGAGGCCGAACTCCCCCTCGAGTATGTCATCAAGGAAGCCCCTACAAAGATTTCATAGGAGATGGAATGAAGTTCGGCCGTGCTCACCACCACCCCAGCGCAAGCGAGGCCGAACTCCCCCTCGAGTATGTCGTCAAGAAAGCCCCGACAAAGGGACATGAAGTTCTCCCACAGAAGATTTCACAGGAGGGCGGAATGAAGTTTGGCCACGCTCACAACCTCCCCAGCGCAAGCAAGGTCAAACTTCCTCTCGAGCTCGTCATCAAGGAAGCCTCGACAAAGGGGCATGAAGTTCTCCCCTAGAAGGCTTCACAGGAGGGCGAAATGAAGTTCGACGTAAGTGAGGCCGCTGAACTCCCTCTCGAGCTCATTGTCAAGGAAGCCCCGACAAAGGGGCATGAAGTTCTCCCACAGGTTTCATAAGAGGATGGAATGAAGTTCGGCCGTGCTTACGACCTCCCCAGCATAAGCAAAGTCCGAACCCCTCGAGCTCGCCACCAAGGAAGCTCTGATAGAAGGGCGCGAAGAAGTCCTCCCGAAAGGTTCTACGACCACGACCCCTCAATGCTCCTCGAACTCAAATTCTCATGGAAGTTAAGAACCAGCTGCCAAGATCAAAAGGATTACGATCTTCCCCCAAACAAGCACGATCGAAGCAAGTACTGCCTCTACCGTCATGACCAAGGCCACGATGCTGAGGAATGCATTCAGCTCCGAGACAAAATTGAGGAGCTTGTCAGAAAGAGGCGGCTGGATAAATTTCTTCGACGCCAGCCTGAAGCAGAAGAAGATCGTCCAAGGGCGCTGCCGTAACCAGAAATGATAAGAAGGTCGGCCGCCTCGCGGCGTCATCAACATTACCTCTGATAAGAGTTTGGTACATCGGCGACTCGTCATCTCCTAGCGTCAAAGCCAAGAGAAGCATGCTCCAAATTGAGGAGGCCAGCATGAGATAGAGGGGGTCGTCCGGCCTGGGACTTACTGCCTGAGGGAACTCGAAGGAACAACACCCCCACGATCCTGAAATGGGGATGTGCTGGTAAAACCCGTCTCAATAAAATCTTCTGGATGCGAAAACTTCGAAAGGGAAGAAGCAGTAGGAGGAGAACCTCGTCCTAACACGAGCAGGTCAAAGACCTTCAACCTCGGTTAGAGATAAGATCTCTCCCAAGCGACCGCGACAACCTCGGCCAGAGATAAGATCTCTCCCAAGCGATCGAGTCAACCTCGATTAGAGATAAGATCTCTCCCGAGCGACCGCGACAACCTCGGCCAGAGATAAGATCTCTCCCGAGCGATCGAGTCAATCTCGGTCAGAGATAAGATCTCTCTCGAGCAACCAAGCCAACCTCAACTAGAGATAAAATCTCTCTCGAGCGACCGCGACAACCTCGGCCAGAGATAAGATCTCTCATGAGCGACCGAGTCAACCTCGACTAGAGATCAGATCTCTTTGAGCGACCAAGTCAACCTCGGCCAAAGATGATATCTCTTCCGAGCGACCGAGTCAACCTCGGCCAGAGATAAGATCTCTCCCGAGCGACTGCGACAACCTCGGCCAGAGATAAGATCTCTTTCGAGCGACCGAGTCAATCTCGGCTAGAGATAAGATCTCTCCCAAGCTTCGAAGAACCTCATCTACAGCCTGTTAGGAATAGGAGGAGAACCTCGTCCTAACGTGAGCAAAGTCAAAGGCCTCGTTCACCTTAGACGAGATTGGGGGAGAGGCCCAGACAACGGCCCTTGTATGCCCCCATAGTCCGTTAGGAATAGGAGGAGAACCTCGTCCTAACACGAGCAAAATCGAAGATCTCGTTCACCTTAGATGAAATGGAGGGAGAGGCCCAGACAATGGCCCTTATGTGCCCCCACAGTCCATTAGGAACAGGAGGAGAACCTCGTCCTAACGCGAGCAAAGTCGAAGGCCTCGTTCATTTTAGACAAGATGGGGGGAGAGGCCCAGACAACGGCCCTTGTGTGCCCCCACAGCCCGTTAGGAATAGGAGGAGAACCTCGTCCTAACGCGAGCAAAGTCGAAGGCCTCGTTCATTTTAGACGAGATGGAGGGAGAGGCCTAGACAACGGTCCTTATGTGCCCCCACAGTCCGTTAGGAACAGAAGGAGAACCTCGTCCTAACACGGGCAAAGTCTAAGTCTGAGCTCAGAAGTCTACAAGAGATGGGATCTCCATCAACCTCGACTGGAGATAAGATCTCCCCCGAGCGTCCGCATCAACCTCGATCGCAGAAGATAAGATCTCCCCTGAGGGTCCGTAGCGACCTCGGCCAGAGATAAGATCTCTCCCGAGCAACGGCGACAACCTCGGCCAGAGATGAGATCTCTCCCGAGTGACCGAGCCAACCTCGATCGTAGGAGACAAAATCTTTCCTGAGTGCCCGCATCAACCTCGGCTGCAGGAGAGATCTCCTCTGAATTAGCCTCGACTGCTAGAGACAATATCGCCTCCGACCTCGACTGCAGGAGACTAGATCTACTTTAATCTCGACTGGAGATGAGATCTTCTCCGGGCTTCAACTTCAACATCAACTTTGGCTGGAGATGAGATCTCTCCCGAGCTTCAACCTGAACCAGCACGGAGCCCAAAAACTTCGAGTTTCGAACTCGAAAGTGGGGAAACTATTATTGGAGATAAACCCCGCTTCTGCCAAAGTCCAGTTCGATACTCAGCTTAACGCAACTGGTAGCCATGGAAGAGCTTCAGCGGATGGATCTTAGCCGAACTCCTTCAGCCGACCGAACTCCTCAGTGGCCGAGCTCCTTCGGACTCTCTACGATGGAGCCTTAGCCGAACCCCTTCAGCCGACCGAACTCCTCAACGGCCGAGCTCTTTCGGACTCCCAGCGGCTGGGCCTTAGCCAAACTCCTCGGCGGTCGAGCTCCTTCGAACTTCCAATGTCCGGGCCTTAGCCGAACTCCTTCAACCGGTCGAACTCTTCGACGATCGAGCTTCAGTCGGACTCCCACGAGAGCCGAACTTCCTCTGTGCTCTTTCAGTCAGACGCCTACTAGAGCCGAGCTCCCTCTGCACTCCTCCGATCAAACTCCTTCCGAGCTTCCCCTCGATCGAACTCCTCTAGGAGTCCGAACTCCTCTGGAATGATACACACCGAAGTCCATCGATCAATGTCTGCTTTCTCAGAGCCACGACTATTAAATCTGGACGAACGATCACCATCAGTCTGCCACAGACGACGCGATCGGACGACATGGCCATCGCTACTGGCGATACCACTTTCTTCGTAACTAGCCCCATGCGGCCCACGATCCGTCAGTATGACTGTCACTATCTGCCTGACGACGTCTTCCTCTCCGTACCGAACTCCATGCGGCTCCGAGCGGCCCACGGTCGAACGATATGGCCTTCACCATCAATCAAGCTCTGCCTATAAAAAGGACCCTCCAGATAAGCTATAAGCTTTAAGCTCTCCTCTTCTTCTCTAAACTCTGCCGAACTCATTCAAGAGCACTCCATATCTGTTTGTCGGAGCTGACTTGATCGTCGAAGGATTCTACCAGAGCCATCCTCATCGACTTCGGATGGGACTTTATTTTGTAGGTCCCCGACGACGACCTCATCGACTTCCACTCCAGCTGATTCCAGCGACGATCAGTTTTTATACCAACAGCCAATAATTTTTCTAAAATAATGGAGGAGAGTCCTACTTAAATTCAACTTCATTCCAATTTTTTCTTCCAAAATCAGTTAATGGTTTTTCTAAAATAACTCTAAGTTTATTTTTTTATGCATGGATGTCGGACGGCTAACAATTTCTTCCTTAAATTATTTTTTCTATACACGATGATTTTTAATATATTTAAATATACACAACTTCTTAAAATATTTATTTTTTTGTATGCGATGATTTTCAACATACTTAAATATTTTTATACATTTAGATAACTTTAATATAATATTTCAGATAACTTTTCTATGATTTTTTTTCTATTTTTTCTAAATTTTTGAGAAATGTTGAGTTTTCTTTACAGATGAGAACTTGGGAGGTGGTGCTTCCTCTCTCTAATTCTGTGTGAGTCATTCATAGTTTCATACAGTAAGATGGCGTAATGCCGATTTAGATCAGGTTGTATGTGAGCCGGTTTGAACCAAACCAAGAAGGCAATTGGGCATACACCATCATCCTAGCTCGAAAACAACTCCAATTGTAGATTAAGATGTTTATGATGTGAAATCAAGCACAACCAATTTCATCACTCACAGAGCATACTAGCTCAAATCCAGAAGACCAATCTTAAGACAATGAGGCTCCACCAAGTCTCCGAGAGCCAAATATTATGGAGATATTGTCCAACACAAACTTGATGAAGGGTTATATCAGCAAACAAGTTGAAGCGGCCTCCTTGATGGACCGATATCAAGTTAAACCACGGAAGAACTTTGGCAAAATAGTTTTGAGCATTCATGGTTGAATTAGAGATGCCCAAATCTAAATCATGAGCTATTTGCGTATCGTGGAACGGCTTTTCATTGATAAGGCCTGCCATGTATTATGAAACAGGTTCGCCTCATATCAATTGTGGACCATGTCACAATACATGGACAGCCCATGATTTAGGATCAAATTTCTCCATTCAGCTAGAGTAGATCTGAACTCGTTAGTTTACTTGGGATGAATCATATAAATATGTAGAGTTTTGGCCCAACATTGAAAAGAAAAATGGTGTGATTAATAGCACAATTTTTATATAATTACACAAGGAAATAAAAGTTGATTATAGAATGTGTATGGGAACCAAGTAGCGGGAGAAGTGAAGAGAGATGCAGGGCAAAAGACCCAGACAAGAGATTGAGAGACTCCCGCATGAAGAAAAAGGATAGGAAGAGGCTGTAGCCAGGGATAGTATTTTGACCATGATATATGGTGTTTCATTTAATAATACTGGAGGAAAGTATTTGCTTCTTCTCATTTTACCATAAAAAATAAAAAAAAATTTTAAAAAAATTATGATTAATGTTTCCTCCATGCATTCTCGCAGACATGCTTCCGATCTCCAACTATAAACTTTCATGGTGGAGAAAATTATCATCCATATGTTTGTCTTCACTCTTTGATTTAGGAGGATTGATGAACTTGTTATAGACAAGCTTGGCTATTTCAGATAGGTCTGAATAGAGTTTGGAGCTAATTTATTGTATTTGAAGCTAGATTGTGATTCATGAAAAGTATGTGTTCATATACAATATCCCCGTCTAATATATTTTTGAGATTGAGCAACTTTTCAAAATCGGTGGCATAGGACTGTAGGACCTTAGATGCTACCATTTTGAGGCTTTTCAAGCCTCCAAAATGCTTAAAGAAACCAAATATTGTTATATATTTTGTTCATCTTTCACTGAATGGTATTACTAGGAATTAAGTGATGCAATACAAGATGATGAAGTTGATGCACGAGTCGAAATATGCCTTTTATCCGAACTTAAATAATTTTATGATATAGTTTTATCTTAAAAAAATTCAGTCTCAACTGAGAGAAATTAAATATGAATTAAGGGGACCGTCTCACTAGTAGTTTAAGCATAGGTTTTGTACTATAATCTTGTATGCATATCAATTAAAGAGAAATTCTTTGTACACCGTGTGTGCGGTGATTGATTGGATCATGTGCAGGGAGAGGGGGAAAAAAAAAAAAGTTAGAAGGGGGAGCTGCACCGCCCATGGTGCAACAAGAATTTCCCATCAATTAAAGGAATGCAAAACGGGCCTGATCTTGGTTTCCGAGAAACCAAGGCCCACAATCAGGCCCACGTAAATCCCAGCGCACCCCCGCGCGCGCGCGTATGAACATCCAACCTAACAAGGAAACAGAGTAATCATGGATTTGTATCAACAGCTGTAATCTAGAAAGAATAAGAATCTTAAACGAATAGGAACTCGTTTCGAAGGAAACAAATTAATCAAACTTAGAAATACTTTCTTAATTACGGGGAGGGTATTCTAGCTAATATGTTAGTACAAGTTAACGTTCCTATCTTCCTCACTTTCCATACAGAGGTGGCCGAGAGAGCTATTTATGCAAGGGGGAGTGCAATCAGGGGAACCATATTTTCTTGTGAGGAGTTGAAGACTCTCCCCTTCTCAAAGAAGACTAGGGTTTTTTTCACTTTCTAGCAAGGTAAGTCCAAGCCTTCGAGACTGCGTTCCTCTTTTATTTCATATCTTTTGTCTTTCTTTTCCAAGGGCATTAAAACCATGACGACCTTCGTATGATTAAGTTTAATATAGTCTTTTTTTTTTTTTTTTTTGATTGCAAGTTGCATGAGTTATTATAATTTATAACTACTTGTAATGGTTATGTAATAGCGTTACGGAATTTTTTGATGTATATAATGATATCAACAAGTTCAAGAACACCATGTATAACGATAGAAACAATGTAAAATTTGACAAGTTTTGCTCAAAATAAAAAGGAAAAAAAAAGAGTTATAGAATGCTTGATAAGTTCTTAAGGGAAAAAGTGTTAGTCCTGACATATATGTCGTAATCTGAAAAAAAGTGTCCACAGTTATATGGCCGTCACGCGTTATGCTGTTGGTGAGTTTAAGATGATTACAAGTAACTCTCGTGAGCTATTATAGGTTGTAACTACTTGTAATGCTCATGCAATAGCATTACGGAAATTTTAATATATACAATGATATCTACGATTTTTTCTTTTTTTCCTTTTTCTGATGTGAATAATGATATCTACGAGTTAAGAACACATTGTGTACCAATAGAAAAATCATTAAATACAAAAAGTTTTGCTCAAAAGAAAAAAAAAAAGGAGTTACAGAATGCTAAATAAGTGTTCAATGGTGAAAGTGTTAGTCATGACACGTATATAATGTCGAAAGGAGCGTGCATAATTATACGGCTGTCGCGTGTTATGCAGTTGGTTAGTTTTGATCTGGTTTAAGATAGTGATCTCACCAGGCAAGATGATCCATCCTAGATAATAAAGTTTCTCATGTTTTAGACACTGATGCAGCATGAAAAAGGAGTTTTGGTCCGAAAGCAATCTGAGTCTCCATATTCACAATGTTCTCTTAATTAAGGGAGAAGTTCCTGATCGTAAATCTCCATGCATTATATGATGATCTACACAACTGATCATAGCTGAACCAAGGCCTATACATGCATGAAAGATTTCTGACTTTTTTATTTATCGATGTTATATGTTAGTTTTGATTATATGCTTGGAAAGACATCTATAATGACCATCATGAAGTAAAATATTTCCTTTTCTCCCCTATTTTTAGGATCGGATCTTTCTTTCTCGACTTTCTGATGTTCATTAGCAATTCGATATATCTTCCAAATTTGTGTTTTCCAATTCACAAGCTTGTGATTATTTCATGAACAAGCTTTTGAGATTAGTATGACAAATATGATCAAATCTTCTTCTTGTTTTCTTTTTTCTCCGAGAATGCAGACATAAACGTTCTTCACAGCTTTAGCAAAATTTTCGACATGGGCCGGTCCAAGGTGCAACTAAAGTTCATTGACGAACAGCGCAAACGTTCGGCAACCTACAAGAAGAGAATAGCAGGGCTAAAGAAGAAGGCTAGTGAATTGGCCATCCTTTGTGGCATCCCGGTCTTGGTGATAAGCTTTGGACCCCAAGGACGAGTAGAGACATGGCCTGAGGACAATCACGCAGCTCGACACATTATTGACAGGTACCAAGAGCTTAGCACCGACATCCGAAACAAGATCGAACTCGACTTACCAGGTTACATGAAGGCTGAAATCAACAGACATCAAGCATCATTCAATAAGAGGCTCGGGGATTTAGCTGATACGCCATTGTTGCGTCCGGATGGTTTGTTTTATGCCATGCTCAGGTCACTAAGGGACCTTGGTCATCAACTGGACTCAAGAATGGAGGCGATCAAAGAGAAAACCCAATTGCTTGGAGATAGACGGCACTTCAATTTAGGAGAGACCATGAACATGGGAAGCCAATTGCTAGAAATCGCTCCTTGTGATGGGATGATGGGCATCCAAAATATAGGTTCTGGTTATGATCTGATGGTTTCGGATCCATATCTCACTATGAACACTTCCTTGCAAGGCCCTCCACAGCCAATGAGCTTCGGTAGTGGACAGATTTCTACAGATGCTTTCTTGCAGTATCCTTATGTGCCAGTGGGCATGGATGAGGTGCCCTTAGCTATGATACCTTCAATTCCAATGAACATGGATGAGGTACCCTCAGCTATGATGCCTTCAATTCCAATGAACATGGATGGGGTACCCTCAGCTATGATGCCTTCAATTCCAATGAACATGGATGACGTATCCTCAGCTATGATTCCTTCAATTGCAATGAACATGGATGAGGTACCCTCAGCTATGATGCCTTCAATTCCAATGAACATGGATGAGGTGTCCTCAGCTATGATGCCTTCAATTCTAATGAACATGGATGAGGTACCCTTAGCGATGATGCCTTCAATTCCAACATCATCTACGTCGCCATTGCTTGGTCCAATATCGGAATATTACTCTGCCAGCAGAGCTGTGGTTCCTGTCGATCCACCAAAGAGTTCAATTGGATTGTTTGAGAACCATAATTTGATGGGACGTGGTGCAGCATTGCAGAATCATACTAATTTTGTGGTGGCTCAAAACAATATGCATCATCTGGGTGACTCCTTCGGAAATCGTCCACAAATCGGTGCCAGTCCCATGCAAACTTCTGCCTCCAATGAGCCAGGGCCACTTGCTTGGAAGCCATAGAAGTGATGGTTCATGCTTTTGGTAGTAGATGATTCTATCACTTGGCTTTTTAGTTTGTTATTAGTTTATCTAGCTTTGCTGTCTTTCCCTTGCGAGCCTGGACTCTTATTGCATTAAGCCATGGAGTGCCAGCAATTTGTAGAGAAGGGAACTTAGGCTGTTTTATCCCCCATAAGCATGGACTCCCATGGGTTGAAGCCATGGAAGTGCCTGCAATTTTGTTGTCAGGAAAGGGGACTAGTGCTTGTTAAACAGCATATGCTTATAAAAGTAATGATTTGATGCTAAACCTGTGCATGATTCCATGGTAGAAGATTGTGTCTTTAATGGGATGGCAGCAACCTATCCATTATCCATGGCTCCTATCATCTGAAGCTCAAAATTGGAAATGGATGGGATTGGTGCATCGTCACAAACTATGTCATGATCGAGCCTTCCATCACCTGTGATCGTCCTTAATAGTTTCAATTGGTTGGAAAAAACAACAAACTATGATGCCAACATTTTGAAATTCATAAAACTAAAGGATGATTTAAAGATTGGCCACCAAAAAAAAAAAAAAAATTTTTTTTTTCATTTTTATGGCTATATTTATATACTTGCATTTTTAAGGAAAAAATAACGGTCCATTTTTTGTCTTTTGCGAAAGAAATAAGGAATTAATACAGAAGCACCATGACCACCGGCAACATCATATGTATGTACATATACATTTGTATGCATGCATTCATGCATGACATGTATTTCTATCTATGTACATAATAATATATAGGTGCATAAATATGCACGCTGATGAATAAATTATAAAATTTATAAATCACTAATTAATTCTTGATGAATTCAATTATATAAAAACAACTTGCGGTACAACTTGACCAAGGAAAAATCATGGATGATTCATAAAAAATGCAGAAATCTGGATAACGTTGTCGGTTTGAGAAATCCGGTGGATGGCGAGGAGATGGGTGGGAAAAATGGTAATGGAGTTTGATGTGGCAGTTCAACAGACCAAGAAGGAGACATTTTCTCCTTTTTTCCCTCTCGACCAATCTTTCTCCGACCCGTTTGCTTATTATAGATACAGATATCTTTCTTTTTTGCTCCTAAAATAACTACAATATCCTTGTAATGTTGTTATCATATGCTCGGAATGCTAAGTCGATAACAGAATTCTAAGTAGTTTGTTTGGTCATCAAGACTATTTCTTGCTCTTCATGGTGACCGGGGCACAATTGTCAACCGACATGCAACATTTTGGCATGATCTCTCTTTTTCTCGCAAGAAAGTCTTCCTCCTTGAATTGTTTTCTGTTCATCTTTCCGAATGGATCATTTAAGTACTTAATTGTTGTAAATCCCTCGATTTCTACCTGGAGTCTCCAAGACAGCTATTGTTATTTTTTTCTTTTTGGTCTCTTCGTGATGATTTTCTAAGGCTCCATTTTGATACGTTACAATTACAACGATTGATTTATTTTCTAGCCTGAGGTAAATGCTTTATACTAAAATTTTTCTCACGTTTTGATTCTTTCTCCCTTACTTTGTTACGTGGCAATGTTAAGTCCCAACTAGGATCCAATTAGTATCGCACGACAAAGAAGAAATCGACTTGCACTAAATTTAGTTAAATTATCCACAATTTTTACATCCTCGAGGAGCCGAGTTCTTGACAGATCCATTCACCTCGTTGCCGGCGAATTTGATTCATATATGGAAGCGGCAAGTGCCAACCCTGCACCGTCGTCTAGCGAGAAGCATGCGGAGGAACCGGCAAGCAACAAGACGGCACAATGCTCGGTGATCTCCATCTACCAGGCCAATATTATGGGGGTACCCCGCAATGTGACCGTTGTTTGGAGCAAGAACCTCATCAACCACTCCCTCTCAGTCTCCGTGGAGAAGTCCAATGGTGACGGCTCCTTCACATGCAAGGTGGACCTAAAGCCATGGCCCTTTTGGAGCAAGAAGGGCTTCAAGTCCTTCGAGATCGACGGCAAGCGCGTCGATATCTACTGGGACCTCCGGTCAGCTAAGTTCTCCAATGGCCCCGAGCCCTCAGGAGGCTACTACGTCGCGCTTGCGTGCGATGAGGAGGTGGTCCTCCTACTGGGCGACTGCAAGAAGGAAGCCTACAAGAGAACGAAATGCAGGCCCGCGTTGGAGAGCGCTGCATTGGTGTCCAAGAGGGAGAATGTGTTTGGCAAGAAGTGTTTCACTACGAGGGCCAGATTCGATGAGAGGAAAAAGGAGCACGACATCATCGTGGAGAACTCGATCTCAGGAGCCAAGGATCCGGAGATGTGGATTAGCATCGATGGTGTGGTTCTTATCCATGTCGACAACCTCCAATGGAAGTTCCGGGGGAATGAGACGGTGATGGTTGAGAAGGTGCCGGTGCAAGTGTTTTGGGACGTGCATGACTGGCTGTTCGGGGCCCCGGGAACGGGGCATGCCTTGTTTATATTCAAGCCAGGAGTACCAGGGCCTGGAGCAGAGGAAGACCGCAATGGGACCGATAGGTGTAGTTCGGGTCAGAATGGCAATGCAAGCTCTTCGGCTCCAGAGTTTTCCTTCTTTCTTTACGCTTGGAAGACGGAGTGATTCGTGAATCAGTCAGTGCCAGTGTCGTCCCAAGGCTATGATGTTCCGAGCACTATTTGTTTCAATAGAAACATATGAGGTCTGGCACCATGTTTTCAATCTGAACACAAAAAAGAGCTCTCTCCCTCTTACACTCCCATGCGATGTACTTTTGAATTCTGGATGATGTAATGATGGAGAACCCGTCATTCGATCGCTAAGAATATTATTGAACTGTAGGATACTTGACAATGTCGTATCGGGTGATTATTTTGATTAGCTAAGTATAAGCTACCATGTCGGTGGCTTAAGAAGCATATAACGTAAGCTTGTGCCCTTTTGACTTATTTTATCCATGGAAGCCATCATCTGTTGATCCATACCGCAAAACAATTGTCTTTTTATTTTTTTTTTTTCTTGCTTTTTCTTTTTAAGAAAACATGCTTGTATTTTGAATTTTATCTTTATGATCGATCTTCTTTCATGACCTTAAATATTCAACCACTGTATGCAACTGAAAGCACTCCAAACATTTTTATTCATTTGCTCGTATAGATTTTGAAGCGATCATTATGCAATCCAGCAAAAGAAGACGACTCTTTCTTTCACATAAAAATACAACCCTTATCCCTCTTGAAAGCTTTTTAGTGGAATCCATAATCCTGTAATTATAGGAAATGCAGAGCGATCGAAAGAGTCCAATCTCAACTAGTCCGGCAATGGGCTTTCAGTTTGAGACTTGCATTTCTGATGGTCACAACCAAGGATCGTATGTTGTCCGGTAAGAGGCATCCAACCAACCCCTGCCTGGAAATCTTTGCATACGGCACATGCGAGCACCCGAACGCTACGATTACTCCACTTAAATATGTCATGTTGCAGTTCTTACTGCTAGACGAGCAACAAATTCTGTATACTGCTTTAATGTTCAGACCAAAGAGCAGTCTAGATCACGTTTGGCATGGATCAGTTGCGACCTGCGGCATCGTTTCGCCCAAAGCTGTGTTTCACGATATCGAGGGCTCGTTCTTGTCGGATGGCTTTCATTTGCCACGGTTTCTTAGCTTATCAAAGCTACTTTGATAGACTTACATAGCATTTATATGCAGGTGGTACTACTACAAATTTACATCATCACAACTCATTTGGTACGATCTCCCTATAAAAATCAGATAAACAGAAGGCATACAGGGTGTGAAAAGTGGAAACCCAGTAAATGCGTAACAAAAACGTCCCCCGATCAGACCGTCCGTACGCTACCCCCCGGAGCTTTTGCAGGCATTAACTTCCTTGGGGTTTTCATCAGCAAGCTGACTTGAGAATGTTGAGAAACGTGAAGTGTAATTCTCCCGGCCTGCTGACAGTCTCCAGTAATAAGCACTTTGAACTGCATGGTTGTCCCTGTATACATAGTTTTCTAAAAGAGTAAATGAACACAATCGGTTGCCAGTGCTCCCATGTTGTTTCGCGTGAAGCCTCTCAAGATCGTGCGCTTTGGTTTCTCCAAAATAATAGGAGGACGCACATACATCCTCTACAGGCACAGAATCGGTTCCCAGGCCCTCGTGGAGTATGTCCAAAAGAATTACTCATTTGTTCCCTTGCCTTCTGTCACCCAGGCTCACACAGCATTAAAGAATTTTTTGTACCTTCCAACTCTCTTGGACTTTTGGGTGCACCGTTTTCGAAACTGACACAAGAAACCAGCCTCTCACAAATATCCACAATAAAATCCAGTCGTCTAACAAAGCGTGAAAAGAAACTCCAGTGCAGATTCACGGAAAGACAAATGTCTGAATCCCAACAACGAAAAATGAGCATTTGTGACAACCAATTTCAGTACGGAAGCCACTGATCATTGGATGACATGAAACCATGCAAGAAAACAGTTTCAGCAAACCACAATATAGGTCATTTCTTTCTTTCTTCTTTTGGAAAGAAATTTGTGCAGCAGTGTCACAAAGGACCAATCTGGCTTGTACCTTAAGGCATATTTGCTTAAAAATGTGCAGGACAGGAGTAATGAGTAAAAATTATTATGAGAACTTCTCTCTTAAAATCCTTTATATCCAACAAAACTCTCTCTCTCTCTCTCTCTCTCTCTCTCTCTCATGAGTTAAGATTTGCGTCACTGGAATCCGTTTAGCTTATGTTTGGAAGTCCCATCACACACTACAAGCTCAATACTGTTAATATTCAAGAACCAAAAAGATAGAACGTTAGTGTGGATGCTGTTACGGGAAGTCCCTTGAAAGTTGAAACAAAGGAAACCTAGGATATTAGCTCACCCTCAAATGGGAAAATGAAACTTACACCTCACCACATCACCTGCCAAAGCACTTTAGTATTGATGATGTAAGAGCTGACGAAAGAAACTTCATTCCAGCAGATCCTCCAGGAAAATATGAAATAGCATAATATCCAAGCGCAAGGACCTAGGCCAGAACCCCCCCCCCCCCCGAAAAAAAAAAAGTGTAATTAATTTTTCTGTCAGACAGAATAAAAGTTACCATGAAGGAAAGGGGTTCAGGTCGGCATATTATAATTACCATTATCATAAAATAAAGTATTAAACCAGCTATATCTTGCTAACGTTATGTGCTTGTGAAAACAACAGCAGAACAGCAAATATTTAGGGAAAAGGGGAAGAAAATTATAGACAGTTAAATAAAATAATGAAACCACATGCATTTCTTGCCAGCAATAGGTCAGATATTTACCAACAACTCGGAGAAATAGAAGAAGAATAAAATGCAACTAGAGTGAAGATCACAAGGATCATTACCTGAAGCACAGAGAAGAGAACAGAAAGGATGTAGCTATGAAGCACCATGGACACATAAATGGTACCCGCCATGCTTCCGACAAATCCCAGTGTAAAAGGTAGTCTCTGTTAAAAACACAGAAGCCCATATTGACATAAGTTATTATGCTTACCACAAATTTTAGTGAAAACATATAAAAATGCAAAACAAATCTGATAGCAATGCTTGATAGACCATTGATACCAGTGACCATGAAGTAAACCGCAACTGAAATGGCTACATGTCAGACAAAAGTGGTCAGGAAAATGGAACTTTATATCCAATGTTTGCATTCAACTTATCCTCCAAGTTTTTGAATTATAAGCCACTTACCATCACAAGATAAACCTCGGTAGCAGCAAACTGATCAGAGCATTGTTTGCTAAACCATGCCGAACTGGACTGATAGGCAACCGGCATGATTCAGGCTTTTAAAATAAAACAGCTCCCCCAGCTATTAAATCTCCCACACGATTTGGCTATTAAATGGCCCACAGCTATTAAGCGAAATGGCTCATGATTCATTCCACCCACCCGAGCTTGGGATACTCGAGAGAGAAACCCCTCCTCCGCTTGCGAACACTTCCTTGCCTGCTGCTGCTCACAATGATTTGCCCTCCTACTGGTATAGTGAGTCCCTCCCCACCCTCTCCCTCTCTCGGGGTCGGGTTAGGGTTTCAAGTCGCTCCCCCCCTCTCTCTCTCTCTCCTTTTCTCCCACTCTCCCTCCCTCCCTACTTCTCTCTTCCCCTGCCCCCCTCTCTCCTTTTCTCCCACTCCCCCTTCCTCTCTGGCCCTCCCTATGTCGGTACACCTTGAACCAGCATGGTACAGACCCGTATCATGTCAAATTGGTTGCATCTAGTACCCCATCCAGTATGGTTCGCCGAACCTTGGATCAAAGTTTAATTTTCAAATAGAACCACAAATTATCTTTCTGAACCTCAAAGCGATCATTCACTTTAGTACCTATTGTGCATCTAGCTGATGTACTAAAGCATGGAGACAGAGAGCACCAGCCCTCTACTCAATTAGTATTTAGCTCTTGCCCAGAAACCTTTATATTCCAGACCAAGTACCATTCAACACAAGTTATAACACCAAAAGATGACAGCTGTGGATTAACAATATTTATGGCAAGAAATGGAAACTCAGATGCTGCTAGTAATGTCCAAGACATATGGCCAACCACATAATTTTGCAGGTGCTAGTGATCAGTGAGAGTGGAGTAGAGTAATGCCAAAAGGGCTTTTTTTGTATAACTTCCATGGCAATTATCAGAAGGACAAGACTATTTGGTTGAAATGGATGACTAAGTTAAGCATGAAAGCTACGAAGATCAGGAAGACGTAGTGATCTGCAACTAGGGCTCTAAAAATGGGAGTCATAGAAAATAGGGTGCTCTTCAGGCAGGCTGACTCAAATTGCCCAACAGAATGCGTTAACATTCTTATGTAATAACCTAGTCTAAGTAAATTGGAGTCGGTTTCACAGAAAAAAGGACAGCAAACATCTCATGAAAGATGGATATTCAGGTACTGCTCTAAATTAGAGGAGGGAAAATTTTGTCCTAACCATCTGACCAACCCAGTTTTACTGGGAAAAGAAATCAGGCTATGGATGACAGAACCATTTTTGGGAACCAGGTCAATTCCTGGAAAATTGACCAAGTTTAGAACTTGCCCAACCGAATGCATTTACATTCTCATGTAATAACCTAGTCTAAGGAAGTAAATTGGAGTCAGTTTCATAGAAAAAAGTACAGCAAACATCTAACAAAAGACAGATATTCAGGTACCACTCTATCTTAGGGGAGGGAAAATTTTGTTCGAACCATCTGACTAACCCAGTTTGACTGGGAAAAAAACAGGCTAAGGATGACAGAACCATTTTCAGGAACCAGGTCTATTCCTGGAAAAAATGACCAAGTTCGGAACCATGTTAGGGACTATGAATCCAGAAAATACAGGTTCTTACCATGGGGTTCTAAAGTGGGGCCAGACTGGGTCAAGTATAGGTTGACCAAATTAAAACCAAACCAATTTGAAATTTGTTAGTTTTGTAAATGCATACAGGAACAAAAGTTAAACTGAAATCAACTGGAGCAAAAATCCCCAAATTCTTCCTAACAAAGACAGAATCCAACACCAAGACATGAAACAAACACTACCATTGATACTTCATCCATTTGCACATTCCTAAATCTCGAACAAGAAACTCTATTGCAGCATTTACAATATTGTTTTAACCTAAAACTACTCTAGGATTCATAAAAGAAAATAAATTAAAAAGTTTGTCATCTTACCACACGGTTAATATAGCAAATAAAGAACAAATACGCATTTCACCCTAGCCAAGCTTATTCCAAGTCAACTACAACATAACACCCATATCAGCTTCTTCTTTTTTTTTTTAATATATATACGTGATGTACTCATCTTTCTTTTCTTTAATCAAAAGATATGGAAGAGAAGTGGCACAATACTAACCAAAAAAAAAAAAAAGCATCTCTAGTATTTGATACCTCTTTTGAAGCCATGTGAGCAAGCTGATTCTTAGGACCTTTAAGAGCAAAGAATGATCCAATAATAAAGGCACACCCAAGTGTGAAACAGATAGCAAATTTCTGGGGCATCAGCACCATGACTGGGAGGAACATGGTGAATGCAATAAAAATAAGAAAAATTCCACTGGCAAGGAGCAGTCCAAAGTATAAAAGAGACTTTCCAGATGGTACATTGCTAGTAGCAGACTGAAAACTTCCAGGTAATTCTCTAACACCTTTGGAAAACCTGAAAAATATCAACCATACAAATATCAAATTTAATTGTTGATTTGCAGAATAGATAAAAAACTGTAAATTATATCATTAAATAGTTTACTCTTTATACTTGGACAAGAGAAACTTCCATCAAAACAAGATAGTGTCATCTCTACTTTTTCAGTAACACTCTCATTAGTGAAAGAGCATACCTAGCTCAAGAGACCTACTTAGTTGCTGCCAGGATTAATGCTAGCATATCGATCAAGTAATAAAGCATATTCTGTAGCTTAAATTTAAATTTTTGATACTTGCTTTGCAATTAAGGATAAATCATGAGCTGCAGAAAGAGGTCTGGAAACCAACATTCTGATTGGAGCTTAGTAGCTATAAATCTCTAGCAAGGAGATTACACCTGCTTTGAAATGCCTGTGGACCTCTCTCCAATACCACTTCTTATGTGCTTCTTTACTATAAAATGAAATAATTAGCATGCAGTACCAGGCATAAAAATTAATATGCTTGTTGTTAATTGTTTTTGTCATACATGTTTACGTGCATGCAAACATAGGTATGTAGATATAAAAAAAATTATGAATATAGTAAACAATAAAACGTGTATGTATGCATGTTTCAATTTAGGCAATAATCTGAAAGTTATGGGAAACAAAAAATACTTAGAAAAATGACAATAATCCAAGGGAACAAATTTATTTACATGCTAATGAAGCCTTGAATATACATATAGAATAAATACAGTTTACAAATGGTCCCTATTGACTGAGACAAAAGAAATGTAAGTGTACCAAGAAAATTTGTGGGCATTAAGAAAAATAAGGTCTGAATAAATGGTACATTCAAATTGTTGAGAACCAATATGTTAAAGCAGTTGCAAGCAACAAGAGTAGCTATCACAAGCCCAGTTAGTTTCCAGTCATAATAGGCTTACACTTTTTTTTTTTTAAAAAATGCAAAGGGAGGCTTATCCACCGTGAACTTACACTAATTGTCAGCACCATAACCATTCCTCCTCACAGTAGTCATCAATAAACTTATTGATAATATCTACAAAGATGTGCCACAATGTAAGAACAGCGACGGTTAAACTTTGAACTAAAATAAGGGACTAAAGCTAAAAGAACAAATAATAGTATATATGTGATGTAGTTTCCACATAATGGGGATGCAAGTGCGGCCCCAATGTGTATTATCATTTTCATCTCTAGGACTTATTTACAGAACAATAGGCAGGTAGATGAAGCCATATCTTATCGAGTTAGAAGTAGATGAATGAAGTGAAATGCTTTTTTGATTGCTAGGTCATCTACACATTCCTTCGCTTTACAAGAGAATTATGTAAGGTACAATAATAGTAAGTTGGGTAATCAAAATGGTTGAAGCAAACAAGATGCAAGTGGCAGAAATGAAAATGCTGAGATATATGTTTGGTACACAAGCAAGGCTATAATGAGGATAAAGTATTTTGAAGGACACATGGAGGTTATATCAATTGAGAATTGATAAGCTAGCAATGTTACAGTAACAAGTATGGTAAATGATTCATAGATATTAAATCAATTAAGGCAAGTAACAGATATGGCTCAATAGAAACAGCATGCAACAAAAT